>OX422213.1:101298302-101870802 GCA_949130495.1 Sambucus nigra | reverse complement strand
GCAGGGTTTATCGTTAAGCTGTGAGTTTAATCTCATTGTGGTTTGCGCTAACAAGAATAGGGTGACGAGGTGGCACATCAATTAAAGTAGTTTTATTTCAGTTAGGGCAAGTATATCATGTCCGGGAACCATTAGGAGTAGCTAGGGAGATTGGCGAAGTTATTATGAGTTTCACCTTGGATGAAGGAGGTATATTCTGTGTGACAAGATTGAGTCACAGTATTTTATGAGCCCTAGATTCTCATGTGATTCGAGTTTACTAGTAGTATCGATAACATTATATAGTATATGTTTATGTGTTTTTTCGTGATAGCGGGGATCTATTTTCCTTCATTTTCTGTGAATAGCGGGTGTTACTATTTTGAGTTTATATCAGATTTGTATTGTTCATTTTGTATGTGTTGTAAGAGTATGGTGTTATTTTGAGTATAATATGTTCTTCATTGATCGAAGCGATAGCAGGCTAATAATTGCAAGACTATCGTGTCCGCAGTTCCAGGGTGGAACATGTGATTATTGTGATATCTCACCTGGATACAGGTTGAGTTCGCCTTTATTATATGTATAGGTGGAACTTCAGTGAGAAGATGTTTCATTACCATGATTCGAGTGCATGGCGACCTTATAGATATAGTTTAAGGTATGCAGGGTTTATCGTTAAGCTGTGAGTTTAATCTCATTGTGGTTTGCGCTAAAGACTTAGTGCTAGTACGAGCGCTTGGTGGTGTGTCTCCTGAAAAGAAATAGGAGTTAAGGCCACATTTTGTTGAAAGAGGGGATAGGGCTATCCCGATTATACATTAAATCTAACGGACCTCCACGACCGACAAAGTTAAGTAGTAGTGTATTGGAGAGGTTCCTTGTTTGGATTTCGCTTGCGAGACGCTCCACGCATGAACCTTAATGACGTCGGGAGTGGAGAGATGTTATAGGATGTGAGGATGCTGGTTTTGATGATAAGTCATATAATGTGGAGAAAAAACTATAGACTGAGAGTCGTATGATGATTGCATGCTTAGGTAGATAGAAGTGTTATGGAAAAAGCACTGAAATGGTTCTCTCACCGTAAGCATCTGGGTGAGGCAGGAGTTAGAAAAATTGATTTGAGGCTTATAACCAGGCCTTGGATGAGAAGGCAGATTTGGAGGTATTGTGTTTTGGGTGTGATGTTCGGAATATATTAGAAGAGAGTAGGTACCTCTATTAGTTAGACTTTCCATTTCGCCAAGGTGGAAGGATAGAGGGGTAGAGTAACGTTAACGTTAGTAGGTTAGCGAGGTAGGATTTAGGACGTCCCGCTGGTGTGCCTTAGGCCGTTATATCTCGATGATCGATGATGCGAGGAAGTAGTGTAACGGGAGGGTTCCTTGTCTGGATTTCGCTTTGTGAGATGTCCCATGCATGAAACCGAGCAAATGTCGATGGTTGATAAGGTCTGAGGCACTAGGGATATAGTTTGAATAGTACTATTTTACGTATGTAGAAGGTGCTTTGATCTTATAATTATTGGGATGTAAGGCCAGTAGAGCTAGTGGTTTCGATACAGGAAGATTATTGGGAGTTAATCACAAGAAGATTGATTGGTTAACCTTGAGAAAAAATGGATTTCCAAGTATAGGAAGAATTGAATTTTACGGGTTAAGAAAACCCATGTGTGAGTATTACACCGAGTAAATAAGGCCCATTATTTAGAGAGAGTGTACGTGTCGGACGTTTACAATTGTTGTGCAGAGAAGAACGAGTTATAAGGTTTGTGGGCACCCTGGTAAGTTGGTTTTATATACCGCCTGAAATAGAAGGGGCGTAGTATATAAAGTTGAATATTATGCCGTGAGGCAGTCATAAATGTATTGGAGTGTGTTGGATGGAATGTCGTAAGAGGTACGCGATAATCCAATTGTATAGGGCAATAAGAGGTAGCATGCCCAAGATAAGCGAAGAGACGGATGGGAGTAGTCAAGCATTAGAGTAATTTCATTTTCAAGGGAAATTAGATATCAGGATGTAGATGAGTGGACTCTTATAATCATGATTCTCCGTTGAGATTTAGACATTAGAGCGGCGGTTATAGGCTCGTTTTCTTTATATGTGGTACTAGAAACGATGAGTGTGATGTGAAGTTACTAGAGTCACCTTACGACGAGGTAATATTGTATCACTTAGGGATTTAGTTAAGCTATTGAGATAGGTAGGTACCGAACGCGTATATGGTTGAGGTATGATTAGCGATCCTAGGTTGGTAGTATCAGTCGCATCTGAATTTCGCGGGCGAAATTCCTTTGTAAGGGGGGAGTATGTAATACCTAACACTTTTATGGATAATTAAAATTCATAAGTAAGTGTAATTTGGAAATTAGAGGAATTATAGTGAATAGTAATTTTTGGAGTTTTCAAGGATTAGATGATTTTTGATGTGTGTTATATTTACTTTTGGGATTAAGTAAATGAGTCGGAGCATTTTTATTTTGTCACAGTTGGGTAAAGCGACAAAGGATAATATTTTAATTGGAAAACCCGCATTGAGATGTAATGGGTTTAATAAGTGGATTGCGGTCAAGTACCTCAGATGGATATTTCGAGTGTGCGGTTGGTTTTGGAATGACCGAGATAGTCAGAATAGAGTATCCGGGAGTAGTGTTTGGATTTCGAGAATTTTTGGACCAGTAGGGACTCGTAATTGAGTAAACGAGTCATTTTTGGGTTTAATAAGGGATAAACCCTTTTCTCTCCTATAAAAGACAAGAGAGAGTGGGAGAAAGGAAAGAAAAATGAGAGAAAAGAAGAAGAGAAGAGAGATAAGGGAGATTTCGGCCAAACTCTGCAGGATTCGACTCAAGGTCGTCGAATTTTATCCTCCAGGCAAGTCTTTAATTTCTTTATTTCATTTACTGTATATATCTCATACTATAGTTGGTAAACCATATAATTTTTAGGTTAAAACCCTTAAAATAAATTTTAGTAATTTAAGTATGAGTTTACATATTGATGTAATGTAAACTCTTAATGATTTCTATTGTTAAATCCATGATAATGGAGTGTAGAAACAATTAGAAATGGGGGAAATGGCAAAAGTAGGGTTTAATAGGTTTTTGGATTCAAATATATGAAAATTTGTTTAATCATCCAAATTTATTAATGTATTAGTTGGAAATCATTGAGTAAATGAATATAGTGTTGTTGGTAGAGATTTGAGACCATAAAAATGGAGTTGGTATTGTTGGTTGGTATTTTGAGGAACTGATTTTCGAGGGACTGGTATGATCGGTCGACCTCACCCCTATGGCCGATTGACCGCGTCAATGAAGAAGGGACTACAAATTGGTTTGTTAGGCTTAATTTGAAACCGCGATCGACCGGGGGTCCAGGGTCGGTCGATTGGCACTCTGTTTTTAGCCCAAGATTTTTGGGGATTTTGTTCCTTCTCCTCTTTAGGTTTAAATCTCAGGGGCCTTCTAAATTAGAGCATTATAGAGGGTTATGATCTAAAGGACTTGAGGAGTAGTGAATTGACTTTGGGTCATTTAAGAGGTTAATTTGGGGTATGGACCTATCGAATGTTTAGGATGAGAGAGAGACTTTCAGGGAAATTATTCGAAAAGTGTACGCAAGTATATTTTTATTCGGATGGAATTCGAGATATAGGCTAAAGAGGATTGAGTGGCTATCCGGTACGTCTGTGGACGACTATTGAATATGTAATAAGAAACCTATGGGATTAAAGTAAGTTGAGGGTCGACTTATTAAATATTATAAATTGGTGAATTCAGTGAGTATATAAATCCTTAAACGTGAATAAGGTACAAGTTATTTATCTAGTGATGGAATACTTTTGGGTTTAGTATCGTGAGTGTGCGAATACTAGAATGCTATTATTTTTGAGAATCTTTGGGTTTATTAGCCATCGTTTGTGTGATTAGCAATTATGACCATTTATTTGAGGAATGATGTAGAATATATATATACGATGTGATTACAATATATATATATATATATATATATATATATATATATATATATATATATATATAATATGATACGAATATATATATATATATATATATATATATATATATATATATATACATATCTATGTGTCAATGGTATATATATATATATTTATGTGAAGCATACCCCCTCTATGCTATCATGGGAAGTTGTGCGATGTGGGTGAGGCCCCTGTCTTGAGGACCAGGGCGCGTATAGTCCCCAAGTCATAGCGTCCATTTTAAAATTGTGATTTTTATTAGAGGTGAGACGTGGTGGGTATGTTTCGTCTCACTTTCGGGGAGGAACTATGAACGCTTTACATACGTTGTGATTTGGATTTTACCAAGGCGGTGTGAGATTTTGACCGTTGGTACCCAAGATTGTATGTGAGTGATTCCCTGGTAGATGATAACATAAAGACTGCATCCTCGAGTTATAGCTCATTGGGGTGGTTATTATACTTATCTATATAGTATATTACCTATGTATGAGAACAAGATATTATATATCTCTAACTAGAGTAAAGATATCAAATGAATAAAGATTAATTCTCAATCCGGGAGATTTTATCCGGACTTCTATTGTGATTTGCATATGCGAGTGAGTATGATAATGTACATAATTATATGAGTATGTATATATACGTTATGTACTGAGGGTCTAATGGATCTCAACGATCGACACTGCCAAGTAGTAGTGTATCGAGGGGGGGTCCTTGTTTGGATTTCGCTTCGCGAGACACCCCACGCACGAACATGTCACTGTGTTGAGACTGGGGAGAAGTTTAGCCCTTAGTACTAGGACCATTTAGGATTTTTACAGTTTTGATGCAAAGGATTAGTTAGGAAGGGTAACTTAACTAGGTTGTCTATTTGTATGCGTTAGGTGTGCACTATTAGAAGAGGGGTGATGGGTATCTCATGGGAGTGCGATACCAATTTAAATATGAGATAAAACATATTTTTTCATAAATAAAGCATTTTTGCACTTGCAAAATATTTTCATAACTCGGGCTCTGACCCGTTTATCTATGGTCCTCTCTTTTAATATATATATATATATAGGTGTCCAGACACAGGGACACCCGGATGACGATTCCTTCGAGTCTGACGTCTGCTGCAGCAACTGTGGATGCATGCAGGTTTACTGTAGACGCTTTTATCCTTGTAATATGGATAGGAGGTACTGTATAAATATTCGGGCTAAGAACCCAACTGCTTATATTTATTCTTTTACCACCTTTTATTGTGGAATTCGATTGGGTTGTATTATTGTTAAACCGAGTGTTCGGTTATTATATTTCATTTTCCGTCTTATATATAAACTATGTGAATGTTTTATTTGAATAGTTTGTTTAAAAAGATTAGTTAATTAAATTTTTTGACGCCAACCTAATAGGTTATTAGTAATTAAATTAGTTTTCGGCAGTGATGCTATGAAGGAACCATATGAGACACCTGTTTTAATTTGGTACATGATTGATCGCCAGGTGTTTTATTAGGCAGAGTGTCACACGTAACACATTTCTAACACAATTTTTGTAACATGTTGAGTAACGGCATAAGTCAGTTACTAATATTAAAAAATAAAAAACTAATATCTATCTATCTATATATATATATTATAATATATACATATTTATATACACACACACACACACACTGGAGTATAAAATATTCAAAAATGCTAACATAATGAAAACAAAAACACTAGTACACATCCAGATAATAACCTCAATAAAAACTCAAATTCCATTAATAGAAAAGTCATATCAAAACATATGAAATTCATCTCCATACATGAGGCAATTTGTGAAATCTAAGAATTTTTCATCTCCATTTGGCAATTTGCATACCACACCAGTTGCCCCTGTTGTGATGGCAATTGGTGTTGTAACTACACGTATCCCTCTTGTATGTGAATGCAATATTTGAAATCATAGTGCTAATGAAACCAATCCAGTTGAAAGAAAGTTCCGTCAATGATTCCATTGATACACCTGATATAGAAGTTCAGAGGTGGATCAACTTATATAATCACATCCGGACATAAATTATTCAGGTAGAAAGAAGGATGTAAGACTTCCTGACTTATGCTGGCAAGTTCATTATAATTTTGTTGGAAGAATATTATAAATGTGTTTACTCTGTGTACATATGATCATTCTGGATGAGTGATATCCAAAAGTCCTATCACTGAGATAGAGGATTACTTTTCGATATTAAGAGAAATGAGATAATAAATAGTAAGGATGAAATGCGAATAGTTACCAATAACACCAGGGGCCAACGATATCCATAAGGACATGGGATTCTTTTGGCCAAAGATAAACTGAGAAGTAGCAGCATTGAAGAATGATTGTAGGGCTATAAAAGAATACAAAGAAAATAGTAAATGTTACAAGCATAAATCTGCTATTACTGTCATCATTGATCATCTGACTCTAGATCTTCCAAATGAAAATATACAATTAGGACAAAGAACAAGATCATCATAATATATATGCTCACGGATATAGGAAACATGTGTAGCAGTTCAAACATTGTATGTAGAGGTGAGAACACTCTCTCTCTCTCTCTCTCTCAAACACACAAACACACGTGCGCGTAAGTACACATACAAGGCAAATACATCTATGGATTATAAATAACTAATAACATTTATTAGAGTATCAATTCAATAAGATTAATATAGATTTCTTTTGGAAACATAATTCTATACCTTTGACGGTATGTGTGAAAGACACAGCAACAACGATAATTAATACATTAGACATGATAGGTCCAAGAGCATGACAGAATGCTGCTGGAGTGAAGAGTGCTAAGAGTTCCTTATCAACTGGCTGACACATGGAATAATATTATCATAATTTTAGTAAATAATTCAAGCCAAAATGTGATTCAAGGAACAGTAATAGCAAGTGTAGTAGGTGATCAGTTCCCAAATCGGTTTCAGGAGCATCAATTTCTTTTAGAGTAGCATCAGTGTCATCAATGTTCTATCGACCCAAAATGTAAATGAGGAAATTTGTTTTGAAAATAATGTGGAGGAAAGAGGAATGAACTCATGAACTATGCACATTTGGAAAGAAACTCCCCTAAGCTATTTTTAATGTCAAACCCCCTTGATCTATTCAATTTGTTTCATAAACCACACTCTGGGGTTTTCAGGAATTCTTTGCTCTTCTTTTATCACTCAAACTAGGATATACTTGAGTAACTATCTGTACACTAAACCTTATAGCATTTACTTAAAATCTGGACATAATCTTACAGAATCTGATAAATTTTAAGATAACAAACTCTGTCCCCAAAAATTCAAATCCGCATAAATGTGCAATTTGCGGAACTACATACCCTGCCTGAAAGAAACTACCCTGTGAACCAAGCTCCGATAAGTTAAGAAACAAACATTTATATATATATATATATATATATATATATAACAAGAATTTGGCTGACTATGAGTAAACATCTTTAATTTACCAGGATGCATACATATATTTACCTATTACCACAAATATATAAATAAATTGACAGGGCACCTCAAGTTCCTTTTAATATTATAGAGATGATGTACAAGGACTAAAATTATCTTCTTATACAAACAAATAGCTTATTGAAATGACAAAGGTCGATGTATTTTAATTTTTTTAGCACCTATTAAGAAAAACAACAAACAGTGATAGATTGCATTGTATTCCATTATCACCAAAATATATTTATCACTCGAGACATATGTATATTCACACCTTATTTTCCTTCCACGGTTGTACTATGACGCTATCATGCATTTTAATCCAAATGAGGTTGTCTGGTGTAAAACTTGCTGGCATAGATTCTAAATGGAAGTTCACCCAATCAAGCCACCGTAACTCTTTTGAAAGATATTTAGGACATTGAGGGTTCCTATAAAATCCATGAATTAATAGAAGTCTTAGTCAGTTCATTTTTGTGAAGGCAACCATACTAGCAATTACTAGTTCTTCGATACGAGTAGACGACAACAGTATGCCTTCAATCTTTTTTATTCCCTAAAAATTAAGAGTTTATATGGACATAAAACAATCATTTTTTCTCATATTCACATTTTCACTTCATGGTATTATATCAAATTCAGACAAACAAACAAACGAACTTTAAATTTTATTTATAAAATGCATTGTGTGAACAAAAATCAGTCTAGATGAAAAATAAAGCATAACAGATTGTAATAAATACCTACGAGAATGACCAATCTCCCAAGGAACATTTATATTATATTCCGCACCTCCTCCCTCTCCAATCGTAATATGAGAAACCATCATCACCAGCTGGATAAAAACTCCCTGACTCATACGTGAATAAGACAAACCCCATACAATCAACATGATGCGACACTCAGTTCGTTATCCAATTAAAAATGTTATACTTGCTAAAACCTGTAAATTAAAGACCATTAGAAGTTGTACTAAACAACATATGAAAATTGTTTGCACTATCATCCTACAAACCTATAATTTGTCTTTAGGAAAGTGAAGCTGTGTCGAAATAAACGCAGAAAACTAGAAGAATTTGATATTCTAACGTACCTATGCACCGAGAAGAAAATTACTCGAGAGGATCCTTCCAAAACATTTTTTGAGCACCATTTCCATGATGAACATCCTAATCAATAATTAAGATTTTTTTAACACACAAATCTGACTGCGGTATGAAAAACATAAATCTCGTCCTCTATACTAGAGAGAAAAAGAATATAAATACTTAACCAAAACTAAAATGGAAAAATTCTACTAATTATTTACTATCCTACCATATATCCAAGAACAAGTAGTGAACATGTTCCACATGGCTTGAAAAAACTCTATATGTAAAGGCCTTATATATTTGAACTCCTACTACCTGATATGAATATATATTATTATCAATCCCAAACCACAACAACAAGGAAAGGATTTAAAAGTAAGCCCTCTTACGTCACTAAAGAAGAACTTTGTTTGGTAATTACTTTATTTCCTTGTAGGAGAGGAAAGCCTTCTACTTTGACTGCCTAATGTAGCCACCGTATCTCAAATAAATCCAAAAATGATATATAAGGAATTAAGTTAATGTTTGGGTAGTTTTTAAAACTTCCTTGTGTTGGTTGTCACTTTCATTATCAATGATTACGTTTAACTAAAATGATTGTTTTTAAACAATTTATATTAAAAAAATTCACACATAATATGATCATTGAAATGTCTCATATTTCCCCCCATAACATGGATTTAACTTCAAACGTTGTTATAACATATGTTACAAGTTTTTCAAACACCTATGTAGATCATATGTCAAACCATTAAGATGGAGATTTGAATGGATTTCTCCACTTAAACTAATTTTCTCTTTCACATCCTTCTCAAGCTAGAAGATCAAAATACAAGCTAAATGCAATAGATAATATCCATATATAGAGAATATCAGCTTGTTTCCCTCCACTTTAACAACCACACAGAAAGATGCGGCAGTTCACAAACATTATCAAATATTTTCCATCAAATCCGTACTGTCATGTTCAATAAGTAACGTTGTACACCAAAATTAATAAGAAATCTATCAAATCATGGAATACCTTTTTGCAATCCTAGATTTTTTTCTTTTCTTGTAATCTCAAGTCTCTAAATTAACATTTTTACAACACAATATGTATATTTTTACGAATAAGTTTGACAAAATAACTATAATAGAACCAAGAAGAGTAATTATAAGTTTCCACACAAGAAACTCCGGTTTGCAAGTTGATAATACACATAATAATGCAGATACCCTAGCACGTCATCAATATTTGTACCTCCCAAAAACTTTCAGGAGAAACCTCCTCATAGCATTCTGAAAATGAAGAAAACAATTTCCATTTCCTCCAGGCAAGAGAAATAAAATTTATCTTATGACTTCATGGAAGTATAAAGTCAGAAGCTTCAGGGGAACCATTATTTGATATCAGGATCATATCTCTGGAGCAAGTAAAAGTTTGAATGTCCCACATCAATAATCATGCCAGATCGGTTCAAAATAACAATAAATATAAACATAAGTCGTTAAATCAAATACCCATGGCTTTACCGTGGATTGGTTAATCATTCAAACTCTTTGACAAAATAAGTTCTTGATACAAACTTAAGAGTAAGGTTAACAGTGCAAGAAAAAAACATTTCAATAGTATATCTATTGGATCCATTATATATATAATTATGAAAAAACAAAGGAAAAATATCTTCGGAGAAAAAAATATTGCCAAGAAAAATGGATTATATAAAAATAGATAGTGTCTCCATACAATATGATATTCAAACAAGCAAAGCTTGACAAAAATATCCAACACTTCAATCCACTATCACAAAGATATCCAAACATGTGAAAAACAATTTCTCAAACAAAATCCGATCAAATATCTGACAAAATAAAAAATCTTGTACCAAAATTGTTCATCTTAACCCTAACCTACTCTATCAACACACACACAGATGATCTGGAAAAAAGTTAATTAACTACACAAACCTAACAAAATATTACAAGAACGAAAAACAAAAGTTACATGTCACTTTTCGCAACATGAACTAGTTCAATGGTCAAAAATTAAAATTGAATAAATCACACATTAAAATCAAACAAATCTAAACTGAAAACGAGATTAATTACCTCGGTGAATTGAACAGAGGAGAACCCTAGGTGTTATAGAATGGATAAGAGAAATGGTTCGCAATGATGCGTTGTGTATGAGAACCCTAGTTGGTTTATTTTGGTTTGGGTATCTGATAGTCGGGACATTTCTTTAGATTGGGGACAAATTTACCTTTTAAAAAAAAAGATTAAATACCAAAAGTCCCTCAAACATTTTGAATACACATTTAGTCCAAACCTTTTATTTGTACCAAAAAGTCCCTTATTCTCCTATCTTTAATGGTTCGCGCCAGCAACATGGTAAAGCTTTTCGACATGGTGAAGGACTTTTTGGTGCAAAATAAAAAGGCTTGGACTAAACGTATATTAAAAAAAGTTCGAGGGACTATTTGGTATATGCCTCCCCAAAATATCACTTTTAAAATGTTAAACTAATATTAGTAACACTTATATAAGATTAGTAATGGTAATGTATTATGAGAAATAGTAACGGTATAATACTGTTTGTAATTAAAAAAAATAGTGTGTTAGTAAAAGAGTGTTTTGGTGATGCAAGATTAACCTCATCCTAATTTATGGATTTAACTACTATTTCAGATTTGTATCCTTTACAGTCATGAGATTAGACCATATCTTTATATCATCAAACCTCCTATTAAAATCCATAAATTTCGTCGAAGAATACTATAAAGAATTAAGAAATAATTTGGACATTTAAATTAAGCAAGAAAATTCTTGCCTGAATAGATTGCTGGAATGATCTTTAGTTGGATCCCTTAGCCGCGTCCTCGCGTTCTTCCCCTTGGATCTTTAGCCTCCTCCCACATTTAGCCTTCGGTATCCTCTGACTGCTAGGTTCAGATTTTGTTATGTATAGGGCATCTCTTAACCTCCTTTCTTAACTTATATTAATCCAAATCCCGAGTTAGGCCTAAAGTCCCATATTTGACCTCTATATGGGCTTGAATCCATAACTAGAATAAACCTCAAAACTTATGTACATATACCCTGGGACCATTTCTAAAGGTATAAAACACCTAAACGAGTTCATAAAACCTCTCAGAACGCATCGCGATGAATACATTTTTATCATGTTTAACCAACACGTAACCATAAATAAATTACTATATGATTTATTTTCTATGAGTGAATCCATCATGGCCAATTGAGTCAATTAATTATGTAGTCATGAATAAGTACTTATTCTCAATTTAAATTTAAATCCCTCTGATTTAATTTATTCCAAAATTATTTAATTAAATCATATCTCACTATTTTATTCCAAAACTATAGGGTATTACGTTCTTCCCCCCTAACAACGGAATTCCGTCCTTGGAATTCACTAAAAAGTAACATCACATTTTAATTCGCACAATTTTCATAAGTTTTATACTCAATTAGTCTATACTCATATCCCATGAGATAAAAGAAAAAGGCTCATGTACGCCTATCATAATATTACTGGGATGCCCACACATCACATATTACATGCACATACACGCATAAACATCAAATATGGATGATATCTATACATCCAACGCAAACCATACACATCATGTATATCTATAAATCGAAGTAAACCTGCACACATGTAAAACTTAGTAACAAAACATAATGGAACCTAATATCTCTCAACTCCTTACATTTGCCAATTTCGTGTGTGGGACGTCTCACAAGAGAAATCCAAACAAGGAACCCTCCCTATACACTACTACATAGCTTAATTAGGTATTGAAATCCATCGGTCCAAGAATAAAAGAAAGAAAAGGAACATTTTTAAGCTAACTTCATATATTTCAACGTGTGCTTAATTCAACATAAGGCTCATCATTTCTAAGGGATACTATAAACCCCGATAAATTTATCGATTCGATAATACCAAGAACTTCATGTTCCATTTTACACTTATGATAAGACATCCTTTGTCCATTCTTAAGTCTAGTAGAGTGCTTAATCACTTATAAACCTCTAAAGACTTACCAATTCCCATAAAGTCTATTATTGCCCATTTTCGATGACATCGTCATTAATATAACACTATTCATAACCGTACACATTTTCTTGTTACTGAGACTATCTCTAGTCATAAAATTCACAAAGTAACCAAATAGTTTTATGATATGAATGCTTCTCATCTTGCATATTCTGTTTTAGAAAATAAATATGTCCTCATGGTACTTATCGCATTTCTTCACCCTTTAACGTATGTCATTATTAGCATCTAGTCTATGCTTGTACCTCGAGTCAAACATTCATCATATCCCTAATTCAAGGAATACGTTATTAACAAATCCTGAAATCTTCACATTATTGTGCCTACTCTCGATATGTCAACACTTCCCGATTCATGCGGATCCCGCAACTAAAGTCTCAGTGCTCATATAACCTCTCACTATATAAGGTTTATAACTCCTTTGAACCATCGTTGATCCTAAGATACTATCTCCAGGATTCCAGTATTGGACACCTACTTGTACATAAACTTCACCCATTATCGGTGCATCGATGAACACACATCTATGACGCACTAGTCACATCGTCCCCCTGCCAATTTTTGAATTGAGTAGTCATTCCTCACATTCCGAAATATCATAGTGATCCTACTCCTAAGTCTAACCACTCGCACCATATTTTCACCAAAATCATGAATGGGCACAATAATTCTTGCCCAATCTAAGTGTAACACTAATTTGACGTTCTAAAATCGGAATTTGATCGCCCCCAAATATTTTCACAAAATCCTCATAATCGCCTCAATACGTCGCTCTCTATTAAGCATGCTAAATTTTATAACATCTTCATATAAATCCCCGGTTTCTATCCTCATTAATTTTACCATATTTAAACCCAAGGTATAAAGATTTTCGTAATAATTCTCATAGTTATGGTGAACATCATTGTTCAACTAGTCGTTCTACACTCACCTATTAACTCTAAATTGTCCAAAAATCAACGCAAGTCCTAAAAAAGTATTATCGATCCATTATTAGGATAGTATCACACTCTGACATCGCTTATGCAAATAGGCCTGTCACGAACCTAATTTTCCCCAAGTTAAATCCTTATTCCTCTACACACGAATCAATATGGGTGGCTGCCCCTCAACTCGCGGGTAAAATAACGTAATGTGTTATGTCAAAACTATGTCTACCATCCTCGATGCACTAACGAGGTATTATTAACAACTCAGTAGTATTCAAAAATGCTAAACTAAGCAGGCCTTACATAATAAAAAATAGGGAACATACCATCCATTGTCTATGCTAGAGCTGGTCCCTCTCCCGGTGTGACATTATATACACGTCCATATTACATCTAAGGTGGGGCTGGTAGTGCTGGTAAGGCTAGCACTGCCACAATGGCTGGGCTGGCAACAACTGATGCTAACCCTAAGGTGCCTGGTGCCCTCGCTATCCCCTAGATCTTGTGTTACTTGATTTCTCGAGGGCACTTCCTGGAAAAATTTCCTTTCTCCCCACAGACATAACAGTTTCCCTAGACATGACGCCTATCTGGATGTTGCCCCTGTTGGCTCTAACCTTGCTGCCCTTGGCCCTGCTAGCCCTATCTCAGTTGGCCTTGCACGTTTCGATCATTAGAACCTCTAAATCTCTTATTCTGATTAGGAGACTGTGGGCCCCCAAACTGCTGTGTCCCCTGGTTGTTACTCCCATTCGTCTTACCCTGCTAGTTTTATCTCTCAGAGTTGTGTCTCTTCATTCCCTTATTTTTCTGGGATGGCCTATGATCCTGGCAATGTAGTAAAGTTACGTTCACCATTTGATTATAAGTGGTGAAGGTCAGATTCCCCAGTAATAATTGCCTGATGTACCAGGCTATCCCCAACATAAATTTCTCTATCTTTTTCTCCTCAGCGTTTACCTCCTCCCCAGTAAAATAGGACAGTGTGGTAAATCTTTCCTCATACTCACCTGCTGTGCGACCTTCCTATTTAAGGTCCATCAATTTTCTTCTTATCTTAGATCGCATAGCCTGCGGGATATATTTCCCCTCAAACTTCCCACAAAACTCATCGATAGTCAGATTGTCTCTCCCCTCTAAGGTGGTGGTAAACTCGCACCATTCTAAAGCTTCCCTAACCAGTTAAAATGAGGCTAGTATCTTCTTTTGAACCTAAGTACGCTCTACCATCCGCAAGTGACAATGTATATCCTTTTTCCACCGAATTGCCGCCAAAATGTCAGAACTACCTGTAAACTCCGGTGGGTGTCCCTTAGTGAAGGCATCCCTAATTATGTCCCATATCTAGCCAAGAGTATGTATTGGTAGCACCACCTACTACGGGGGTAGTGGTGGTGGATGCTACGATAGCGGTGGATGTGAATGTTGGCCATCGTTATAGAGACAACTTGTGTCACAATGGTGGCAGTCTATGGTGGGCCAACCATAGGTGGGTCTGGTGGTGGCTGTGGGTGAATGTTGTGGCTCCTGATAATCCCCCTCATCTGTAGCCTGTGCGATGACGTCTTGGCCTTCCTCTCCTATCGTTTGCCATTTGAACGAAAACGAGGCTAATATCAACAACTAATCGCAAGAATACAATGATTCATAAACATAGGTTTCCATACATCAAAGAATGCAATGAAGATCGCAATGAACTCAACACATATCCTAAGGACACTAGAACCTGAATGCTTTGATAACAACTATAATAACTCCCATTTTCTCATGTAAAGGTTGGCCAGACAAGTTACGCTGAAGATGGGGCTTGCTTGTCAATTTATATAATTTTTAGCATCGACCCTAATAAACATTTATATTTTAAACCACATTAGAATTTGAAACTAAATTAAATTAATAAACAAAGGTAATAGTAAATCCAACATCCATGTCCAACAAAATAAAATCCAACATAAACATAAGTGTCTCAAACTGAACTGAAATAAAATTTACTTTGAGCTTATGCCCATATAATAATCCTCAAAATTAAAATACGGAAATAGAGAAGTAACTTAATATTGAATCAATGATCTGAACTTTAATAAGAAAATTGAGACTGCAAGGCTTATCTCTCAATAGTCCTACTGTCCTGATCTAGGAGCACCGGGTAGGGGGGAACATTTATAATTTGGGTCAGTGCTCTAGAGTTGCAAGAATTAACTTATTGAATTTAAAGTGCAAAATATATAGTTAATTCAAAGTAAGCATCCCCCATCGGCACTCAAATGCATTAAGTACCTCACCTCTCATCTCCCAAGTTCCAATATATTAATTGATAACTATGTCACTTTAATATCAGATGCATCTAGCATAGACAACTCACTGAAATGTAATAGTCTACATTCATATTACCACTTCCCAAAGTATCACACTCATACTACACATACAAGTGACATAAACATGTATTATGTATACTACGTAGTATTGGGTTTGTAATTTATTGTCTACATCATTGGACTAACGAATTAATCTTATTCATTTTATATGATTATATATATATATATATATATATATATATATATGTATGACAAACAAAGGCATCTATTATCAGTGTCACATTCGTGCTCTATCGGTAAGTCTAGAGGAGTCCCTCTTCCAGATGGATATAAAAAATACATACAAGAGGGGTGGTCCCTATGGCGAAAATGGATCCCAGTATTAATACCTACCTCCTCGTAAATGGCGCTGCTACGTAGAACCCTAAATAATATAGTCCCAAGACGTATGCAACCCTAACCGATCGTCCGTCCACCCCGTCCACCCACAAACATAGGTATGTCCACACAAATAAATAAAACATATCTATATCACACAATATGTGTAGGTAATTAACTCTATAATCACTCTCCCAAGGAATATCATATTTCCAATTAATATTCTTACTTTTGGATTTAACAATCTAGTTAAGTAGTCAATTCTCTGGTACTTAAAAATATTGACGAAATCCTACTTTTATCCCACAATATACTTAAGTAATTAATTCCATAATCATTCTCCAAGATTTCCCATTTAATCTCCGATTAATAATTTTCGAGATACCCATTTAGTCTCCTATTAGTTAATTTCAAATTTATTAATTAACCATCCAGTTAAAAGACATGTTACTATTTTGTAATAGCACCACCCCGTATACTTGTCCATAGGAATACCACATTAATTATTAATCCTCTTCCTTTTTATAAAAGTTTTAACCAATTCACTTCTGGGGACGAACCGATTCACCTGGCTGAATCGGTTCACTTCTGGTAGCCGAATCGGTTCGGATCTGCGTAGCAATCTAGATCTGTTACAGTTTTCTCAATACGGGAATTTCAATATAAAACCCAAACTTGATTATAATGATTCCTACATTTTTACTAACGCCACAACAGGTCCCCATGACTTAGTTCTTCGTCTTAGGGTAATTATTTACATAATTTAACATAAAAACCATCCCAAAAATCCTAGAATTTTGACCCATTAATATATCAAGATAAATTAGATTTTTCGCTTCTTACTTCCATAAGATTCTAACCATATGAAATGGTCATAATTATAACAATTTCCAGATCCTAAACATGGATGGTAATCCTCTACATTTGAATCCAACTTTCAAATTTATCCAAGAGTCCTAAAGCATGAATACTATCGTTCAAATCAAGATTAAACTCATCCTAATTTATGGATTTAACAACCATTTTCATATTTGTATCCTGTATAATCATGAGATTAAACTATATATTTCTATCATCAAACCTTCTATTAAAATCAAGAAATTTTATGGAAAAATACTACAATGAATTAAGAAAGAATTTGGACATTTAAATTAAGCGGGAAAATTCTTGCCTGAATATATTGGTGGAATGATCTTTAGTTGAATCCCTTAGCGTCCTCCTTGAGTTCTTCCACTTGGATCTTTTTCTTTCTCTCCCCTTTAGCCTCTTGTATCCTCTGACCGTTAGGTTTAGGTTTGGTTAAGTATGGATAGTCTCTTAACCTCCCTTCTTAACTTACATTAACCCAAATCATGAGTTAAGCCTAAAGTCCCATTTTTGGGCACCCAAATGGGCCCGAACCCATAACTAAAATAGCCCAATAACATATTAACTTATATACCTATACTCCGGGACCATTTCTAAAGGTTTAAGACACCTAAATGAGTTCATAAACCTCCCAAAACATGTCCCAATTATTTTTATTCAACATAGACATTATTATTACCTTTAACCAACATGTAACCCTAAGTAAATTACTATATGATTTATTTTCTACGAGTGAACCCATCACGACCAATTGAGTCAATTAATTTTGTAGTCATGAATAAGTACTATTTCTCAATTTAAATTTTACCCATTTAAATTTGAATGCCTCCGATTTAATTTATTCCTGAATTTATTCCAATATTATTTAATTATATTTTGTCGCAATATTTTATTTCGAAAACCTGAGGTATCAAAGAGGCAATCAAAGAAATAAACAAGATAAATGCATAATATTAGAAAATTAGAGAAAACACATACCAACAAAATACGAGATAAGATGTACTTGGTTCACTAATTAGGCTTCATCCATATATGATGCTGATTACTTTATTTGATTACATTAAATATGTTGAATTACAACTCTTTCAAGACGCACTATCTCTCTAAATTTGTATATAAGAGAATTTAATGATGAATTAATAGCTTTTCAACTACTTTTGTCAAATAACTCAAAAACGAGACATTTATATAACATAGAACCATTGGTAAAGTACTCAAAATACCTTCATTAAATCAAGTTTTTCCCTTTAATTATTGTTAGCTAAAGCCACCTCTATAGCTTTGTTGTAGCCATGAGTCTTGTTGCATATAAGAATACCTTCACTAGACGAGATTTAAGATTCATTAGAATCATAGTGTAACGCTTCGACCTGGATTTTGGGTTGCCTGCGGATCAACCCAATCCATTCTTACCACATTAAATGTGAAGTAATGTGAAACGACCTAATTAAGGTATATATTCCCCTTTTAATTGATTACAATTATCAAGTAATTATGTAATTCTATTTTCAAGATAAAAGACATAATAATAACAAGTGTGGAACCTGTTAACTAATTTTCAGGATTTTAAGTAATCAAAGCAACTAGCGTAAAAGTAAGGAAATACATGCCAGTAAAATGCATTAAAATAATGGAATATCAATTATCATGGCGTAAAAAAAGTAAGAGGGTGAGTCAATGCCTAGTAGGGGTACCAAACATAACGGCAATATAAAAACGAACGGTATAACGAATGTATGACACTACTAAAAAAATGATAATTAAGGACAACTAATTTGCTGTCCCAAAAGCCCATCTGATGCCCCTTTAAGTATTTAGGACAGTCATAAGGATAAGAAGACCTGTCCTATCAGGTGAGCGTCATAAAACTCCTGCTGTCCTTTTTGAGTTTTTGGAACAGCGGAAAGTCGTCCTTTTAAATCGAAATACTACTATACGTTTATAAGGACATATGTTGTTGTCCTTTAAAACAGAGTATTATGGACAGAAGTAGCTGTCCCAAATAGATTTTGGCGCATAAAATATGACACCAAATTAAAATTTTAAAAGACAGCTATAGCTATCCTAAAAGATATATATATATATATAGTTTAAAAACTATATTTATTATTCGAAAATAAATCAGGAAAATCAGGAAATTTCAAATCTAAAAGAACAAATATTTATTATTCGCACAAAAAAAAATTCACAAACTGAAAATATGGGACGTTGTTGATAAACTAATGTACATACAGACTTCAGAATATTACAAGTCTTAATAGTTCACAAACCAAAAAAAATTCGATAAAGTTTCCTCTATTTTTTGAACTTTCTAAAACCTGTTAATAAAAAATTTGCGTGATGTAAAGTCCGCATGACCGTAAAATTTAACAATAAAATTACAAAAGCCTTCACGACTAAAATTAAAAAATAAAATTACAAAAGTCTACACGACCATAAAAATATTAAAAAATAGAATTCGAAATGTCAACAACATTATATAAATAATCTCCCTGTTGTAAACCGTTTGAATTCTTCGTGTGTTCAATTCGGATAAAAGCTATCGATAAAATATTATCCTACAAAAAATAGGATAAAAAAAGAGATGATATCAGTAATCAAATAATTTAAAAAAATCTTATTCAAGCTATAAAATTGCATATACTTTACAAATCATCATCATATTCTCAAACTGCGAGTCCTGTGACTACGCGGTTAGTTCCTACGAGTTGCATGGGTCCCGTGCGAGGTTTTTGTGCCTCTTACGGGGCCGTTTGGGTGTTGTTTGTGGATTTTGCCCTCTAACGGCATATTTTAAGTCTAAGGCTATATATTTGAAAATTATCATCATAGTTTCAAACCGGGAGTCCCGTGACCATTCGACCAGTTCCTATGAGTTACATTGGTCCCGTGTGCGTGTTTGTGCCTCGTACGGGGATGTTTTGAATTTTTGCCTTCTAATGGCATATTTTTAATCCTAAGTCCAGATATTTACAAATTAATGTCATATTCTCAAATCGGGAGTCCCGTGAGTACGCGATTAGTTTCTACGAGTTACAATGGTCCCGTGCGAGGTGTTCGTGCATCTACGGGGCCGTTTGGGGGTTATTTTGTGTGTTTGCCCTCTAACGACATGCTTTTAAGCCTAACTCTATATATTTACAAATTATCCTTATATTCTCAAACCAGGAGTCCCGTGACTACACGGTTAGTTCTTACGACACTACACCAAATCTGCACTATTGTCACGGTCATTGACCTTGACAAATTGGACTTGTCAAGGTCAATGACCGTGACAATTCTGGGCAAGACAAATTTTTTTGTCATGGACGTGTCACGGTCATTGACCTTGACAAGTTCGTTAGAATTGTGACGATCGTGTCAAGGTCATGGACCGTGACAAGTTTAGTCACGGTTAACAACCGTGACCAACATGTGACAATATTTAAAAAAATTGTCACCGTCAATGACCGTGACAAGCCCCCGTGACAAGATTTATCAAGGACTTGTCACGGTCAATGACCGTGACAATTCTGGGCAGAATTGAAAAAAATTCTGCTGGGCAGTATGGCCACTGCCACTGCCCAGCAGTATATTTATACGTGTTATAACAACGTTGGTTGTACCTATTCGAATATCATATATCCAAATATACCCAAGATAGTGCAAATATATATTCATGACGATATAATCCAAATATTCAAAATAGAAACAATATACATGATAATATAATCCAAATATAATTAAAATGTACAAACTTAAAAATAATGTTACTACATGTCTTGGGTAAATGTGAGGAGGTGAGTTGGCCACACGATATACGAATTGACACACCCACTAATATACATCGTGCCGCATTGTTCGCGCAACCACAATAGGGAGTTCTCCTTCTCGGGTATCACATGCGTGACGAGCACTTTGAACTCGATCCCTTGAAGCACACGTCCATGAACTATTCCACCCTCGACGATATTCGGGTCCCCCAACCCCCGCCCTATCCGCTGGCCATCAAATACATCCAATATGAACACGCTCGGCCAACCAAGTGTCGACAATGGTTTGGGGAAGGGAGCTAAATAAGGAAGTGGGTCATCAAAATACGCACATGACGGTGAAGAAGCAGCGAGGTCCACATCCTAGTCCTCCTGCGCCTCGTTCTCCCGCACCTCCTCTGCCTCCACCGCCTTCTCCTTCCCTTTCCCTTTCCCCTTTAGGTCTCCGCCCAACGTACGCTTCATGAATGCGTACATATCTTCGCCGTCGCCTCCAAACGGGACAGCTTCGCGTCGTGTGAATCCACCGTTCGAGCCAACCCGGTGTCGTTCGTCTCCAATCCGGTGATCCTAGACTTGGCCACCCGCGAGCTCACCCCCTTGTCCTCCCCTTGCGATCAGAGCCAAGCACTTGGCTTAGTGCGTCTGTGGACAAAGACGCCTTGTCGGCATCAGACTGCGACTCATGCACTTCCTTAAGCTTTGCCTGAAACGACAAAAAGCACATGATTAGTAAAATAAGTAAACTAAAAAATTATAACGTAATTAACAAAAAATAAACTGTTGGATTACTTACAATCGTCGCCGCGACGCTCGGGAACACCTCCTTGTCCTTCCCCTTCTTCGTCCGAAGAGCCACATAAGTATCGAGCCTATGTGGCTTACCCCCTGGCCCACTCCCTACCCCCTGAAATAAAATAAAGTAAAATTAGTATCGGCCCCGCAATGTAAAATAATGAAGAATAATATATTTCTGTAGTTATAGAAAAATTAAATCTCACCTTCATCCTATGCTCCACCTCGGCGTAAGAGGTCCGACCGGAGTAGTGCACGTCCGTCTTTTTTTCCCGATTTTCCCTCCCCGATTTGCGAGAGGCCAATTGTTGATCCTTGATCTCATTGTCAATGAACTTTTGCCATTGTGCCAATAAGAGCGGCTCCTTGGTCGGGATGGATCCACGCCATTGTATAATGGACTCTCGTGTTTTCCCAAAGCAACGTGTCCGCATATTTTTCTTCCACGTCTTGTGTTGCTCCCTCAACTGCTCCAAGATGGAATCGCGTAGTTTTGGATCCAAGTTGAATTGTTCCTGTCCAACAAATTCAATGTTAGTTACGAATAAATATAAATATAAATATAAATATAAATATAAATTGAAATTGAAATTGAAATTGAAATTGAAATTGAAATCTAAATATAAATATATTACCTGTAGTGCCGCCCAAACAGCTAACTTGAGCTCATATGGCACCTCCTTCCAACTCATAAATCCCAGGCCGATGATCGTCTTTAGCAGCTCGAGGGATCTCGCTAATAGCTCCGATTTGTTCTCGACGGTAATCCCAAATTTTCCATATTTGGGGAGCCTAGGGGCGGAGGAGCCCTCGTCGCCTCCGCTACCACCGAGCCTAGACGACATCATCATAAACAGCATCATCATCTTCGCCTTAATATCTGAAGGAGACATTTGCTGTAAAAAAATGTTATTAGTACAGATAAAAAAAATGTTAATAGTACACATACACACACCCCTACCCTACCCTACCCCCACCACACACACGCACACGTCATGCCACTTTAAACTAACCAACCCAACATTTCATCAATTAAACTAACAATTAAAGTATACAATTATTAATTTACTAATTTACAATGAGGGACAATCCTACTTTCATATGAAATTGATACTAATTATTAATTTACTTTCATCTAAAACTATACAATTAAAATTACAATTAAAGCTATACAATTTCTTAATTAAAGATATACAATTGTTAAAATTGCCCCCCCCCCCACCCCTTGCCCCCCTCCCCCCGCCACGCACACACCTACGCACACACACACACCCCACCCCCACCCCCACCACCCCACCTCCTCCCTCCCTCCCTCCCTCCCCCCACCCCCACCCCCACCCCCACCCCACCCCCCAACAAGGGTATTCACACACACACCCACGCACACATGCACACACGCACACAACTACATTTGTCTTGGCCTTGTCACGGTCAATGACCGTGACAACTCTTTGTCTTTATATTTATCTACTTCTTTAATCCTTTATCTTTATATTTATTCTTTGAGATTCTTTTATATTTCAAAAGTCTCTTATCCTCATTATATTTTATCACAATATGCATATCTTATAAGAGAGTCGGGTTTGGAATGAATAATTTGTAATGAAGTCCAGAACGAATCTTACTAAATCAATTGGGGTATTTTCATATTTTCATATTTTTATTACTTTATTAATTTATTGTTTATCAATAAAATTATGACATGAGATAATTATAATTGGAGCATAAATTTCATTATCATAAAGGGATAAATCCAACCAAGTACAGAGATTATACAAATTAAAGTGAGAATTAAATTTAAGACTTTCAAACAACATGCATGTGTATGGATTCTACATAGTTGGGCACGGAAGTAACTAATGATATTCCTAAAAACATACAATTGACAACATTTTGTGAATTTACTAAACTTTATATAATATTATCAAATTCTGTTAAAAAATTATCTAGGGTTTTACCTAATTGAATTAATTTCATGAATGAAATTCTTATCAAATTTAAATATTTATATAATTAAATTTAACATAAGAATTCTAAAACTTTTCTAACATTTACACAATTCTAAATAT
The DNA here is from genome assembly GCA_949130495.1 of Sambucus nigra. Classification (NCBI taxonomy): domain Eukaryota; kingdom Viridiplantae; phylum Streptophyta; class Magnoliopsida; order Dipsacales; family Adoxaceae; genus Sambucus; species Sambucus nigra. The sequence continues at coordinate 101,847,076 of OX422213.1, read as the reverse complement.
CACTAACCTTGCATTCATACTAAGGTTTACATAGTTTTAACAAATTATAACAAAATATTATCATATTTTTAGTTAGAAAATTCCACCCCCACCCCCACCACCCCACCCCCACTACCCTCGTCCCCCCTCCCCCACACACATATATACATACCCCACCCCCTCCCTCCACCACACCCCACTCCCACCCCACCTGCACCACCCCACCCCCATTACCCCCTTCCTCCTTCCCCCCTCCCCCACCACACACCACCATACACATATATACACACACATACACACATACATATACACACATATATATACACACATACACATACACATACACATACATATAGAAATGAAAGAGAAAAAGAGGAAAAAAAAATATACCTTAGAGAGAGAGAGAGGGGGAAAACCAAAAAAGGTGGGAAAAAAAGAAGCCTAGGGTTTTTTTTACTGCAAAAGTTGTCACGGTCATTGACCGTGACACAAATCTCGCGTTTTGTGTCACGGTCATTGACCCTGACACGACCGTGACAAAGAATTGTCACGGTCAATGACCGTGACAAGGCCGTGAGCGTGACAATGGTGGCCGGCTGAAAGGTGACAATTTTATTATTTTGGTGTAGTGCGAGTTACATTGGTCCCGTACGAGGTGTTCATGCCTCTTACAGGACCGTTTAGGGGTTATTTTGGGGTTTCGCCCTCTAACGGCATGTTTTTAAGCCAAACTCTAGATATTTGCAAATTATCCTCATATTCTCAAATTAGGAGTTCCCTGACTACGCGGTTAGTTCCTACGAGTTACATTGGTCCTGTGCGAGGTGTTCGTGCCTCTTACGGGCTCGTTTAGGGGTAGCTTTGGGTTTTCGCAATCTAACGGCATGTTTTAAGTCTAAGTCTAGATATTTATAGATTATCATCATATTCTCAAACCGGGAGTCCCGTAACCATGCGATCCATTCCTACGAGTTACATTGGTCCTGTACGAGGTGTTTGTGCCTCTTACAATAATCTTGATCTCAGTATGATCTCAACTATTGCCTAATGGCAAGTTCTGGTTATGTGGGTCATTTGTTGGGCACTTGGTTTTATATATGATTTGTTTAGATTTATCCTTTCTGCCTATATGTACTAAGCAACAAGGTAGCTCCAGATAAAAGAGAACCTAGTATGTTTGTTTGTTGATGTAACTGCAACATATAAGATAATCTTCATATTTTATCATTAATAATTTCGAGTCATATTTAAATAACTTAATTAGACACGCTAAAAAATTGGTGTTATACACGACACAAATACTTTAATCAGACATTTGTTTATGCTCATAATAAAACCTTATTAGTCCAATCCGGTCTATAGTTAAGCTACCGCACCTGCATTTGTATTAAAAGGCTCTCAATCTTGATATTATTAATATATAATCATAAGAAATATTGATAAATTAAGAGAGTTGAAAACTTACATTCACAACATCTTGTTCAGTTTGTATCCCCAATTTTATCATCATTGCCCCGATATAAACTGCAAGGCTTATTTTCCAAACAAACTTGTGAGTCTCGTCAGTCACGCTCAATCCTCCTACGATGCGTCCAACAAAAATCACCTGCTTTTATAACGAAGCTTTAGTTACAGTTCCAAAACATAGTAAAGTGTCACATAAACACATATACTGAAGTTTACCGATTTTTTGATGCTACAATAACCAAAAATATACTCACAAGGATATATATATAAGAAAATCTGAACCATTTATAAGACATGTTGGGTTAAATAAAAAGAAGAGAATTAAAGACCTCGTGGTTATCGAGTAAGTAAGACATTCTATGAGAGATTTGTTCTAGTCCTCAAAAGAAAGAATTTGGTTGGAGTCAGATCGGTCAATACCATTACTTTTGAGGTCAAGGCAGGAGACTTTATAGATGGAGTTCTCCATGAGGCATCTAATTTTGTAGCAGCACCAACTTCATTCACTGATGTTTTGTATTATCACAAAGTGTGCCTAGGGTAGTTTTATTTTCCATGCTATTGACTGATGTAAACAACACCACATTAAACTACTGATATACTAAACTTATCATAGGTAAATAATAATTTTGAACAATCGCACATGCATACTGATACTCACATGAATGGGAAATCAACATGAACAAATTGAAGAAGCTTCCTCAGGAAAAGGGGATAAGGATATATCCATAAATCCTGAACTTGGAAAAAGGAATAAGGATATATTTCAACATTAACTTCACCAATCATCTTCGCAAGCAGCATCGAGTATCTTGACTATTGGAATGATATTAATTGAGTATCTTCCTGTGATTCAATTGAAAAGCATATCTTGCAGTCGAAATAACATATTAATGACTTCGGGGTTCTTTTTAAAATCGTTAAGGCATACTAAGAAAATACATTCCACACTCAAAACTAACTTAACTTACTACAATTATTGATGGCCACAAGCATTATTTATAAGCTAACTAACTAGAGTCCTAATCATAGTATGCAATTATTAATTACAAACTTGTAAAGTTTATATACATATGTATATAGTTTTGTATGAGGATGGTATTTTGATATACCTTTTTATCCTCAGGTGTCCTAAAAGAGGAATTTTTCCCATCTATTAAGATAAAGGTACTTCCCCTTTTAATCAGAATTTAGTTTCATATGTTCTCTTGAGGATAATGTTGGAGATTTCTTTCCCATCGATACCTTTCTCAAGTATTATGCTTTTATTACGATTTTTTTTGTTTCTTTTTCATTATTAGTTCTTCAAAGTAGACCAAGTGGGGTTTTCTTCCATTTTCAGTTTTCATAGCTGAAGAAAATATCATTTAAAAGAATGCTAGTCGATTTAAAATGCACCAGTCCCTCAAATTCCATCAAGGAAAGGTAAGTATTCATCACTATACTATCTTCGACTCAAGGCCAACATATAACACGATAAATGCCTTGATTAAATGAATTATATCATCAGTATTCCCGTAGGGTTTTAGTTCAATGGATCGTTTTCATTTTGCATATTCTCCCTTCCCATCATCATCTGTTTCAGTGCCGTGATTAATAGTATAGCATTGCTACTGTTATTGTTTGTGTGTGATAAAAGACTTAATAACATCTCTTGCTACCACTCACATGATCAATGGCTCAGGTAACCTCACCTCATTAACATCCTATATTAGAACTGAAGAAGTTATTGTTGGAGATGTCACACCACTGGACAATATAATGGGATTACCTTATAACATACCCATATCCAATATAGCAGATGGATCATACATAACATCTTCCCCTCAAATAGGAGACAGAAAAAATAAATATGAGAAAATAAAGCCCTAATTTTGACCTTTTATAGCGGAAAATGTACAAAAGAGGCAAAAGACAATATGCAATAGATTCCTATGTGAAGTACGAGGTAGTTGGTGTATGCAAAGATGTTTAGTCCTTCAATTTAGATGAGGAACAATCTAAGATATCATTTCGGGAGATTCTGAATCGTTGCGTTGGTTTTCACCTTCTTAAATCTTGCAAGAAACTATAAGCACGCCACAGTGATCAAATGATTTCAATTGTTTCGATAAGTAAACAAGTTATAATAGTATTTTAAATGACTTAAATTTTTTCTAGAAATGGGGAACATTATTAAAAGGGTATAAAAATTAAGATACTAAGTACAAATCACAATGATCAGATAAGTCATTATAATTTAACTCCCATATTTAAAACTGTGAAATAAATAGCCTTACCTGAGAAATCGTGAGGTAGAGAAAAATTGTCATTCATAGTGGGTGATAAAAGTAAAAACTGAAATAAAACATTAGTTTAGAGAGATGAGTATACCTAATTTGCAAAACCGTATAAATATAAATATATTCACTAAATTAATAACTACATAACTAAAACACAAAATATGAAAACCAAAAAGAGACACACAAAAAAAGATTTGATATAACAAGAAAATTGAGATCCCTATAGACACCATTGCATGAGTATTAAGGAAAAATAATGTGTTAATCAAATCAGGTATGATAAAAATTAATGGAAATGAAATATTAAAAAATGGAATCAATGTGTTATATTGCAGATGATACCCCCAAAAATTAAATACTGCAAAACATGTTTGAAAAAATTTAACCACCGCACCCCCTCGTCCTATGGACCCGTTCATGGTAGCAGGTGATACGCCCTATATGTACCCAACAGCTCAGAGACATCAACCTCGGCCAGGGAGATGGTCGAGGTTGGAGTGGTCATAGATTGGTAGCCAACAGTCTCGTCCTAAGCAAGGTCGGCTATGGCCGACGTTACTAGTGTCACGTTCAGACAACAGTTGAGATCTTCATGATGTACAGAGGCAGACTACTCATCAGGCCGTCCAAGGCTGACAACCACGGCTCTGTACAGACCGAGGTTATAAGGACAACTCAATCATCATAACTAGCCTAGGCTATGAATAAGCCAACGTTGGTAGCTACCTCGACAAGTGAGGTCTTCGTAATCCACATGGGCAGTTATCCATCTGGTCATCCAAGGCTTGCAACCTCGCCTTGGTTCAGGCCGAGGTTTCCATCCCATCATCATAACCAATCTCGGATGGTGATCAACTGATGTTACTGCTACGTTACAATTACCTTACCTCAGCTCTCCCACTGAGCCAAGGTCACCACCTCGTCCTCTTCCAGGCCGAGGTTGGGGACACTCATAGATGGCCGACGTCACAGTTCAACATGCCTTACCTCAGCTCTCCCACTGAGCCAAGGTCACCATCTCGTCCTCTTCCAGGCCGAGGTTGGGACCATTCACAGATGGACGAGTCCTTATTAGCATATGTATTGTTGGGAACACGTGTACACAATCAGTTATAACCGAATCATTCCCCCACGTGAGGGAATATTGAGGTCATCATTATCTACATGAGATCAGCCAGGTGTCATTCTCATACTGGTTCGATCTTCATGCACATGTTCATTGTATGCTTGGGGGGTACATTACATCCCCCAGGCACTATATATAGAGGTCATCCTTTACCTTGTAAAGGATCAAGAATTAGCAACACTAGATGAAACTCTCTATAAATAGACAGTAGAGAGAGAAAACTTGAGAGTTTATATCTATGGCCATTAGAGCCCTCATACAGTGATATTATTCACACACTTGCACAGTGGATGTAGGCCTGATTGGCTGAACCACTTACACAACTGTGTTTCTCTTCTTCTCCTCACCTCCTTCTACTATACACCCTTATACCGCCATTGTTAACATTGAACTGAGATTACAAACACCTTGAAGGGTGGTGCTATTTTCAGCATCGTCATTTTGGCGCCGTCTGTGGGAATCGAGAAGCTGTCTCTTCCTCATTATTCGCTTAACCTCATCGGAGAATCTGGTGGTGAACCAGGCCTCACCCCTTGCGTGGAGCTATTTCAGCATTGAAAGAGGTCCTGTAAGGTATTAAGCCCATTTACTACACCAGCTCTTTTGTGCTAACACATGACACCGGAATTACCACCACCTCTTTCGCCGCCTGGTGCGGGAGGACCTAGCTCCAGCCAGGCACCGCCCCAATCCGAAATGGAGGAGGTGGCTGAAGCCTTGAGGTCTTTGGCTGCAACGCAACAAGCAATGCAGGAGCAATTTTCATAGCTCAGCCAAAATATGGTAAGGCCACCAGGAGTCTCACCGAAAATGATCACTTCGACGTCTGTTCAGCCTCATCCTAATGCCAGTGGACCACCCCAGGCACCGCGAAAAGACCAACCTACACCCCAGCGGAGGAGGGATGTTGCTGACCCTAGGCGCTTGCACCTGGGGAGGCAAGGAAACCCTTGCCCTGAAGACAGGTATGATGATATAGAGGCGAAAGATGTCCCAAAAGATTATTAGGAACCGTATGAGGTTTCAAACAATATAGTTCGTCCTATCCAACGAAGCTAAGGTTGTGACGACAGAAGGGGTGGAGAAGCCCAACAACGAGGATCAACTTTTGATCGACTGAGCAGAGGGTCAGCCTTTGAAAGGCTCGGCCCCGTAAATGACTTAAGACAAAGGTTGTCAAGGTCGAGAAGTGAAGCCGGCTCACAAAAATAAGAGAGACAACGTCGGCCTCATCAGGGATGAGGAAGAGACCAAGAAGAGGTCAACAGCAGACATTGTGCCATGGCTGGGGAACCCTCAGTCCATCCCTTGGAGGTGGCTGGGGATAACCTCGGCTAGGCCGACATTGCAAGACCATGGAATGACTCCATCCAACGTCTTGAGGATAATATAGGAGACCTCATCAAAAGTCGGGATCCACTGCAAAGATGTTTCTCATAAGGCTCTCCGTTCGTGGCTAAGATAGTAAGCTTCCCTACCCCAGCCATGTTCAAGCCACTCACAGTGACTCCCAAGTATGACGACATAACCAATCCTGTACATCATATTGAGATGTACCAGTCAGCGGAGGACATTTACTTAATACCAGATGAGATGAAGTGCCGAGCCTTCTCCGGAACCTTGACGGGAGCTACGAACATATGGTTTACTTCTCTTCTGAAGAATTCAATTAAGAACTTTAAGGGCTTGGCTGAACGATTCATTCATAATTTCTGCTTTGGGGTAAGACCTCAAAATAAGACCACCCATCTGTTGTATGTCAAGCAAGGCAAGCACGAGAGCCTAAGAGACTACATCGCCAGGTTCATGTGACACCCCGACTAATTAAATACCGGGTAGCTACTCCTTTATTAAATTAATGCAAAATGCCAACTTGGTTCAGTTCATAGAATCATTGTCGAAATCATTTTAATAATTACTAACCACCTAGTATTTAAAAAGTGAGTTGCCAATTTTAATTAAATTCGATAAACATACAATGAGTAAGTTATAAAATGCTAACATAACCACCACAACATAGTCACAATAGAATAACCCTTAACTAATAATAAGTCTAGAGGAATACTCCTCACAACAATCCAAATACTGAAATAAATAAATATCAAGTCTCCATCACTAAATTAATTACAACCCAAAGTCTGAAATAACTGAAATGTAAGATGTCTCTCAAGGAATGGGGCGACATGCCCAAAAAAATAAGAAAATTTGATAATGGAATCAAGATTGAAGATGGAGGTGTCTACTGTCAAGGTCCTGTAACTTCCATAGCAGCTACAACATGTCATCTGAATAGAATTCCTATGCATGGTGTCCTTGTGGCTGGGCAAATAAAAGGTTTTACAAAAAAATAGATTTGAAAGCAAACGGGTCAGAGCCCGATTGTGAAAATAGTTTAAAAATTTGCAGGTGTTTAATATCATTAAACAGTGAATATAAAGTACATGATAGTGTGTGCACTCACATGAGTTCCTCACCTCTCAACTAATTGTGCACTCCTATCGTACCCGTACCCATTCTAGTTGTTCCCATATCTAACTAGTCCAATACGAAATCTAACATTTCTATATGATATCGAATTCAATTCCCAACATCTACTATTTACCAGACTGTTATACCTTGTTACACAGTTTCCCCATATTAGTACTACTAATTACTAAAAATCTTCCATTATCACTTTACAAACTGTTCCTATTATTTATCCTCACATTTATACATGACAGTTCATTTCAATTAACAGTATATTATTCTCATCATAACTATACAATACTAGCATCCCGAGACTAAGCTGCGGTGCTCACATACTCTGCTATCAAATCCCGGTACATCACGTACATGAGGACCACGTATTCCGAATCTCTCAGGAAACGTTTCATTAACAACAATCACAAACAATGGAGGCGAACATAGTTCACATCACATGGGTCACGCACATACCTACGCTCCCATGATCAGCAGACTTATTTACTTCTCAATAAGCCCTTCTCTGACCTATGTCCTCGAGGTACCAATCTAGATCCCCCCCGTAGGCACAGAAAGATTAGATGGCCCCGAACGAACGCCGACCTCCCATGATAGCAAGTACGGTAGGTATGTTATCCACAGATAATTACATATACTAAGCATTCACACATCTTAGATATTATAATATTTTATTAGTGGTATACTGCTCGTTCTTATACCAACACTTAGTGTTATACAACTCACAAGTCCCCGATTTATATGTATTTAAGTTATCAACTCTTCTCACGTCGTGATTAGTTACTCGCTTCCCAATCCACAAATGTCATCCGATTTACTATAAGATTCTAAGTTTTACTCTTCAATGTACCCCAATCTCCCAACTATACCCATTAGTTAATAAGGGAAGGTTATATCACCATTTAAATAAGTCTATGGGATTCTAGAAATAAATTCAGGCCAAAAAGGCCATTCTGTCAACTCGTTAGAAATCTCGTTCGAACGAGTGTCGTTCGAACGAAGTTACTTCGAACGAACTACCAACTCGTTAGAAGGGATACTGTGATCTCGTTAGAATTTCATTCGAACGAGGTCGTTCGAACGACCTGGGCAGGTCTTCTAACGAGATGGCAGTTTCAGCCCAGAAATTCCCAAGTTCGTTTTTCTCAATTCTTCTCCTCTATAAATCCACCTTAAGACCATCCAACTTATGTTTTAACGTATATAAACCATTTCTAATCACCCTAGATCATCCCTTAACATATTGTAGGGGTTAAATCTTACAAATCATCATGAAATTAATATAAATCTCCAAATATTTCCCCAAACCCTATGAACATGAACCCATAATTTTATTATGCCCAATTACTCATCATAAATCAGTTTTTAAATGATCATATACTACTCTTTGAATATTAAATCAGTCCATCATCATTCTACATGCAAATCCTAACCCAAATTCAAAGTTTCTCCATCAATTTCATTGGTTTTCTTCAAAACTTTCAAGATAAGATAATTCCTACACTAAACATGGAAGAAATATTCAATGCACTAAAAATATCAAATCACTTGCCTTAGATTGTTCTTCAAAATTGTTGTTGGTGGATGAAAGTTGATTTCTCCCCTTTCTCTACAGATTTTCTCCCAAGGTTGAAGATAGTGGTTAGAGGTTTCTTTTGGAACTTCTTCAAACTCTCCTATAACTCCCGTAGCTCTCTAACTCACCTAATGTTGATAATGGGCTTAGTGGGTTCATAAATAATATAAAATTAACTCCTAAAATTCGTAGGTTTTAATCCCCTAATTTTTAAAATTACTAAAATACCCCTCTAGGTTGTCGGTATGGCCCAAAAATGCCCCGGGACCCAAATTAAACTCCCGGCTAGTGTTTTCTGACTATTTCGACTCTTCCGGACACGTTGGCACACTCAAAATGACCATTCGGTTGATAAAAATAAAATTCACTTTTTTTATTATTTAAATAATTACATTCCTAACGCGACTGACACGTGCGTCCCAACTAAATTTCCCAAATTGTCGTATTGCTAACTCGTGACAATTTAAATATTCAATACTCATGAAGTTTTCAATTTCAATATCATAATCAAATACCAACTCACATCTCGCTAATATTTATATTCGGATTAGTTTCTAATTAATTCTCATTTAATTTAATTAATCCCTTTAAATAAATATCAATAAAATTATGGGGTATTACATACTTCCCCCCTAATAACAGAATTTTGTCTCGAAATTCGGAACTAAAGAGTACCTGGTAAAAATAACTCTGGATAACATTCGCGCATCTCATCCTCGCTCTCCCATGTGTACTCCTCGGCATTATGATGCCGCCACTGAACACGTACCAACGACATTATCTTTGACCTCAATTTCCGCTCGCTGTGGTCCAGAATAGCAATCGGTCCCTCCTCGTACGAACTATCGGGCTGAAGATCGATGTCCTCCAAAGCAATGTGAATATGGGCCAAATCATCCCTCGGATATTTCCTTAGCGAGGAAATATGGAACACATCATGAATCCTATGCAAGTGCTCCGATAACCTAAGTCTATACGCAACTGGCCTAATCCACTCGATGATAGGAAATGGCCCCACATATCTCGGTGCCAGTTTCCCCTTCTTCCCAAAATGCATAATCCCCTTCATAGGAGATACTCTGAGTAAAACCTGGTCCCCCACTTTGAATTCTCTGAAGAACCTATTGTCATCGGCGTAGCTCTTCTGCCGGTCCTGAACTACCCGAATGCGACTCCGTATCATCTCTATCCTTGCCGAAGTATCCCGAATCAGTTTCGGCCCAAGGAGTTTGTTGTCCCCCACTTCTAACCAACATGCTGGGGAACGACAAGGTCTACCATACAACGCCTCAAATGGAGCCATACCAATGGTGAACTAATAAGAGTTATTATAAGCAAACTCCACCAGTGGAAGTTACTGCTCCCATCCACCCCCAAAGTCTAGGATGCACATACGCAACATGTCCTCCAACATCTAATTTGTTCGCTCGGTCTGCCCATCGGTCTGTGGGTGATAAGCTGTACTCAATCGCAATTCAGTGCCCATGGCCTTCTGGAAACTCTCCCAAAACCGTGAAACAAATATCTTGTCCCGGTCAGACACGATATTTAGAGGCACACCGTGAAGTCTCACTATTTTTGAAATGAAAATCTGGGCATACTGTCCCGTAGTGTAATCTGTCCTTATGGGTAGAAAATGAGCAACTTTGGTCCACCGGTCCACAATTACCCATATGGAGTCATGACCCCTCTGTGACGTAGGTAACCCCATGATAAAGTCCATGGATATGCTCTCCCATATCCACGTCGGAACCTCTAATGGCTGTAGAAGTCCTGCCGGTCTCTGATGATCCACCTTTACCAGCGCATTTAGAAACAAACACGGAAATATCTATCTTCATCCCGCTCCACTAATACTGTCGTCTCATGTCTTGGTACATTTTATCCCCACCAGGGTGTACCACGAACCGTGAGCCGTGCGACTATGTCATCACCTTGTGTCGCAAGTCTTCCCCTTCCGAAATGACCACTCTCCCATTGAAGCGAAATCCCCCATCTGAGCTAACGGTATAGGACTCGACTCCCTCTGCTAGTAATCAAACTATCTGCTCCTGACAGAACGAGTCATTTGCCTGGTCCTTTACCACTCTCATAACAATCTGAGGTGTAATAGTCATCACAGACATGAACGATCGGGCCACTGCATCCTGGTGTCCCAACTCCTTCCACTTAGCTTTCCACACCTCGGCCACTTCATCTAATGGACTTCGGCTCAACGCATCTGCTACCACGTTAGCCTTCCCTGGGTGATATTGGATATCAAACTGATAATCCTTCACAAAATCAAGCCACCGTCGTTAACGCATATTCAACTCCTTCTGCGTGAAGAGGTAATGTAGAGACCTGTGGTCCGTGAACAACCGAAACTTCTCCCCCAGGAGATAATGTCTCCAAATCCGAAGGGCAAATACAACTGCCGTTAACTCCAAGTCATGGGTGGGGTAATTCTTATCGTGAGGCTTAAGCTTACAGGAAGCATAAGCTATGGCCTGACTCTCCTGCTGCAATACACCTCCAAGTCCTTGTAAGGACGCATCGGTGTAGACTAGATACTCAACTCCCGATCTCGATAATGCTAACGCAGGTGCTGAGGTTAACTTGTCCTTCAACTCATCGAATGCCAACTGACAGGCATCGCTCCAGATGAATGTCACACCCTTACGAGTTAGATGTGTCAAAGGACCCGCTATCTTTGATAAACCCAGAATAAACCTCCTGTAGTATCCTTCTAGGACCAATAAACTACAAATCTCAGTCGGTTTCGTGGGTTATCCCCACTCCCTCATCGCGGATACCTTCTCCTGATCAACAGATATCCCCCGGTCTGAAATGATATGCCCCAAAAACTGAACCTCCTTCAGCCAAAACCAAAACTTCTCATACTTTTCATAAAGATCGTTCTGATGCAACGTCTGCAAAACCTACCTTAAATGCTCGGCGTGCTCCTCTTCTGTCTGGGAGTATACCAGGATGTCATCAATAAAGACGATGACGAACAGGTCTAGGAACTCTCTGAACACCCTATTCATTAAGTCCATAAACACGGCTATAGCGTTTGTCAAACCAAAAGGCATAACTCGAAACTCGTAGGAACCACATCTCGTCAAGAAAGCAGTCTTTGAGACGTCCTGCTCCCTGATACGCAACTGATGGTATCCCGATCGCAAATCAATTTTTGAGAAGAAGGAAGCTCCTATCAACTGGTCAAATAAGTCATCAATTCTGGGCAACGGATACTTATTCCGTATCGTGACTTTATTCAACTCTCGGTAATCTACGCACAATCTCAATGATCCATCCCTCTTCTTTACGAACAACACAGGGGCACCCCACGACGAATTACTCCTCCGAATAAACCCCTAACCCAACAACTGCTCTATCTGATCCCGTAACTCTCTCATCTCTGTCGAAGCCATACGGTAAGGTGCGCGGGCAATAGGCCGAGTGCCCGGCGTCAAATCGATCACAAAATCTATCTCTCTACTCGGAGGTAGTCCAGGTATAACCTGAAATACATCAGAAAACTCCCTAACAACTGGAATCGCGTCGAGTGGTATCACCACTTCCTTAGAGGTCTCCTCCTCTATATAGTACAAGTGAGTGGACGATCCTCCCTCAGGGCGAGGCATCGCCACTAAAAACATCTCCTGCCCGGGAATGGAAAAAATGATACTCCTACTGAAACAATCAATCATGGCTCGGTACGCAACTAGCCAATCCATACCAACAATCGCATCATACTCAGTCATCTCTAACACTAACATATCAGCGGGTAAAGTAAACCTCCCGATCTCTATACCCACACCTCTATAAATAAGGGAAATCACGGAACCCCTACTCAACGATGAATCTACACATGTAACCGTACTCTCGGCGGTGTCTAATAACCCAATAGTGCGTGCAAATCTCATGGCAATGAAACAATGTATGGCCCCCGTATCAAATAAAATACGCTCCATAGTCCCCTGAATAGAGAACATACCCTAATGGCCGGTGGATCCTGTGGGGCTGCGGCATGCTGGAGCTGATACACTCTCCCATATTGAAGTTATCCCTACTGAACTGGGACAGCTGGAATGGGTGGTAATGCTGCCATCTGTGGTGGTGCTGGGAGTGCGACGGGAAATATAGGCCTCTGTGGCTCGTGTCGGGCACCCTGCTGCTGCTGCTGTGGGGCTCTGCCTCTATCAGGACAATCCTGGCATTTGTGGCCAGTCTTTCCACAAACGAAGCACTTCCTCGGGAAGTTTCCCCCTCGCTGTCCCTACTACCCATGGCCCTGATGCCCGTTACCATTTCTCCCCTGGCCGTGCTGGCCCTGCTGAAACTGCTGCTGTTGACCATTCTGACCCTGCTGGCCGTTCTGACCCTGATGGCCATGTCTGAAACCTCCCTGACCACTCCTAAAACCTCCAGATCTGAATCTCTTAGAATCCCCCTGTTGGGAACCCTAATCACTCTGCCTATGCTGACCCTGGCACCATTTCCCCCTGTCCTGCCCTGATGGCTGGACTCTCCTGATCTCTTACTCTCAGTCATGTGAAAGCGGTAATCCTGGCAGTGAAGTAGTGCCGCATTAACCACATCATAATAAGTGGCCAATGAGAGATTACCCAACAAGTGCTGACGGATCCTCCAAGTCAATCTATCCATAAACTTCTGAATCTTCTTCTCCTCAGTCGGAATCTCATCGCGAACAATGTTCAAGAGATTTATGAATTCGGCCTCATACTCGACCACGATATTTTCCTCCTGCTTGAGGTTCATTAACTTCCTCCTCATTTCAGTGTGAACAGTTGACGGAAAATATTTACGGTCGAACCGCACCCAGAACTTCTGAATAGAAAGGGCGTCCTTCTCCTCTGCGGTGGTAATGGACTCCCACGACTGCAATGAAGATCCTACTAGATTGAAAGTAGCCAGTATCTGCTTCTGAACATCTGTGCACTCGTACATCCTTAAGTGCCTCTGAATGTCCTTCCTCCACTGACTGGATACCACAACATCGGAGCTACCTGCAAACTCCGGAGGGTGTGCTTTCTGAAAAGCATCACGGACGCGTTCCCAAGCAGATAGAAATGCATTAGCTTGAACTGGCTCTACTGCCGGCGCCTGAGGTGGTGCCTGCTGTACAACTGCGAGGGCGACATTTACCGCTTGGGCTACAATAGCTGCAACCTCTGCGGCATTCATAGTGCCCTGAACTGGTGCAGGCTGTGGCTCTGGCTGTGGCTGTGCATCCCTAGGAACTTTCTGCGCACGTCGTGGAGGCATCTGAAATGAGAGTAAAGTCTTATAAGTTCGCAGTTCTTATCTCAAAATAGCTGAAGAGCGAAGCATACACAAAAGAATACAACAGTCCTAAAATATAGGGCTCTATATCAAAGAAAGCTCAACGAAAACATAACAAGCCGTACAGATCCTAAGGACACTAGAACCTGATGCTCTGATACCACCTGTGACACCCCGACTAATTAAATACCGAGTAGCTACTCCTTTATTAAAATAATGCAAAATGCTAAGTTGGTTCAGTTCATAGCATCACTTTCGAAATCATTTTAATAATTACTAACCACCTAGTATTTAAAAAGTGAGTTGCCAATTTAAATTAAATTCGATAAACATACAATAAGTAAGTTATGAAATGCTAACATAACCACCACAACATAGTCACAATAGAATAACCCTTAACTAATAATAAGTCTGGAGCAATACTCCTCACAACAATCCAAATACTGAAATAAATAAATACCAAGTCTTCATCACTAAATTAATTATAACCCAAAGTCTGAAATAACTGAAATGTAAGATGTCTCTAAAGGAATGGGGCGACATGCCCAACAAAATAAGAAAATCTGATAATGGAATCAAGATCGAAGATGGAGGCGTCTACTGTCAAGATCGTGTAACTTCCACAGCAGGTACATCACGTCATCTGAATAGAACTCCTATGTATGGTGTCCTTGTGCTGGGCACCTAAAAGGTTTTACAAAAAAATAAATTTGAAAGCAAACGGGTCAGAGCCCGATTGTGAAAATAGTTTAAAAATTTGCAAGTGTTTAATATCATTAAACAGTGAATATAAAGTACATGATACTGTGCGCACTCACATGAGTTCCTCACCTCTCAACTAATTGTGCACTCCTATCGTACCCGTACCCATTCTAGTTGTTCCCATATCTAACTAGTCCAATACGAAATCTAACATTTCTATATGATATCGAATTCAATTCCCAACATCTACTATTTACCAGACTGTTATACCTTGTTACACAGTTTCCCCATATTAGTACTACTAATTACTAAAAATCTTCCATTTTCACTTTGCAAACTGTTGCTATTATTTATCCTCACATTTATACATGACAGTTCATTTCAATTAACAATATATTATTCTCAACATAACTATACAATACTAGCACCTCGAGACTAAGCTGCGGTGCTCACATACTCTGCTATCAAATCCCGGTACATCACGTACATGAGGACCACGTATTCCGAATCTCTCAGGAAACGTTTCATTAACAACAATCACAAACAATGGAGGCGAACATAGTTCACATCACATGGGTCATGCACATACCTACGCTCCCATGATCAATAGACTTATTTACTTCTCAATAAGCCCTTCTCTGACCTATGTCCTCGAGGTACCAATCTAGATCCCCCCCGTAGGCATACAAAGATTAGATGGACCTGAACGAACGCCGACCTCCCATGATAGAAAGTACGGTAGGTATGTTATACACAGATAATTACATATACTAAGCATTCACACATCTTAGATATTACAATATTTTATTAGTGGTATACTTCTCGTTCTTATACCAACACTTAGTGTTATACAACTCATAAGTCCCCGATTTATATGTATTTAAGTTATCAACTCTTCTCACATCGTGATTAGTTACTCGCTTCCTAATCCACAAATGTCATCCGGTTTACTACAAGATTCTAAGTTTTACTCTTCAATGTACCCCAATCTCACAACTATACCCATTAGTTAATAAGGGAAGGTTATCTCACCATTTGAATAAGTCTATGGAATACTAGAAATAAATTCAGGCCAAAAAGGCCATTCTGTCAACTCGTTAGAAATCTCGTTCGAACGAGGTCGTTCGAACGAGTGTCGTTCGAACGAAGTTGCTTCGAACAAACTACCAACTCGTTAGAAGGGATACTGTCATCTCGTTAGAATTTCATTCGAACGAGGTCGTTCGAACGACCTGGGCAGGTCTTCTAACGAGATGGCAGTTTCAGCCCAGAAATTTCCAAGTCCGTTTTTCTCAATTCTTCTCTTCTATAAATCCAACCTAAGACCATCCAACTTATGTTTTAACGTATATAAACCATTTCTAATCACCCTAGATCATTCATTAACATATTGTAGGGGTTAAATCTTACAAATCATCATGAAATTAATATAAATCTCCAAATATTTCCCCAAATCCTATGAACATGAACCCATAATTTTATTATGCCCAATTACTCATCATAAATCCGTTTTTAAATTATCATATACTACTCTTCGAATGTTAAATCAGTCCATCATCATTCTACATGCAAATCCTAACCCAAATTCAAAGTTTCTCCATCAATTTCATTGGTTTTCTTTAAAACTTTCAAGATAAGATAATTCCTACACGAAACATGGACGAAATATTCAATGCACTAAAAATATCAAATCACTTGCCTTAGATTGTTCTTCAGAATTGATGTTGGTGGATGAAAGTTGATTTCTCCCCTTTCTCTACAGATTTTCTTCCAAGGTTGAAGATGGTGGTTGGAGGTTTCTTTTGGAACTTCTTCAAACTCTCCTATAACTCCCGTAGCCCTCTAACTCACCTAATGTTGATAATGGGCTTAATGGGTTCATAAATAATATAAAATTAACTCCTAAAATTCGTAGGTTTTAATCCCCTAATTTTTAGAATTACCAAAATACCCCTTTAGGTTGTCGGTATAGCCCAAAAATGCCCCGGGACCCAAACTAAACCCCTGGCTAGTGTTTTCTGACTATTTTGACCCTTCCGGACACGTTGGCGCACTCAAAATGACCATTCGGTTGATAAAAATAAAATTCACTTTTTTTTTATTATTTAAATAATTACATTCCTGACGCGACTGACACGCGCGTCCCAACTAAATTTCCCAAATTGTCGTATTGCTAACTCGTGACAATTTAAATATTCAATACTCATAAAGTTTTCAATTTCAATATCATAATCAAATACCAACTCACATCTCGCTAGTATTTATATCCGGATTAATTTTCCATTAATTCTCATTTAATTTAATTAATCCCTTTAAATAAATATCAATAAAATTACGGGGTATTACAGGTCAACAAAGAAAAACTTGAGGTTGAAGATTACGAAGAGAATATTGCCATGACCGCCCTTATAGGAGGTCTTCAGAAGGGAAAGTTGTTGTAGAAACTTGCGAAAGACCATCCAAAGTCCATGGCGGAGCTATTGGCAACTGCGGGGAAGGTTATGAACACTGAAGAGGCCATGGCCGCCATGTATGAAGACGAGAATGGTGGTAGCAGCGAAAAGTTCCAAAGAAAGAAGAATGGAAAGGAGAGGTCAGTTGATGACAAGTTTGCGCGTTATACCCCTCTCACGGTAAGCTGTGAACACATCCTCAATGAGATCAAGACTGACCGATCCCTAAGATGGCTAGAGAAACTGAAGGCTCGTCCACATAAGAGGAACCCGAACTTATGGTGTGAATTCCACCAAGACCATGGCCATATAATAGACAAGTGCTTCGCCTTGAAGGATGAGATCGAGAAGATGTTGAAGTCAGGAAAGTTGAGGAAATATGTTGATGGCAAAGCTCCCAAAAGGGGAAGATATGACCCTAAAAAGAAGAGGAATGACAGATGTCGTGACGATACCCCAACAAGAAGAGATGGTGACTCAGACGGAGATGACAAAGATGATCTAAACCTCCCGCCAAAAGATGACAACACCCCAGTGAAGAGGGTTGGTATGATCTCCTTTGGCATTAGCACCATATGCGGAGGACTTGCGGGGGGTGGTTCTGAGCTTGTTGATAGAAAAGCTCATGTGCAGAGGCCAAATCAGTGGCCAAACTTGAAGTGGTAAACCTGACGTCTTTTGAGACTATGCAGAAGAGAAAGAAGGTAGACATGGACACTCTCGTAGTTGGGTTCTCCCGACTTGACTTCAAAGGCATCCTAGCTCCACATGATGACCCTTTGGTGATCACAACAAGAGTTCATGGATATGAGGTGCAGAAAATTCTTATAGACGGAGGAAGTTCAGCAGATGTGATGTTCTGGCCCTCCTTCAAAAGCCTAGGCCTTAGCAGAGCTAGGATGGTGCCCTACCATCATCCGTTAATGGGGTTCAGCGGTGAAAAGGTCCACCCACTGGGCATGTATGAGATGGACGTACGAATGGGCGATGAGTGGCCTAAGAGGTTAACCCGAAAGATCAATTTTTTCGTTATGGATGAAAATGTCTTCTCAGCCTATAACCTCATCATAGGCAGAGTAGCCCTTAAGGAGTTTGAGGCTGTGCCGTCGATGGTCCACCAGATGCTAAAATTACCGACCCCCTATGGGTTGGGGGAAGTGCAGGGTGACTAGACCATAGCACGAGAATGCTACTTCAACTCGGCTGAAGAGAGAGAGAGGCTCATAAGAGAGCAACTACCACATATAACATTAATACACTCAACCCCAGAGATGAAATGAAATTAAAGAAAGGAGAGGCCATAGAAGAGGTAGAATCCATCGTACTCAATGAGGAAGAGCCAAAAAAAATTGTCCAGGTCGGCAAAGCCTTAAAAGCAGAAATCAAGGAAGAACTGATAAACTTCCTGAGAAAGAGATAGAGTGTCTTCGCTTGGAGTCAAACAGACATGCCTGGCATCAGCCCTGAAGTTATGTGCCATAAACTCAACTTGACTAAGGATGCTAGGACAATCAAACAAAGATGAAGAATTTACTCCAGGGAGAAGTATGACGTCTCCGGGAAGAAGTCAGGAAGTTGGAAGAGGTCGAGTTTATCAGGGAAGTCATATATCCAAAATGGCTATCAAACGTAGTCATTGTGACCAAAGACAATGGAAAATGGAGAATGTGCGTAGATTTTACTGACCTGAACAAGTCTTACCCAAAAGACAGCTATCCCTTACCTCGGATAGATCAGATGGTAGATGCTACTACAGGGCATGAGCTCATGAGCTTCATGGACGCGTATTCAGGCTACAATCAGATCTTTATGAATGTTGAAGACTCTGAAAAGACAACCTTCATTACTGACAAATGGACATATTGCTACAAGGTGATGCCCTTTGGTTTGAAAAATGCGGGGGCAACGTATCAACGTCTTGTGAATAAAATGTTCGAAGACCAAATAGGCAAGACTATGGAGGTGTATGTAGATGATATGTTGACGAAGAGCTTAAAGGCCTACACTCATGTGGCAGACCTGGAAAAGACCTTCAATACCCATGGACCTATAAATGATGAAACTCAACTCGGCGAAATGTGTCTTCAAGGTAGGAGATGGGAAGTTTCTTGGATTCATCGTCAATCAAAGAGGAATAGAAGAGAACTCTTAGAAATTCAAGGCTTTTCTTGACATGAAGACACCAAAGAGTATCAAGGACGTTTAAAGGCTCACTGGAAGAGTGACTGCACTCAACAGATTTGTTTCCAGAGCGACGGACAAGTGCATTCCATTCTTTAAAGTGCTCAGAAAGGCCTTCGAATGGGACGAAGAGTGTGACGACGCTTTTTACCAACTGAAGTCCTACCTCGGGTCTCCCTTGCTCTTATCTCGGCCCATAGTAGGAGAGAAATTATATGTTTATCTAGTAGTCTCTGAATCAGCTATAAGTGCATTAGTACGAGAAGACGTTGGGGTCCAAAGGCCTGTGTACTTCAATAGTAAGGCCCTTCAGGTGTCTTAGAAGAATTATCCTCGGATGGAAAAGTTAGCCTACGCCCTGATACATGCTTCTAGGAAGATGAAGCCTTACTTTCAAGCCTATTCCATTGTCATCCTCATCGACTCCCCACTAAGACAGGTCCTCTATAAGCCCAAGACATCGAGTAGGTTGATGGCATGGGCCATTGAGTTGGGGGAATATGACCTCACTTATCAGCCTAGGACGGCCATCAAAAGCCAGGCACTGGCAGATTTTGTCACAAAGTTCACATGGTAAGAGGTCGAGGTTGATAATAATCTAGAGACTGCAAAAGGGTCAAACAATAACATCTCCCGACACCCGAAATAGGTTATGACCAAGGGAGCTAGAGATAGAATAACCGAGAATGAGGAAGAATGGTACCTCTTTAGGAAGGGAATAATGTTAGTTGGTGGCTTCTCATCAGATAGATACATCTGGAGCCTCTTTGTCGATGGGTCCTCTTGCGAAAGTGGGAGCAGTGCGGGGTTGATACTCTCAGCCCCGGATGGTACCAACATCGAATAGGCCCTAAGGTTTAACTTCAAGGCCTCAAACAACGAGTTAAAATAAGAGGCCATGATAGCAGGCCTCTCTTTGGCAAGGACCATTGGTATAAGACTCCTCCTCGTTCACAGTGACTCAAGGTTGGTTATCAATCAAGTATTGGGGGTTTACGAGGCCAAGGATGAAAGGATGGACAAATACCCGAAGAGGGTGAGAATGATACTCGAAGGCTTCAAAGAGGTAAAGATGAAGAGAATACCTCAGCAAAACAACAGTCATGCAGACGCATTAGCAAGGCTAGCTTCGGTAACGAGGACAGATATCAGAAGGACAGTCCCTGTTAAGATCTTGCCCAGAGCAACCTCGAAGAAGAAGAGGTTAGTAACCCTTGCCTCAATTTAAACCTAGGGGACTCATGGATGGATCCCCTTATCAGATATATCAGAGAGGGGGCGCTACCAGAGTCAAAGTTAGAAAGGAGGAAATTGAGGTACAGAGCTGCAAAATTCTCAATAGTAGGAGATATCCTATATAGGAAGGGATTCCTATTACCTCTCCTCAGATGCGTTCATCCCACTGAAGTTCCCCACATATTACAGGAGGTACACGAGGGTTCTTGATCCAGTCACATAGGAGGGAGACCTTTGGCGAAGAGGATTATCACGTAAGGATATTGGTGGCCGACCTTGGCCAAAGATGCTGCAACTTACGTAAAGAGGTGCGAAAAATGTCAGAGATTCTCCACTATCCCCCATCAACCTCATCAGCCTATGACGTCTATCAGTTCTCCTTGGCCATTCACAGTATGGGGAATTGACTTAGTGGGTCCCCTGCTAAGGGCTGTAAATACTTACCGATTTCTGATAGTTGCCATTGATTACTTCTCTAAGTGGGTAAAGGCAGAGCTGATGATCACGATTACAGAGCGAAAGACCTTCCAATTTATTTAGAAGAACATCATATGCAGACATGGCCTCCAAAACACCCTCATTTTGGACAACGAAACCCAGTTCAAGAATTCTTCCCTGGAAAAATACTACAAAAGAGTTGGGATAAAGCAATTTTTCTCTTCTCCTGGCCGACCTCAAGCAAACAGTCAGACCGAAGTCACTAATAGAACAATCCTCGAAGGGATCAAGAAGAGGTTGGAAGAGGCTAAAGGAAGATGGACTGAAGAGGTTTATGCTGTGCTATGGGCCTACAGAATAACGGCAAGGACACCAACGGGGGAGACCCCGTTTATGTTATCACATGGCTCAGAGGCCGTCATACCAACAGAGGTAGGACTCCATACTCATAGGGTTCAGACCTATAACCCTGAGAAGAATGGGGAAGAGAGAAAACTCAACTTAGACTTGATTGAAGAGAGAAGGGAAGACGCAGAAGTTAGGCAAGCAGCTTACCAATAGAGAACAGTAAAGTTCTACAATCAGAGGCTAAAATAAAGACCCATAGCTGTGGGAGACCTAGTGATGAAGAAAACGTTACTGAAGGCAAACAAGCTTCACCCAAATTGGCATGGTCCTTACAAAGTGATTGAGGAGGTTGTACCCGGGACCTACAGGCTAGAGAACCTCGAAGGGGAACCTTTTTCCAACCCTTGGAATGCTGATCATCTAAAAAAGTATTACATATGATGTTGCAAGAGCTTTCATGTATAAGTATAACCTTATGAAGAGATTATTCGTGAAAAGATCAAATTCCTGTGTCAGTTCTTAGTTCATTATGTTCGATTGGTGAAGATTATTTATGAGGATAACATCTTAGTTGATGACCTTTGACCTCATAACATCATGATTTGGTGACAAGGTCTGAGATGAGACATCATACTTGGATGACCTCAGACCCTTAACATCATTAATTTGGTGAGAATATTTTATGGGGATAACATCTTAGATGATAACCTCAGACCTTATAACATCACGATTTGGTGATAAGGTCTGAGGTCAGACATCATGCTTGGATGACCTCAAAACCTTAACATCATTAAATTGGTGAGAGTATTTTATGGGGACAACATCTTAGTTGATGACCTCAGACCTTATAACATCATGATTTGGTGACAAGGTCTGAGGTCAGACATCATACTTGGATGACCTCAGACCCTTAACATCATTAATTTGGTGAGAATATTTTATGAGGATAACGTCTTAGTTGATGACCTTAGACCTTATACCATCATGATTTGGTGATAAGGTGTGAGGTCAGACATCATACTTGGATGACCTCGGACCCTTAACATCATTAATTTGGTGAGAATATTTTATAGGACAACATCTTAGTTGATGACCTCAGACCTTACAACATCATGATTTGGTGACCAGGTCTGAGGTCAGACATCATACTTGGATGATCTCAGACCTTTAACATCATTAATTTGGTGAGAATATTTCATGAGGACAACATCTAAGTTGATGAACTCAGACCTTATAACATCATCTATTGGTGATAAGGTCTGAGGTCAGACATCATGCTTGGATGACCTCTAAACCTTAACATCATTAATTTGGTGAGAATATTTTATGAGTATAACGTCTTAGTTGATGACCTCAGACCTTATAACATCATGATTTGGTGATAAGGTCTGAGGTCAGACATCATACTTGGATGGCCTTAGACCCTTAACATCATTAATTTGGTGAGAATATTTTATGAGGACAACATCTAAGTTGATGACCTCAGACCTTATAACATCATCCATTAGTGACAAGGTCTGAGGTTAGACATCATACTTAGATGACCTAAGACCCTTAACATCATTAATTTGGTGAGAATATTTTATGAGGATAACGTCTTAGTTGATGACCTCAGACCTTATAACATCATCCATTGGTGACAAGGTCTAAGGTCAGACATCATACATAGATGATCTCAGACCAAAATAAACATTGCATGGCAATAGAAAATAATTCAAAGAACACTCAGCAAATAAGGAAGTGAAGCATCTGTCAGAGGCTAATATAAACTAAGAGTTACATGGTGACTAAGTCTACAATCAGAAGTTACATCTTGAAATCAAAATCAGAGAATTACATAAAGCTTCACAAAAAAGGCCTAAGGGTTTGCAGCTACAGTATTAGCATCCTCGACCTCATTCCCCTGATCGATGTTCGTCACCTCGTCCCCATCATCTTGGATGTTGGTGCCTTCAGTTTCAGTAACATCCAAAGGTACTGTGTCTGCAGGGGAATCATCTTCCTCTTCAACCTCTTGAAGGGCCTGGGCAAATTGAGGATTGACAAAACCCAGAACTACGAAGTCAGAGGCTTTTAAGTTACCTGACTCCTTCTCCTTTGCAGAAGCCCATTTTCCAGTGGCCTTAATACCTCTTTCGAGGTATTCAAAGCCAAAGCTGATGAATTCATCAGAGACTTTGTAATCAGCCAGGATCCCTTCAAAAGCATCCTCAAGGGCTTCCTTCACTGCAACATCAACTTTCTGCTGGAGAACGTCATCCTTGGCCTTCAGATTAATGGTGTGGTCCTTGTTAAGCTTGGAGATGTCTTTATCTAACTCCTTAACCTTCTTATCAGATCCCTCAAAGTCAGACTTCAAACGATCTACCTCTGCATTCAGCGAGCTCTACACCTTCTCGTCCTCTTGGCCTTTCTCAATGAGGGGCAACTTCCTTAGAGTCTAGTTGGCAAGATGGTGCATAACAACGAGGCCCTGCAAATAAAATAATTAAATGCATGAGTTCAAATTAAAAATAGAGGTTACACTTCAGAATTAAATTGAAATCCAAAGTTATACCTGAATGGACCTGTGAAGGCCAAACTCAACCAGCAGAGGAGTATCTATGGAGCGACAAAAGTGTTTGTCAGCATCGGTCATAGCAGAGTCGATGGCATCCAACGCTTGCAAACTGTGGCCTATTATGCTATCATTAATTTTCAGTTGTTCCAGACGAGCAGCCAAGGCATCCTTAGAGGATATGGGGATGGCCTTTTGAGCCTTACTTTTTCTCTGATCCTCAGGGGAGGTGGTTACAGTTTTCCTCTTTTTTGTAGCATCGGCCTTGGACGCGCTGACACTCTTCTTCGGTGGAGGAACTTCACCAGCTTTGTAAGACTTGGGGCAGACATCTCCTAGACTTCGTCCGAAATGCCTTCGGGGCGCTCTGCAAATGGAAAGGTATGAGTTGGAATATCAGAGACATAAAAAATAATTAGAGGTTTAACTTGCTAAAATAATAAAAATAAGCACTTGCAGAGCTCTGTCAGAGGACTACCCCCAAGCCCAGTCTCTGAGAGATAGTAGGGGGTCATCAGGTGCTCGAACCTGACCAACAGACCGTGCTCCCCCTGATCTTGGAGATCTTTCACTTTTTGAAGATTATTCTGGCTTAACCCAGGGTCGGCCCTGGCAGCCATTGACACATTGCCCCATATCAGGGGTATCCTCGGCTCTAAGTTCGAAGTGGGGACACAAGGGCCAAATTCCCATGCCCCCGAGGCAAAGAAATACCGCGGCTTCTAATTATGTTTGCTAGTTTGGGTAACCTGCAATATCTTCTTAGTTGACTTTTGAGCTATGAAATGGTAATATCTCGGATGGTTCCTGGTAGAGTATGGGATGTATCACCTGGTGAAGACGTGGACAGGAAGGTCTGAATGGTGGACTTCCTTCCATAGAACTATAGCTCCATTTATCACCCTCTATGCATGGGGGGATAACTGAGAAGGACCTAAGTTGATGTAGGAAAGTATAACCCTAATGATGGGATGAATGGGCAGACAAAACCCTAACTTGAACATCTGCTCATACACACAAATCTCACCATCTCGACCGCCGAAAGCCCTCTTTTCCCTCAGAGGTCTCCTGAGTTTTATGAAGGGGCTAATGGAATATAGATGCCTGAAGGTAATAAGGTCGAGCTCGGTGACAGTGCTCTCTATCTTGGCTGCCTCCGAGGTGTTAACATCGCTCTCATCCCCATCATCATCCGGTTCAACGTTGGCCTGAGAAGACGATGGGGCACCACTTGGGAACCTCTGAGCGAACTCAACCCCTGTGACAGCCGATAGGGGAATGGCTTTAAGAATTAGTGGAACAGCAATGCTCGATCCTACAACCTCAACGTCTGAGGAAGATTGCGATGTGCTTAAACTATGGTGAGACGAGGCGCGATTAGAAACCTCGGCTTGGTCAAGGACTTGATCCTGTTGAGTGGAATAGTCCATGGCCTCTTGAAAAGAGTCCACAGACATAGGGTCTGAGGTGGATGATTCAGACTCAGACATGGGGATAGGTTCAACTGGGACCTCTGCTGTTTTAACTGGTTCGGCTGGCTCTGGGTATATGACCATCAGAGGGGGTGGAAAGATAGGTCTGAGTGGGAATGCCTCTGCCCTACGAGCTTCCTCTTGGGGTCTTTCTATTTGCCTAATTTTATCTAAGGTCTTCTCACTAAGAGAGGGGAATTCCTCTAAGAGTTGGTAAAGGGGTCTAAGCATGTGAATCAGACCCTACACTTGGGATGCTTCTAAACAAACAAGATTGGTAATTTGACTAAGGATCAAAGCTGGGTTTTTAAATAAGAACGATTACAAAAATTTCTCACTGAAAAATGCTTAAACTCGCCAGAAAATGCAACGAATGGAAGAACAAGGCAGAAAAATGCAACAAAAGGAGAGAAAGGGGTGATAGACGATACCTGAGAGAATTTGTGAAGAAGAAAGAGAGAGGATTGCAAGAAAAAGCCACCAATATCTCCTTAAACAGGCTCTTGTAGAGAGAGAGAGAGAATTTCAGGCGAAGGAATGAAGAAGTGGGGAAGAAAGAGAAAGGAAGGGGGTATAACCCAAAAACCTTAATGCATGCGTCCCAAGGCCCATCATTGCCTTGGAATCCCAAAGGAAGGATGACATCACATGCTTGTCAGGTACGCCTCCCACTTCAGTAATTGACAAGTGTCAAAAGGAGCATTGGTACAAAGAAGAAAAACTTCGGAGCTGCATACCCCGTAGTCACCTATTCCCATATGTAACTAAGGGCTAGGGGGTGATTGATACGCTCTATATGTACCCAATAGCTCAGAGACATCAACCTCGGCCAGGGAGATGGCCGAGGTTGGAGTGGTCATAGATTGGTAGCCAGCAGTCTCGTACTAAGTAAGGTCAGCCATGGCCAACGTTAGTAGTCTCACGTTTAGACAACAGTTGAGATCTTCATGATGTATAGAGGCAGACTACTCATCAGGCCATCCAAGGCTGACAACCTCGGCTTGGTACAAATCGAGGTTACGAGGATAACTCAATCATCATAACTAGCGTAGGCTATGAATAAGCCGACGTTGTTAGCTACCTCGGAAAGTGAGGTCTTCGTAATCCACATGGGCGGTTATCCATCTGGTCATCCATGGCTTGCAACCTCGGCTTGGTTCAGGCCGAGGTTTCCATCCCATCATCATAACCAATCTCGGCTGGTGATTAGCCGACGTTCCCGTTACGTTACAATTACCTTACCTCAACTCTCCCACTGAGCCAAGGTCACCACCTCATCCTCTTCTAGGCCGAGGTTGGGGCCACTCACAGTTCAACATGCCTTACCTCAGCTCTCCCACTGAGCCAAGGTCACCACCTCGTCCTCTTCCAGGCCGAGGTTGGGACCATTCACAGATGGCCGAGTCCTTATCAGCATATGTATTATTGGGAACATGTGTACACAATCAGTTATAACCAAATCATTCCCCCCCACGTGAGGGAATATTGAGGTCATCATTATTTACATGAGATCATCCAGGTGTCATTCTCATACTGGTTCGATCTTCATGAACATGTTCATTGCATGCTTGGGGGGTATATTACACCCCCCAGGCACTATATATAGAGGTCATTCTATACCTTGTAAAGGATCAAGAATTAGCAACACTAGATGAAACTCTGTATAAATAGACAGTAGAGAGAGAAAACTTGAGAGTTTATATCTATGGCCATTAGAGCCCTCATACAGTGATATTATTCACACACTTGCACAGTGGACGTAGGCCTGATTGGCTGAACCACTTACACGACTGTGTTCCTCTTCTTCTCCTCACCTCCTTCTACTATACACCCTTATACCGCCATTGTTAACATTGAATTGAGCTTACAAACACCTTGAAGGGTGGTGCTATTTTCAGCATCATCAGCAGGTATGAAAGAAATTAAAAAAAATAAAAATCATCAGTGTCATCTCTTTAATACCAACAACAACTATCCATCATCATATTCAAACTTCAATAAACAAAAAACAAAAAACAGAGTAGCAACTAAAAGAAGAAGAAATCAATGGACAAACCTGAGATGAAATCGACACTGAAAACTGAACAAAAAATAGAGGTTGGATGGGGGAAGTGTGAGATTGAAGGGGAAGTGGGGGAGATCGAGAGGGGAGGTGGGGAAGTGTGCTATTGAAAGAGAGAGGGGGAGATCAATTTTAGTTCTTAGGTTAATGAGTTTTGGGGTTTAGTTTATTTTGGAATTACATTATTTTTTTATTTGACCCTAGAATACATAAAGGACACCATCAAATGCTATTCTTTTTGCTGTGATATAAGGGACGGGAATAAAATGTTGTCCTTTTTGCTGTAAAATAGGGAAATGAAGGATTTTAAGGGACGATATTGTGATGTCCTTTTAGAGTTATTTTAAAAGACAATAAGTTTTTGCCGTCCTTAAAACTATTTCCAGTCTGTTATTAAGGACATGAAAAAAATTATTGTCCTTTTAGAGTTATTATAAAGGACATCCAAATTTTTTTGTCCCTTATACGTTTATAAAAGGAAGTCCCTAATTCCAGTGTCCTTAGTTGTCATTTTTCTAGTAGTGATAATACTATAAACAATATAATTCTAAGCCAATTTTATATGAAATTACTATACGACATATGCATTTGTCGCGTTTTACTAGAAAATATCATCTTTTAATTAGGTCAAGTACCATCAACACTTATCTATTAAAACATGCTAGGTTATTCAAAAAATAGTCATGTAGTTCATGAACTCACATGGTTAATTTAGGGAAATAACGTTCTTGGGAATTCTTTAAACCATCCAGTTTCCTTTCGAATTAACACATGATTAGTTCTCCTAAAAAGTGACATTTCAGCCTACACACCCAATATTTGAAAAATATTATCCATACATAAATATACCAAATCTTGAATTTCTCCTCACCATGGGTTACTCACATATCCAATTATTACCTTTTTATATTGACTTATCAACACACACGTGTGAAACCTGGGATTATGCCATGCCGTGAGGTGACTTAATCACCCAGTTGTTATCATTTTTATTTTATTAGAAACACATTAAATTATCCACATATGCATATACGAAATCTGGGTTGTGCCCCATAATAGAGTTACTAACACACTCATTCGACATCTTTTCATTCCTTTAATTCACAAATACTAAGTTCCTCATTTTATTTTTTATTATGGAGTTCCCCAATTCTATTTATTTTATGTTATTTAAACTCAGAATACTAACTTCTTAATAATTTGATAATCAATTATAGTTCTTTCTGGAGTTCACCAAATCCAATCTATGTTCACGGCCTTACACTCTCCGCCACAAATGTCGCGATCAATTATTTTACTAACCACTTATTTTAGGGTTAAGCTGAAGTCGCACCCTACGGCTTTGGGGCCATCTTAAATTTGTGAAAACAATAATTGTCCCCCCCCCAAACTATTCACCACGTCCAAAGATGGGCCGTGTGCTTACTTCCTTGGTGGTGTTGTATATCTAATTTTGTAAATCAACCTCTTTACGACCCATTTATGCAAATTTGGGCAAAATGTTTTTTTTTTCATTTTCATTTTATACTACTTATTTAAGCTTCTTCCTCAAACCAAAAAGATTCATCTCATTTGGTTCCATTACAAATAAGTGTTCACTCCACTCAGTTCTCAACCCATCTAAATCTTCTGTAACTATATGAATAAATATATAGAAACATTAAGTAATTCTATGCTAAATTCATAAGATGTCCAAAAATCCCGAAATAAATTATAACGTTTATTTAAAATATTCTCATAAATATCCATAGTTAAATTACAATTTTGACAATTCTTCAATAGAGATTTATTTTTGTTCCTATTAATAAATCATTAGTTGATCATATTAAATTCTTAAAATTCAACAATAGACTTTCAAACGCAATACTAATCACAACTCTAAACCAAATATTCAATAAACACTATACAATTATAAGGAGTTAAAGGATGAACTCACCTTTAGGGTGTTTTCCATACGTTGGACTAGACTTCCTTTTTCACTTATCTCCTGAAGTCAAGATATATCATACAATAAGGTAACTTTTAGCAAACCACGCTATTTTTGGGGCTTATTCATAAAACCATGTGTAAAATATTTTATTATTAATTGTTAAAGGTTGGTTTTATTCATTTTGAAACGAGAATGAAGTTTATGATATGGCTTTATATTTGTTTAAATATATTATTTCAAATTAATATCTATTAATATAGCTCAGTAGGAATTCAAGGGATGCTACTTTGGGTTGATCATGAGTAGATTGAAATTTCAATTCTAGCATGTATTACCCCGTATTGTTATGGCTTTTAATTATGAGGTTAATTAAATGGAAGTACTTTTAATTTTGGGATTTATTAAATTAATTTGGGATAATTAATTGGAAAATTTATTCGGATTTAAATGCTATCGGGACTAGAGTTTGTATCAGGTTATTATTATGCTGTTGAATATTACTGAGTGATTATGGTAATATGTTATCATTGAATTTATTAAAACTGTCGTGAATTGAAAATACGGCAGTTTGGGTAATTTAGTTAGGACGCGCGTGTCAGTCGTGTCAAGACCCAATTTAATGGATTTAAAAGTATTTTATTTTTTATGTCATCCTTATGAGCTTTTTGAGTGCGCCAATGTGTCCGTAAGGGTCGAGATAGTCATAAAATACTAGTCGGGGGTTTAGTTTGGGTCCCGGGGCATTTTCAGGCCAAACCGGCAACCCGAAAGGGTATTTTGGTAATTTTAAAAATTAAGGAATTAAGACCCACGATTTTTAGGGTTGATTTATTTATTTTTGGTTAGGTTATTAGGGACATTATCAGCCAAAAACAAAGAGGGGAGTTACGTGAGTTAGAGGAGAGGTTACAAAAAGTCCCCAAACAAAAACCACCACCCACCACCCACCACCACTAATTTGGACGGAATTATGACCGAAAAGAAGAGAGGAACATCCCTTGACCAACAACAACGAATTAGAATATCAGATTTACAGGCAAGTGATTTATCTTTCAAAGATTCAAAGCATATACTTTACATGATTTTATAGAATTCAAGATTTCTCATAAATAATGAAAATTAAATGGTTTAAATCATAATCTGGGTAGGACTTGCATGTAGGTTTATGTTGGAGATGATAAAAACTACGAATTTATGATTTATGGGTAGAGAATTTTGAAATTTGATGGGATTATAGGATGTTCTTGAACAAATAGGAAAACTAGGCTTTTAAATGATTTTTGGGTATTTTGATCCAAGAAAGTGACGTTATATGTTGATTTGATGAATCTAAAACGTGGGGAATGAAGTAAACATGTTAGTAGGATGATTAGTATATTCATTTGTGAGTTTTGGACGTTATAATGAAGATTTAGAGGTGTAAAAATTTGATAAACCATAACTGTTAAGGAATTTCTGGGCTGATACCTACTTGATCGATTGATCGACTCAAGAATGTCGATCAATCGTATCCATCGATCGATCGATACCCTTTCTTCGATCGATCGACACCTTATGGTTTTTGACAATTGTTTCTCTTTAAGGTTAAAGATTATTCCAAAGCCGATGTTAGTTATTAGAGTGTTAAATATAATATGGTGGAACTTAGATAAGGTCCGTAGGGTATTAATTATTATCGGAGAATGGTAGAACTTATAGGATTGATTGATATTGCTTATGAGGGTCTACCAAGTGAGGTACGATTAAATAGCGCTCGAATTGAAACTATTATGGGAATTTATGATGATGTAAGGTTAAGGGCAGGAACGGAGTGACTTTAAGTGCTGAGATAACATGATAATTTAATAAGAAACCAAGTAACCTTTTGAGATAAGTTTAAGTACCCAAATTGATACGACGAGAGAGTTATCAAACGAAATTTATATTATGTGTAATGTTCGGGGTAAACTTACTACGTACGAGACTAACTAGATGAAATGTGTGAACATCTATATTGATACATGATTACTTAGGTTGTGTGAATGCCTAGTGTATGTATTTCTTATGTCTATGACAAGCCTAGCATACATGCTATCATGGAAGGTTAGTTTTTATTCTGGAAAAGGACCCTCTTATCCTTGTGTGCCTTCGGGGGGATTTAGACTGGTACCTTAAGGATTAGTATTGTGAATGACTTATTTGTGAGTTGATAAGTCAGCTGACCATGGGAGCGTAGGTATGTGCGTGACCCATGGGTATGTGAACTATATTCCCCTCCAATATGTGTGATTTGTATTTAGACGGTTCCTAAGAGATTTGGAACACGTGATCCTTACGTACGTGATGTACATCGATTTGATAGCAGAGTTTGCGTGCACCACAACTGAGCCTAGGGGTGCCATATATGTATTTATGTACTGAGAGTGATGTACTTATGTATTTGTGATGGTTTCATTGTTGCTTAGTAGATGTGAATGACTAAGCTATTCGAATGGGTTAAGAATGAGAATTTAACTAATACTTGAGATAAGTAATTTAATGAATGTGAACATGGATTATAAATATGGATTATTTGGGCGTCACGTGTAGATACTCTATATTAAAAAGCGAAGGCAGGAATGGTACAAACTAGTTAGATAGTGGCATAAATAGGATGGGTTAAAGGAAGGCGTTAGGCGTGCACAGTAGTTGAGAGGTGAGAAACTCATGTGAGAGTACGCAACTAATGTGTTTATAATATGTGTTGTTTAATTGTAATATAAACACAACTTTTAAACTGTTTTCACATCGGGCCCTGGCCCGTTTTCCTCCAAATCTATTTTATTTTGTAAAAACATTTTAGGTGCCCAGCCACAGGGATGCCAAGCATAGGAAATTCATTCCGAGGACGTGCTGTAACTGCTGTGTAAGTTACAGGATATTGATAGTAGACGCTCTCATTTCATCTTTGATTCCTTCTGAGTCATTTGTTTTAGTTAGGGCATGTCGCCCATTCTTATTTAGAGGTTGTAGTACAGACTTTCATTATTTTAGTTTCTGGTTTATTATTTTTTCAGACTCTTGTATTGGGACATCATTTATTCTGGCATCTTTATTATTGGAGTGTTTACTCCGGACTTATTTGATTTCTTCTCATTGAGCATTTATAAGAGATTGTTTATGCGATTAATGGTTTATAAATAAATTCTTGTTTATTGGTTAATTTATTTAATAAAATTTGACATCTCTCTTTTAAATATTAGGTGGCTAGTAATTAATTACATATTTTTCGACAGTGATGCTAAGACTGAACCAACTTGATATTCTGTATTAATTTAATAAAGGAGTAGCTACCCGGTATTTAATTAGACGGGGTGTTACAGGTGGTATCAGAGCATCAGGTTCTAGTGTCCTCTAGGATCTGTACGTCTTATTATGCTTCCAGCGTAGCTTTCTTTGATAGAGAGCCCTATGTTTAGGATTATTGATTTCTTTGGTGAGATTTCGTTCTCCTGCTATGATATATACGATGGTGAATCTTATTTGCATTTGGGTGTGTTCGTGTACCGAACAGTGCAGTACGTCAGGCGAAGACTGTTGGGTGGACAACAGGAGGCAAAGATCAGTTGAGGTTAATGGATGTAATAAAGAAGGATGACCGTAGTTGAAGTCACCCATATTATGGCACGGTAGTCCCGGACGGTACAAATGGACAAGGCGTGACTTATGACTTCCAGGCACTACTATAGTAGAAAGTGGGGTCGAATTAGAAGCACCCAACAAGGTTAAAATGGGAGAGAAAGAGTTTGCTGAAATATTAAAGGGAACTAGCAGTGGAAATATTCGAAATGCGGAGATAGCGTGTGCTAGCCAAACGAACGTAATATATCCAAAGATTTGAACATATGAGAATAATTTTTTTTTGGCTCGTAAGAGCGAAGTGTCAATGGTGAGAGACAATCACCACATTTAAAAGTGGGATGTGACGTCGAGAGAAGGCGTACACGTATGGTTTGACCATAAGTTCATTCACCAGATGTTCAGGGTGAAAGGAAAATGTTGTTCTGAACTCACACAAGAGGGCCAGACAGAGGTCACTTTGTGAGGTGAAATTTAATTATTTAGCGAACCTTACACCGGGTGAAGTAGGTGAAATGGAGAAGAGGATATTAAAGGAATAATTTACATACAAGTAGAATGGTTATCTCTTCGAGGGAATTCTGCTTAGAAGGTTAATACAAATGGTAATAATGTCGCGTAGTGTTAACTTGGAGGTAAACGTTTCCTTGGGTGGGGAGATTCAAGAATCGAGGATCTTTATAGAGTAAGACTGGGAAAATGGTGTTGGAGAAGCACCATAAGGGGAAGACTCAACGGAGAACTCGTTAAAATGATTCGGATAGCTGAATTATTACCGAAAGATGGTGATTTCTGTAAGAGATGTGTAAACTAGTAGCGTGTTCCTTAGGTCCATCAAGCTAATGGAACAATGGAGGTAGTCATCAGAGTTGAGACTACCACCGTCTGAGAGGAGGACCACCTTAACATGGTCAGTGTGACCGAAGATAAGTGGAGTATGTGTAGAGGTATTTTATGGGAAGTGAAACCCGTGCGTTCTTAATGCTTTCCGATGCAAGTGTAGGGATAAAGGTATTATGCCTGGCAAGGGAAACAGTTTCGAAATATTTGATTTGGTACGGGCAAGTGTGTTAGGTCCAAGAACCATTTGAACAACCTAGTCAATTGTCAGGATATAAGTATGAGTTATATCCTCAGATGATGTTGCATGTTGGCGTGGCATGAGAGAGTTGCTACAATTGTTGTTAGTATTATTTTTGCTTAAGAGTCGAGTTTTGTGAGTATCGACAATAATTTTATTATTTATGGGAATATTTTTCCCTGATAGTGCGGGGTTACCTTTATTGTCATCTGCGGAGGATGAATGAGTATATTAATAGTGGTATATACTTTATTGAAATTTCTCGTTTTAGTGTTGTGTTATACGAGTATGATATTATCCTAATTAAGGTTATATAATATGCTTATACCGATAGTGTGCTGGTATTGCAAGTTTATGAGGGTTACTACCTTGGGGTAGAATGTTTCGGTCTGGCGAGGTCCCATCTGTGAGAGGGTCGGGCTGGCAATTGTACTTTTGTATATATATATATATATATTGTTGTGATTTAAAAAAAAAGTAAAATGGTTTCGAATATTTAATTCCAGTATGAGTAGGGATTTAATTAATAATGATTCGTATGTAATTGGTTTACTAGTCAGTGAAAAGATTTAGCTGGTTATATTAATTAACGCTCAGGATGTAGTAATAAGAAGAGTGCATTGTTTTATCACCCTATAGAGATTTGGGAGGTTATACTCATAGTTGAGTGTCTGGGGACGGGGTTTTGAGAGCCCCGATTTTATTTGCATGGTGTATATGGAATGTGATTACCATCAATGTCAAGAGAAAGTGTCTTTCGGGAAGAGTTCCTTGTTTAAGTGTAATTTCGGAAGGAAATGTAACTTTTTTGTTAAGAGATATGTTATGGACCGAGGGTTAACGGATCCCGATGATCGACAATGTTAGGTAGTAGTGTATCGAGGGGGTTCCTTGTTTGGATTTCGCATTGCGAGACATCCCACGCATGAAACTTAGCGTAAGGTTGGTAGTAGGGATACGTTTGACCATTCGTCCATAAATTGGATACCTCGATCGCTATGGAAGTAAGTTGTTATAACTTAAAGTTAACAAGGGGCAAATTGCGATGTAAGGCCAGTAGAGCCAGTTGTTAGTAAAGACAGGGGCGGATCCAGCCCTGGCCGAAGCGGGGCGGCCGCCCCAGTTCATTTCTCAAAAAAAAAAAAAAAAAAAAATTTTTTTTTTTTTTTTTTATTAAAAAATTAAACCTGGAGGTGACTTGTAATTATATTAAAAGTTCAGGGGAAAATCTGTAATAAACAAAAAAAAACATAACTTAAAATGGTGCTCTCTCTTATTTTGTGTATATTTGTTTATATGTGTCTGTTTATATGTGAAATTATATTTATACTACTGAAATTATACTAAAATTATTTATACTAAAATGAAATTAAATTTATAATGTGAATTTATAAATTTATTTTGTGTATTGTTTATATGTATCTGTTTATTTATTTTTGTATAAATTTATATGAAATTAAATTTATATGTGAAATTAAATTAAATTTGTAAATATTGGGAATCAATAGAGAAATTTTTTAAACGAAAAAGAGAAGACAATGCACCAACCGTATCTGAAGCTGAGGTTCAGTCATCTCCCACTTCAATCAGTGTTGAAAATGAATATAATGTCCAAAAAAATAAAAACAGCCCAAAAAATGCTCGAAAAAACTCGACCCCCCCCAAAAAAAATCGCCTCGGGGGCTCCCGCCCCCGAACCCCCGGCAACTATCAAAACTTTCGCCCCAGTTCACACAAAATCCTAGATCCGCCACTGAGTAAAGAAGTACTGATAATGTTGGTTTTGTTACGACGGGTTGAAGGGTGCATTGAGGTTAAGGAGGATTTAGGATTTCAAATTCAGAGGTGATTGAGAACGCCGAAGTGGTATAGCCACGTTAAAAATGCAGCGGCAATTAAGAGTTTGGAATACGTATGAAGCGTAGATAATGTTTAAAATTGTATGATTGAGTTATAAGGGATGTAAACATCTTGGTTTGCTAATGTAGTAATCGTTGGAAGAAGGGATATAGATGGGATTAAATATCGTAATTGAAGGTGTTAATAAATATCATGTGCAATCAGTGTAGCAAGTCCGAATTTGGTGTAAAGGCAGC
Organism: Sambucus nigra; assembly: GCA_949130495.1. Taxonomy (NCBI): domain Eukaryota; kingdom Viridiplantae; phylum Streptophyta; class Magnoliopsida; order Dipsacales; family Adoxaceae; genus Sambucus; species Sambucus nigra. The sequence goes on along the minus strand of OX422213.1, from coordinate 101,810,723 downwards.
GGAAAGCCATTTAATAAGGGGTATTTCTTGAGAAGGCAAATATTTAATTGTTACGGACCATTTGGAGTAGAATTCCGACCAATCAAATGTTATGGGTGACTCAAGAGTAAATAGATTGAGAATGTCAATAAGGTATGAAGAGTCCGGATGTGCACAAAGTGGTGAAAAAGTGCAAGGGTCGAAACTTTTGGTATACGCCAAGAGAAGAAGAAGATCATTAAGTATCACTTAACGGGAAGAATTATGCGTGAAAGTCGGCATTGAAAGGGGTATAGTAAGTAGTATAACGGTTGGGGTAAGTTGATCAATCAGATAGTATTATATCAAGCCGACGATTCCAGGGATGGAAGAATCAAGTTGGTAAATTTCCTAAAGGGGTTACCAACTTATAGATTAGTATCGAGTTCCTTCGAACATACGGGACAGGTTGTACGGAAGGAGAGAAATTGTTATATACTTGGGTGATTTACATTATGAGATAGTAAACACGCCGGTAAGTGGTCCTACGCAGTATTATTCAGAACTAAGGGGAGATCCCCGAAATCCACCTTCAACGTGAGGTAGCAGGAAGTAGTGGAAATAGCGTTTCGTTCTGAGGGTTGTATCACCTATAGCACGAGGTGTAGGCACAAGGTGATTGACGGCTGGTGGATTGTATGAAAGAAATTTTGGATTCATGGAGATCTTTTCATTTCCAAATCGGGTATAACTAGTAAGTGAGGTATATTTTGGTAATGGGGAGAAGATATTGCCTAATGGTAGAGTTGGGGGGAAATCACCCGTATCTATTTATAGTGGACTAGGTGCTTATAAATGTTTTGTGTAACACCAACCAGATGAAGTGGTTTTCCCTTTTGTAAAGGTCACAATGCCGGGAATAGAGATTCAACGAATGGGAAAGAGTAGTCAGATGTGTTATTGATTTCTTCCAGAGTGGGAGCTTGGTGTTTTTATAAACACGAGAGTTAATGCGTAGTGAGGTGCGGACTCAAAATTATATTGAGATAAGGCGACCAATGATCTATAGGCTATTTTTATTCGAATGTTGTTTAGTAAGAGCACAACGTGAAGTGCATCTATTGTAGTGTAATCTAATAAAGTATCAAGACTGTTAAACAAGCTTGTTGTGAAGTAAAGGCTTTAGTGATTGGGGGTTTCCTTATATTTTGCTTAAGTACCAAAGGATACCTAATTTTTCCAAGTATGCCTTACTTTTCCGAATTTCGGGACGAAATCCCGTTATTAGGGGAGAAGTATGTAATACCCCGTATTTTTATGGCTTTTAATTATGAGGTTAATTAAATGGAATTACTTTTAATTCTGGGATTTATTAATTAATTTGGGATAATTAATTGGAAAATTTATTCGAATTTAAATGCTAGCGGGACGAGAGTTAGTATTGAGTTATTATTATGTTGTTGAATATTACTGAGTGATTATGGTAATATGTTATCATTGAATTTATTAAAATTATTGTGAATTGAAAATACGAAAGTTTTGGTAATTTAGTTGGGACGCGCGTGTCAGTCGTGTCAAGACCCAATTTAATGGAGTCAAAAGTATTTTAATTTTTATGTCATCCGTATGAGCTTTTTCAGTGGGCCAACGTGTCCGGAAGGGTCAAGATAGTCAGAAAACACTAGCCGGGGGTTTAGTTTGGGTCCCGGGGCATTTTTAGGCCAAACCGACAACCTAAAAGGGTATTTTGGTAATTTTAAAAATTAAGGAATTAAGACCCACGATTTTTAGTGTTGATTTATTTATTTTTGGTTAGGCTATTAGGGCCATTATCAGCCAAGAACAAAGAGGGGAGTTACGTGAGTTAGAGGAGAGGTTACAAAAAGTCCCCAAACCAAAACCACCACCCACCACCACCAATTTGGACGGAATTGTGACCAGAAAGAAGAGAGGACCAGCCCTTGAACAACATCAATGAATCAGAATATCAGATTTACAGGCAAGTGATTTATCTTTCAAAGATTCAAAGCATATACTTTACATGATTTTATAGAATTCAAGATTTCTCATAAATAATGAAAATTAAATGGTTTAAATCATAATCTGGGTAGGACTTGCATGTAGGTTTATGTTGGAGATGATAAAAACTACGAATTTATGATTTATGGGTAGAGAATTTTGAAATTTGATGGGATTATATGATGTTCTTGAACAAATAGGAAAACTAGGCATTTATAAGATTTTTGGGTATTTTGATCCAAGAAAGTGACGTTATATGTTGATTTGATGAATCTAAAACGTGGGGAATGAAGTAAACATGTTAGTAGGATGATTAGTATATTCATTTGTGAGTTTTGGACGTTAGAATGAAGATTTAGAGGTGTAAAAATTTGATAAACCATAACTGTTAAGGAATTTCTGGGCTGATACCTACTTGATCGATTGATCGACTCAAGAATGTCGATCAATCGTATCCATCGATCGATCGAAACCCTTTCTTCGATCGATCGACACCTTATGGTTTTTGACAATTGTTTCTCTTTAAGGTTAAAGATTATTCCAAAGCCGATGTTAGTTATTAGAATGTTAAATATAATATGGTGGAACTTAGATAAGGTCCGTAGGGTATTAATTATTATCGGAGAATGGTAGAACTTATAGGATTGATTGATATTGCTTATGAGGGTCTACCAAGTGAGGTACGATTAAATAACGCTCGAATTGAAACTATTATGGGAATTTATGATGATGTAAGGTTAAGGGCAGGAACGGAGTGACTTTAAGTGCTGAGATAACATGATAATTTAATAAGAAACCTAGTAACCTTTTGAGATAGGTTTAAGTACCCAAATTGATACGACGAGAGAGTTATCAAATGAAATTTATATTATGTGTAATGTTCGGGGTAAACTTACTACGTACGAGACTGACTAGATGAAATGTGTGAACATCCATATTGATACATGATTACTTAGGTTGTGTGAATGCCTAGTGTATGTATTTCTTATGTCTATGACAAGCCTAGCATACATGCTATCATGGAAGGTTAGTTTTTATTCTGGAAAAGGACCCTCTTATCCTTGTGTGCCTTCGGGGGGATTTAGACTGGTACCTTAAGGATTAGTATTGTGAATGACTTATTTGTGAGTTGATAAGTCAGCTGACCATGGGAGCGTAGGTATGTGCGTGACCCATGGGTATGTGAACTATATTCCCCTCCAATATGTGTGATTTGTATTTAGACGGTTCCTAAGAGATTTGGAACACGTGATCCTTACGTACGTGATGTATATGGATTTGATAGCAGAGTATGCGTGCACCGCAGCTGAGCCTAGGGGTGCCATATATGTATTTATGTTCTGAGAGTGATGTACTTATGTATTTGTGATGTGTTCATTGTTGCTTAGTAGATGTGAATGACTAAGATATTCGAATGGGTTAAGAATGAGAATTTAACTAATACTTGAGATAAGTAATTTAATGAATGTGAACATGGGTTATAAATATGGATTATTTGGGCGTCACGTGTAGATGCTCTATATTAAAATGAGAAGGAAGGAATGGTACAAACTAGTTAGATAGTGGCATAACTAGGATGGGTTAAAGGAAGACGTTAGGCGTGCACAGTAGTTGAGAGGTGAGAAACTCATGTGAGAGTACTCAACTAACATGTTTATAATATGTGTTGTTTAATTGTAATATAAACACAACTTTTAAACTGTTTTCACATCGGGACCTGGCCCGTTTTCCTCCAAATCTATTTTGTTTTATAAAAACATTTTAGGTGCCCAACCACAGGGATGCCAAGCATAGGAAATTCATTCCGAGGACGTGCTGTAGCTGCTGTGGAAGTTACAGGATATTGATAGTAGACGCTCTCATTTCATCTTTGATTCCTTCAGAGTCATTTGTATTAGTTAGGGCATGTCGCCCATTCTTATTTAGAGGTTGTAGTACAGACTTTCATTATTTTAGTTTCTGGTTTATTATTTATTCAGACTCTTGTATTGGGACATCATTTATTCTGGCATCTTTATTATTGGAGTGTTTACTCCGGACTTATTTGATTTCTTCTCATTGAGCATTTATAAGAGATTGTTTATGCGATTGATGGTTTATAAATAAATTCTTGTTTATTGGTTAACTTATTTAATAAAATTTGACATCTGTCTTTTAAATATTAGGTGGCTAGTAATTAATTAAATATTTTTCGACAGTGATGCTAAGACTGAACCAACTTGATATTCTGTATTAATTTAATAAAGGAGTAGCTACCCAGTATTTAATTAGACGGGGTGTTACATAACATTATTGAGATGTTCACAACCTTGATAGGAAGTTGACATCGTATCATAATGGTTGCGAACAATCCTAGTAGTTTGTATCAAACTACGATGAATATGGGATGGTTCGAGAACTTGTGAGATAGTTCAACTAGAGGATTGTGATATGTACATCCAAGGAATGTGTTGAATGGGACCACACCTGATATTTGAGTCTAAGAGTTATTTAGATTGGACTTATGAAATCTCACAGCATTTGCGAAGGGTGCATAGATTATTAATTCTAACAATTATGAGGATTATGATGCGTTGGTGTGAATCAATATTAAATGGATTAAAATCATCTCCACATATTGGGTGAAAGTTACGTAAGTAGGTCTGAGATCTTAATTCGAAGGAATTCGCGTTTGGGGATACCTAGGACCATTTAAAAAAAATAGTGCCAAAAGATACTCTAGCCGTCCGAAATAATTTTTGGGACAGTATTTGAGATGGCTCAAGGGGGTCTTATTAGCAACCTATTTTAAATAATTTTTAGGATGGCAACAATAGTCCCAAAAGTTTTTTTTAAAACAAGAACTAAGCCATCTCAAATGCAAATCAATTATGGGATCCTTTTGAGATAATAATGAAGTCGTCTTCAAGAAATGCTTTGGGATGACTATTGACCATCCCAAAAAAATGGAAGGATGCTAATTTTTTGGTGCCGAAGTATTAGTGATGACGAAATCCATCCCTAAAGTTTAATTTTGGATTGAAAAATAGAATATATTCCATGGTTTACATCAACTCCAGTATCTATTCTATGTAATCATAAACAAAACCTGTTAAAAAAAATATATTCCATCTTTGGCACCTAATCAACGATTTCTCATTCAACTATATTAGAGTTCGTACAAGGAAAAACTCTCTACATAATCAACAATTCCAGCATCGTGTCCACTAATCTAAATCAAAGTTGCTTCAATCAAAACATTAATGTTAATAATAAGTTTTTCAAATATTTCACTCGTCTCATTAGAAAAAAAATACATAAAAACCTATTTTCTCCAAACATAAAATGATGCCAGCAAACTAAACCCGCGATCTTAAAGAATACGACCTCCAACAAAAGGACTTCAATGATTTTCCTTGTCCAAAAAAGGTTTCCACCTGTAATAAAATTTATTTAGAGTCAATTAGCTTAAACAAATAAGAATTTGTTTAATAGTTTCTATAGATGACAATCTTTAAAAAAAGTATGAAATTTGTATATCTTCACATTAATTACATTTAAAATCACTTAATACTTTAAAAAAACATCGATAAAATCTCCTTTGCTTATTCATGAAACCTGATGAGTTCATTATTTTATATTATTTAGACCCAAATCTAGGACTTTTTAGTTCTGTTGGATAAAAAATAATGGGCCTTTAGAGTCATATTTTTTTATTTAAAAGAAAAATATAAAATTAAACATAATTCGAGTTAATAATGCAATTTTGAAACCCCTTACGCATTAAACTCACGTTGTATGCTCATAACCTTAAATATTCATCGTTAATAGCTTGTGCAAGGTTTATTTTGAGTATTTACAAGGTTTATGATACTAATGCCGAAGTCTAGAAGCAATTTGGGCAAGAAACTGTCACTTACGCATATTCTGGGGAAAAATGGAAAATTCAAATTACCAATCTTGTACTTGGACATCGAAAGTTATATGCCTCGAATCAAAGAACACATGGGTTCAAATAGCGTGTCAATCTGATTACAAATGAAGAAATTATTATCGTGTAAATGTCGAACCGAAAGAAAGGGAAAGTCTAAGTCTCGAGTCAAACTCAAAGTCAAATTCGGTGACCCAAAAACAATTGAAATATTATTGGGACTAAAATGTGGGTCACATCGGTTCTTCTAGTGCCTTGATCCGAGGTTGTATGAGAAAGTTAGAAGATTTGGGGTTTAATTATAATTTTGGAAATTTGGTTTTATTAAGGGGTTATATATTTTTCTATCGTATATATACTTGAGGAACCTTGTGGCTCAGCAGTAGGGAGAACTCTACATGATTTAAAGGTCAGAATTTTAAACCTCATTAACACCAAAAATCCCATTTGTGCCCCCCCAACCACCACGCGCGCCAGAGGCACATGGATGTGACACCCCACCAAATTAAATACCGGGTGATCAGTCCTTTATTGAATCAAAATAAGATTTCCATTAGGTTCATTCTTAGCATCACTGTCAAAAATCATTAATTACTAGCTACCTATGATTTAATTAAGCCGGTGTCAATTTTTATCTTTTCATTTAACAGATAGGAATATATGGAAACTGGATTAAACCAATCACACAGTAATATAGTCTAAACCATTACAAGGTATAAATAAATAAATAAGTAGATGCCTTGACGAATAAACCATCGGCTACAAACTCAAATCCAAATGGGTAATCCAACATATAATAAATAAATCTTAATACATGCCTGAGCTGAATAAACTGAATAAAGTGTTGTAGGGGCAACACGCCAAAAAAATGAAATACTGAGATGTAAACCCCCATTTTCTCACGTAAAGGCTGGCCAGACACGATACACCAAAGATAGGGCTTGTCGATCAATTAATACCATTCTCAGCACAACGTAAGAAAATATTTTTATTTTAAAAAGGCCAATACCTTAAACTTTATGAATATCTCATAGATAATAATTTAAACTCAATTGAACACCAACTAAATAATAAATCCAACAACAAGTAAAAATAACAACTCTAGCATAATGTAAACAATTAAATATTGGGCTAATGCCCTTACAAAAGTTTGTAAATAAAATAATTGAACTCTGATAGAAAAGCACCCACGCTAGAGTCAATAAATCTGAAAAGATGCAAAGCATGAGAAATCGCAACGCTGATATAACAACAGTCCCGCTAACCCTGTCTAGAAATAACCTTGGGGGAAAAATATTTAAATTTGGGTCAGAGCCCGAGGTATGTAGGAATTAACGTAGTTAATTTATAATGCATTAGTATAGTCGATGCAAAATAAATATTCCCTCTTCGTCACTCACATGCATTTCACACTTCACCCCTCATATAACTGTGATATTATTCGCATCCCAATAAATCCCAAATAATAACTTTGATAACATCTCAAGTTAGTAGTAATGGCTTAATGATTTAAGTGTACCGACTACATTTAATTATCTATTGTCGTAATATCCCAGTCTCATAATTTTCACATAAATAGCATAAACATCTATTAAGCATTAAAGAATCACAATTGTAATTTATGTCCACATTCTTAGACATTTCAACTTATCTCATATAAAGTTCGATATATATATATATATATATATATATATATATATATATATATATATATATATATATATATGACACACAAAGGCATCTACCATTGGTGTCTAATTTATGTTCTATCGAAAAGTACGGAGGAGTCCCTTATCCCAAGTAGACATCACAAAACACACATTAGTTGGGGGAGGTACCTACCCATACCCAGCGGTGACAGATGAACAATCAATGCCAACATCGTAGGTGATGCCTCCACATAGTACCTACATGACCTACACATCGTCAAGCCCACCTATGTCGATGTGTGGTACACGATCCGAACGAGCGAACCACCAAGTCGCTAGGACAGTCCACTGGTATGTCCACAAAAATGCATAATAATACATATTATTATCCCATTTAATATGTATAGGTAATTACTCTGTAATTACCATAAAAACCCAACCAATGTCCGCAATGTTTTTCCTTTTATTAATAATTTACCATCTAATAAATTATCAATTCCATTTCATAAATAATTTCTTAACCGATTAGTTATTGTAATTTTCCTTGTTTAATGAGGGTAAATCTACATTTTTAATAAATTCTTTATGTTCCCAAATCCGGTTCCAGTCACTGAGTTGGATTCATAAAGTACTCATGACCAAAATTCCATGTCCCATACCCTCATTGTTGTTAATATTCTTTAATACAATTCTACGAACATCTTAGGTATTTACCTCTAATTAATATCTCGCTAATTAAATTACCTTTTGTCCATAATTAAATCACAAGCAACTAACTAAAAGGAACGAACTGCCAAATAAACAAAACACTAAAAAGGAATGAGTTGACGAGTAAATCCCTCGGTAAAAAAACTAAAGGAATTGAAGTGTCAAGGTTTATAACGTTGCTCGAACGAACTACGAGGTCCTTCGAACGACCCTGTCCGTTGTTCGAACGAGGCCTTAAGTCATTTGAACGACTGTAGGGGCCAATCCCTCTTCTTCACAACGCTGATCACGCCACTGCTTATTCATCCAAGTTTTACAACCTCACCTCAGAACCAATTTTGATATCCTCCCAAGAACGAATACAGTTCCTAATAATCCTACCTCTTCTCATATATCATTGTCCAAACTTCACAAGTCCAAAATCCATTTTATTCTTTCTATCTATTAGCAATATATAAACTCATGTCTATATTCATAAATTGGAATACCCCAAATTTATAAACTGTCTTCCCAAATATAATTTCACCAATAATAATAAAAAAAATATAAATTCCTGGGTTTAGTTCGTGAACACAATACTGAATCATCTAACCAAAATTTTAAGATTTCACTAGCTAAATTTCTAGGATTATCCCTATATCAAATTCATCCCTCTACATGCATAAAATGTTTATTCATCATCGGTTTATTCATCATCGGTTCATTCATACATTAAGAAATAGAATTCTTGCCTTAAAATTCGTGGATGAAAACCTCTTGAAAGTCCCTTTATTTTTCCTTTGTTCTTGCCCCTTGAGAGTGCGCTTATGTTCAAAGCAAGAAATTATTTAATTAAACTTAGTTTTTCAATTAAATATTAAAATATGCATCTAGGTGTGATTGGAGATAATATAATCATACCAAAACATTCAATCACAAACAAACATATAAATGAGGAAAAATCCCTCAAAGGGGCAAAACCTTTTATTTTCACTATAATTTGTAAAGAACGATTTACACGGATTACAATGAAAATAAGAGTGACATACAAAATACCCTCAGGTGTCCATTCCAATGTCGTCGGATGGAATCTCCCGCAAGAACTCTAGATCGTCAGCAATGGAAAAGAGATGGCTTTCCCAAAAAGTTACTTCAGATGAGTAGAACGCTCCATTGAGGGTTTGGGGATTCATGCAAATGATAAAAGGAATGATTTGTGAATCAAAGGGATGTTTGGAACATCAAACTTTGAAGTCTTGATGTGTTTGGACCCTCTAAAACGTTTTCCCAAAGACTTAAAATAAATAGCTACAAAAGAACCCTTATAAAGAATTTTCGAGCCTGTCAAAATCTATTAGATTCGGGCTTATCTGGTGCGGCGGTCCGGATCGCCCTGGGGACCCGGTCCGGATCGGTGCCCAAATTAAGACAGAGTGATCCTTAGAACTGCGGTCTGGATTATTTTCCATAAAAATATCCGGATTACTGCTAAAAATTATCCAGAGCCTTCTACCTTAGGCGGTCCGGATCGCCTTGAATAGACGATCCGGATCAGCCTGGAAAATTCACCTGAAATAAGTAACTTTCCTCTTCTAATTCGGATCAGTTTTTAAGGAAAATATGAGCATGGACATTCTTGACGGTGTATCGGTATATGACATAAAAAAATGAATGGACACTTATAAAATTATGTCCTTACAAATCTCCCCCTATGTCTATGCCAGTACATACATAAAAACATCCGAATTATGCTATCTCACTAAATACAAATGACATATAATTTAATATCCCCAGAAAACCATCAAATTGGAAATACTAAGAGACATGTCTTTAAACAATCTCCATCATCTGCAAATAGTTTCTCATTAGGGTGTGCAACATAGAATTTTCAATCTTCATACCTACACTCATGAGACAAAGCAAATACCTTTGTGACATATCGAGTTTGAAATGATATGAGAATAAATCATTAAGACATCAAATCTCCCCTATACTAAAAACTACCTATAATTCATTCTGCCCCATTTTATGATGTCCCCAAATAGACAGTTATGAGAATCACAAAATAAATAATGGACAATGTCACAAGGTAATAAACTCTCTTTTTGAATTTTTCAAAATTTTTCTCACAAAATATACAACAAAGAATCACACCATGAAAGAACACAAAAACAACCAAGTCGGTGATAATGGAAATGTAGGGATGAGATCAAATTTGAATGAAAATCAATGCATACAAACATAACATATGTGCATGATGAATATCAGATACTCCTAACGAATGAACTCAACATCTTCCTTAGGTGTACAAAAAATAGAATTATAAGAAATTGACTCAATCAAATCAGCAAATCAAAGCTCAAAGTGATTTCCACACTAATAACGTCCAAAACTATTTAATGCTTTTTTAGGACTTTTAAGGAAGTGAAAACCCATTTAAATTCTCCAACCAAACTCCCTCATATTCATATTTTCATTTAAAGGTGATCTAAATTCTCAAACATTGGAGAATTGATGTTGAAACCTAATGGCCCATTTTGGCATGAATTTCTTGTTATTGCCTTTAAAAATTTTTGGGCTTTTTTAACCTCTTTGGACCTCGGATAATTAAAATGCCTCATTTTTTATGTCCGATTTAACGATGGCAGTATGCGCAAAGGCCAAATGAGTACCTTTCACAGCCCTTCCCCGTTTTCAAATATCACACAATCTCACCAAACAGTTTTTACATCCATTCGAATCTTGTCATGTTTTATTGCATATGGTTCGTTGTATAGACAAAATTGATATGGGAACACTCAAGACAACTTGTGATAGACAAGTACAATGATCAAATAAAATCGTGCCTGTGTGCAATAAAGGAGATAAGGAGCCAAAAATGTAGAAAGATACCACTGATCACATCTCATAGACTCCAAACAATGTAAAACACATGGATGAAATGATGTAGCATCTCAAATGACTATCAAATAGTCACGTGGAGTATGAACATGAAGTTGTGACTCGGATATCTTAAATGCTCATCCATAAAAGGTATAAACAAAATACAAAAATCTTTTTGTGTTTTTCAAAAGATTATAAAAAGAAAATCATTTTGTATTTTTCAATTTTGCCAAAAGAAACATAAAATCTTTTTGAAGTTTAAAAAAAATGAAAAAGAAAGCAAAAAAAAAATAATACCAATGATACAGACTAGCAATAGGAAACATAAGATATGAACATGACAGTGCATCCTATCCTAGACAAGAACCAAACCCCTCAGTCAACGGTGCAAATACCTAGAGGCTTCCTAAGACTCTCATATCTAAGGGCATCTAAATGCTTTGTCAGAATATCGGCTAACTGGAGGTCAATAGACACATAACACAGGGACACGACCTTCTCCTTAACTAACTCACGGATAAAGTGCTCGAATATCCTAATGTGTTTTGTGCGCGAATGCTGAACTAGATTGCAAGATATGTGTATTTTTCTCATATTATCACATGAGATGGTCATGGTGTCCTGTGATATCCCATAATCCTCCAGCATCTGCTTCATTAACAGAAGTTGTGTGCAGCAACTTCCGACGACTATGTACTCAGCCTCCGCTATGGACAAAAAGATAGAATTCCGCTTCTTGCTCAACCAAGAGATAAGAGAAGAACCAAAAAAGAAAAACCCACTTGAAGTGCTTCTACATACATCTGCATTCCTAGACCAATTGGCATCCGAATATGCGGACAAACGGTCAGTGGTATCAAAGGAATACTAAATGCCATGGGAGAGAGCCCAACTTACGTATTTGATAATACATTTAAGAGCGAGTAAGTGTGACTCTTTCGAGGACACCTGATATGGCGCACAGACTCCAACACTAAAGGCGATGTCGAGACGACTAGCAGTCAGGTAGAGAAGACTGCCTATCATACACCGATATAAGGTTTTCTCAACGTCCTTACCTAAAGTGTCCTTACTAAGCTTTGTAGATGTACTCATAGGTGTACGCGCGTGCTTAGCGGAGTCTAAAACAAACTTCTTCACTAGGTATCTATCATGCTTGGATTGGGAGATGAACATCCCATCCTCGAGCAGACGAACCTGGAGACCAAGGAGGAAAGTAAACTCACCTACCATGCTCATCTCAAACTCACTTTTCATTTCCTCCTCAAAGTGGTGAGCATGCTGGGAGAACGTGGACCCAAAGACTATGTTATCTACATAAACCTGGGCAACTAAAATAGCATCGTCATCTCTCCTGTGAACAAAGTCATATCAACTCCCCCTCTCTTAAAGCCATGAGCTAAGATATAGGAAGTAAGCCTCTCATACCAAGCACGGGGTACTTGCTTCATATAAGGCTTTCCTTAGATAATATACGTGATCAGGGTGATTAGGGTCTTCAAACCCTTTTGGTTGTTCCACATAAACCTCCTCCTATAGAATTCCATTCAGAAAGGCACTCTTGACATCCATCTGATATAGCTTGAAGCACAGATGACATGCGATGGCGAGCAGTAAATGAACGGACTCAAGCCTCGCAACAGGAGCAAATGTATTGTTAAAGTCTACACCCTCTATTTGTGTGTAGCCTGAGCAACCAACCTAGCCTTATTTCTGATGATAGTACCTATCTCATCCATCTTATTCTTGAATATCCATTTGGTACCTATCCTATTAGTCGCACTAGGTCGGGGAACTAATTCACATACATCATTCTTTCGAAACTGAAGCAACACGTCCTGCATCGCATAGATCCAGCTTTTATCCTTAAGTTCTTCTTTATAATTCTTGGGCTCGACTTTAGATGTGTAGCAGACAGGGCTAACAACATTCTCTAGCTGAGCACAAGTCTTGACCCCTAGGGTGAGATCTCCTAGAATAGACATAGGATCGTGACTCTTGTGAACCCAAGCAAGTGTGTTCCCTAGAACAGGAGTAGGGTCCACCCTGGGAGTGGGAGACATAATAAGATTATCAATAGGAAGTGTGTTATCCTCACTCAAATGGGTGAAGTCAACAGATGTCGATGGTTCGTCATCTTGCACAGTAACGTTTATTAACTCCATCACCTTAGATCTTTTTAGGTTAAAAACCTGGTATGCTCTACTATTCGATGAATACCCTAACAATATTCCTTTATCTCTTCGGGATTCAAACTTCCCTAATTGCTCTCTATCCCGTAGGATGTAGCATTTACTCCTAAAAATATGAAAACATGTAAGATTGGGATTCTTTCTAGTCCACAATTCATAAGGCGTCTTAAGTGTGTGTGTGGACGAAGATAAACCCTATTCATCGTATGGCATGCACTAGACACTGCCTCTGCCTAAAATCTCCTTGCAACTTTACCACCTAGAAGCATATATCTATCCATTTCCTGGATCGTCCTGTTCTTTCTCTCAACAATCCCATTTTGTCGAGGAGTCTTCACAGCAGAAAACTAATGTTTGATTCCTAGTCTATCATAGTAAAGATCTACTTTTTATTCCGTAAATTTAGTTCCGTTATTACTACGCATTCTATTAATAGTGACACCATGTTGGTTTTATAGGACACGACACTTGGTCGTCAGAAACTCAATAGCATCTTATTTCTCTCTCAGAAATCCCAGGATAGAATATCTGGAGAAATCATCTACCATCACAAGTATGTACCTCTCACTACCCAGACTCTCTGTACAAGTAGGACTCATGAGATCCATATTTATCAACTCAAGTACCCGTGAAGTGGTTATAAAATTCAATTTCCTGTGGGGGCTACAAACTTGCTTTCCCAACTGACAAGGTCCAAAAACCGTGGAAGTTGGCTTTCTAAATGTTGGCAAGCAAAGTACTAGGTCCCTTTTAACTTATCTCGTCAAATCTCTGAAGTTCACGTGACCTAGACGTTGGTGCCACATATCCATAGGAGTGATCGTGGCGCTGTTGTAGATAATTGAGAACTTGGGCACAGTCCCATAGTAATTATCCTATGTCCTCACCCCTTGCATTAAAAGTTTACTGGCTTGATTATAGACATTACACTCGTCCCGGTTAAACTTTACCAGCAAAGTCAACGTCGCACAACTGGCTAATGCTGAGAAGGTTTTCTTTCAAACCTTTGACGTACAAAACATTCTCTAGCTTAGGAAATCTTGGTAACTCTATTGTACCTCGTCCTATAATGCTAGACTTGCTCCCATCTCCAAAGGTGATTTTACCTTCCTTATGATCTTCTAGGTAGGTAGAAAATGAGACATCCCCTGTCATATGTCTGGAGCACCCACTATCGAAATACCACTGTGAGGTATTTTGTGCTTTAAGAGCAACATGTGCAACAAGGGCTTTTAAGTCGTGCTTAGGCACCCAAGATGAGGTAATCTTTTGTTTTCCCTTATTAATGTTGGTTCTAGTCAGGTTTGTGGAAGTATCCACTGACGGAAGGGAAATTCGTTGGAATTTTGCCATTAAACTCTGGGATGTGGCGACTAGGAACTCAACTTGCTCTCCAAGACTCGAGAAATTGGTAGTGGCAGGTGGCAAAGAAGTAGTAGGCCGTGTCCGACCCAAACTATAGTAAAACTCCCTGAGGTGGCCTTTTTTTTGCAGTAGGTACAAAAGTACACAGTCTTAGGCTGTCCTTGGTTTGCTTTTCTTGGTCAAACGTTTCTTCACAGCTTTTGACAAAGACCATATGGAGTTGTTGTAAACTTAGGAACTGGTCCAGGTGCGATTTGGGACGTGGAGGCACCATCAAAACCTATTCCCCGCCTTTTGTCAAAACCTAAAGCGGGACCGAGGATCATCTTTCCCATCTTTCCATATTTGTCCTCAATTTGAACTTTGACTTCCTGTGCTTTCTCAAGATCATGAGTAAGCTGGGCTACAAGGGCTTAAAGGTTTTTTCGAGCCTGCAGGGAGGAATGGAGCTCACTCGTAAGACTAGCCACTTGCTTAGTCAAGTCCCTTTTCTCTTTCTCTAAACAAATCTCTCTCTCCCCAAATAGTCTCTCTCTCTCTCTATCTCTCTCTCTCTCTCTCTCTCTCTAAACCGACTCTCTCTCTCAACACTGGCAGACTCTCTCTCTCTCAAGGCAGTTCAGGTGGAGGACTCTCTTTCTCTCGCTTCTCTGAAATCTTCCTCTAAAGCGATGATCCTAAGAACTAACGCTCTATTACGCTTTTGGTTTTAAATGACTTGGTATATTACTCGATGTAGGCACGTCGAAGATCACTCTCGTTCTCACTTGTGGCATCCTCCCTCTCACTCACTTCGTTATCACTATCGAGGTGTCCCTATGAAGTAGCATCCTCATCGTCGTGAGGAGGACTAGAGGTACTTATATGACTATCCATGAATGCGGTGAAGTTACATTTATGCGATGACTCGTCTCCAGAGTCCACCGACTTGACATCACTATCATCACTAAGGGTAGCGTTAAGGACAACTTTGCCTTTTTCTTTGGAAAGTCTATTTAGCCTAGTAGCACACTCAAAAGGTCTATGATCCTTACCATCACACTCATAACATCTCTCACCATCTTTCTTAGGAGGGTCTTTATTATCTTTTTCATTTTTCTTTTCAGACTTGTTTTTCTTAAAATTCTTTTTATCTTTGAAATTTCTATTTTTCTTGAAATTGAGAATTTTCTTGAATTTTTTTGCAAACAAGGCCAAATCATCTAAATCAAGGTTACACTCGGAATCTGACGTTTCTTTCTCCCTTTTTCTAGATGGCTCTACTCTCTTTTTTCTCAACCCCTCACTCTTCCTATCCTGGGCTTGAAGTGATATGCCTTTATTTTTAGATTTTATCGTGTGAGGGAACATGTCAATTTTGTATGTCTGGAGGTCTCCTCCCAACTCTTCTAATTTCATTTCCTTTAGAGTATTGAAGGAGTTTAACACAGTGACTTTGGGGATGAAACGCTTAGTCAAAGTTCCCAAAATCTTTTTAATCACCCAAATATATGGAATATGCTCACCAAGGTTAAAACTATTGTTAACAATATCAGACAAACGAGCATAATAATCATCAAAGCATTCAAACTCAAGCATGGTGATTGTTTCAAATTGAGTAGTTAGATTTTACAACTTTGATTCTTTAACAGTATTAGTGACTTCATGAGTAAGTTGGAGAACATCGCACGCTGCCTTAGACGTGGTGCACGCCATTATGCGACAGAAATCATCAGGAGAGATGGATCAGGATATGAAACTTAGACCCTTAGAATTAAACGTGGACCATTTATGTTCATCCTCAATCCATTGATTCACATGTTTTAAATTTGTCACAATATCAATTGTGACTGTGGGAGGTGACCATCTATTCTAAAAAAGAAACTACACACGCTCATCAATGGCTTTAAGAGCAGATTTCTTACGGGCTTTCCAGTATGCATAATTTGACCCGTCAAAAACTGGAATTTTATTAAACGATTTTTCCATTTGAACAAGCGCCTTTTCAAGAAGTCAATTTTTTAAAGAAATTAATATTCAGAAAACTTTTTGTGAAAAATTACACGGTAAAGTTGTATAAGAGGATCTGAGACCAATTTGAGAGTGCGCTTATGTTCAAACAAAGAAATTATTTAATTAAAATTAGTTTTTCAATTAAATCCTAAAACATGCATCTAGGTGTGATTGGAGATAATATAATCAAACCCGAACATTCAATCACAAACAAACACATAGATGAGGAAAAATCCTCTAAAGGGGAAAAATATTTTATTTTCACTATAATTTGTAAAGAACGGTTTACACGGATTACAACAAAAATAAGAGTGACATATGAAATACCCTCAGGTTTCGGTTCCGATGTCGTCGACTGGAATCTCCCGCAAGAACTACAAATGGTCAGCAATGGAAAAGAGACAGCTTTTTGACAAAGTTACTCCAGATGAGTAGAACATTCCATTAAGGGTTTAGGGATTCACACAAATGATAAAGGAATGATGTGTGAATCAAAAGGATGTTTGGAACATCAAACTTTGAAGTCTTGATGTTTTTGGACTCTCCAAAATATTTTCCCAAAGACTTAAAATAAACAACTCCGAAATAGACCTTATAAAGAATTTTTGAGCCTGTCAAAATCTATCAGATTCAGGCTTATCTGGTGAGGCGGTCCGGATTACCCTAGGGACCCGGTCCAGATCGGTGCCCAATTTGAGACAGAGTGATCCTTAGAAATGCGGTCCAGGTCATTTTCCATAAAAGGTCCGTATTGTTGCCAAAAATTTTCCAAATCCTTTTACCTTAGGCGGTCCGGATCGGCTTAAATAGCCAGTCCGGATCGACCTAGAAAATTCACTAGAAACAAGTACCTTTCCTCTTCTAATTTGGATCCATCTTTAAGGAAAATATGAGCATGAACATTCTTGACGGTGTATCGGTATATGACATACAAAAATGAAATGGACATTTATAAAATTATGTCCTTATACCCCTCTTCTTTTTTTTTTTCGGCATTTCTCCTTTCCTCTCTCATAACTATTATTTTAGGGTTTTGTCTAATGATAGTGGGGGAGTGATTTACCCCCACTTAAACTCTAGTTAAGTGGCTAATCTTGATTTGGTCCTAAAATGCAACTTTTGGACCCTTAAATGGATCTGAACCCATATCCCAACTAGACCAGAAACTCCCCAACTCATATACCTATGACCCGGGATCAAATTCTAAATATTTAAAACACTAAATGGAGTCTCTAACACTTCCCAAATGCGTCTCAATTATTTTTATTTCGCTTAGACATTTTATTACATTAAAACAACATACCCCCATAACTATATTTGTGCTTTTTAATTTTCACTAGTAAGCCCATTATGTCCAACTGAGTTTTGTATTTATATAACCATGAATAAATGTTTATATTCAATTGAAACCTTGCCCATTTAAATTTAAATTCATCCAATTTAATTTATTTCCAAATTAATATTAGAATATTTAATTTAATTTAGTCCAAATATTTTATTAAAAAATTACGGGGTATTACATGAGATAAGGAAATCCTAATGTAGGAATTAAGAATTGAGGTGTCTAGTCCATATCCTGC
The DNA here is from genome assembly GCA_949130495.1 of Sambucus nigra. Taxonomy (NCBI): domain Eukaryota; kingdom Viridiplantae; phylum Streptophyta; class Magnoliopsida; order Dipsacales; family Adoxaceae; genus Sambucus; species Sambucus nigra. The sequence goes on along the minus strand of OX422213.1, from coordinate 101,792,488 downwards.
ATGCATCCACATATGCTATAGTTGCACATCCCTGAAATAGATAATCAAGTCTGACGTCCCTGTGGCTTAAAAATATTTTTGGCAAGGGTTAAAACCAAAAACATTGGAAAAACATTGGCAAGTGATTAAGTTTGCAGTAATTAAATTCATAAATACTTCTCATATTTAAGCTAGTGTCGCACTCCCTTGAGATAATACTCACCCCTCAACTAATGTGCAAACCTACCGCTTTATTCATAACCCACCTAGTTATTCTACCTCGTCTAACTAGCCTTGTTACAAACCCTTCCTTATCCACTACTCTAGCCCGAGTAATATCTCAAATGATTATTAAGTTATTTCACCCAGTAACTCTTTCACTCAAGTCTAATAAAATCATATATCGTTTTCACTTGTTATATAAATAATACAATTTCACTTCATGTATTTTACCCGCATATAAATAATCACACTATTATATACGTATAATTATACTACAACATTCACAACATGCCATATAAAATATCCATCCTCCCGAGTAATAACTCACCAGATGTTTTCTCTAAAATTCTATCACCCCAAGTATACTCAATTAAACCCAGATACCACGAGACGGTTAGCTCACGCCGAATCGGGCAATAAAATAATAAGCGTATCGGAGGCGATCATAGTTCCCTGAGTTTGAGATCGAATCATATCCAAGATGTCTCACCCTTAAAGGAATCACAACATCATTTTTCTGATGCTATGACTTGGGGATTATACTTTCCTTACTTTCATGAGCCAGGGGATTCGCCCACAACGCGCAACCTCCTATGATAGCACTAGAGGGGTATGTATTCCTATAAATACCATTCACACTAATAATTATAATAAGCGCAGACACACACAGACACAGAGACACACATGTATATATATATATATATATATATATATATGTTTAATTAGGTTCGGCTAACTCGTGCCTATCTCTCCTGGCACTAGCCTATGATAACCGAGTCTATCTACCCAACTCTTATTTTCTTTATGATACTGGTTCAAATTTTTGGGTTTACTTGCTCTACCCGAAATCCTAATCCGATATTTGAAATTTCCTCCATTTCATAATATATTCTTAAAGGTCCTAGCTTTAGATTTCTTTCCATTTGACAAAACAACTTCCCTAATATAGCCTACTAAAATTAAATACGACCCTCGTATTTTAAAAGAAGCACAAAAGTTTCCTCGATAATTAATCGCGAAATGAGGGCATAAGCAGAAAAATTTACCCAAATCTGGGGAGCCTAATCAATTCAGTTTGATTCCGAATCGATTCGCTGCGAGCAGTTCATCTTCTTCACTAACTCTATTTCGATTTTCGCCATTGTTAACTTTTAAAGCTTTTCCATTTCAGTTACATTCTCATCCATACCTTAATAACAATTTATAGAAGTTCTCAACCCTTACTAATCATCAAAATCACCATTTAAAATTAATGACTCTCACATAAACTCAATAATTCACGAATTGGGGTTTTCTCCCATTTATCCAATCCCATTCCTAGATTCAATTTTTTCCATCACTAAATCAATACATCTAATTATATATTTCGAATATGAATTCAATTTTTAACAGTACTACATGATAATTCATCATCAATTTCATGCTTAATCTACTAATTTGCATTCAAATCATAAAACCCCCATTTTCATACGAAAAAATGGATTTTGGTTTACACACAATATGATATAAATCGCAATTCTGTAAATTAAATTGATAGAAAATTAACCACCTACCTGATAAGATTCGTAGAGTCTGATTACTTTCCCAATTCCTCTTGATTTGCTCCCAAAAGCTCCCCAAATTCCTTTCTCTTTTCTTCTCTCAAGTTCTTAGGGTTGGATTGCGATTAACTGTCGTTCACCCTCTTATATTTAGGTTAGATAATATTAAACCCGAAATTAGGCTTATGAGCCTAACCCGAATGCCCCGAACACCCCCGTGTGGGCCTGGTTATGCCAAAAAATGTCTTGAGATCCAATTACTACCCCTGGCTACTCTTTGCTAACTATATCGACCTATCCGAAATCGACCGTGCGCTCAGAAGTTTCATTCGAGTCACTTTAATAAAAGTCTCCATCTCGACCTTAATATAGTCTATACCCGACTCCTGGTTGAGATACAATAAAATCGCATCGTTTAACTCGCTATGATGCATAATAATAGTCACGTATTATTTACTACACACTTAGAAAAACTTATTTGGTTTATATTAATCATTATCTCTTCCGATTAATATTTAAATACACACATAATAATTAATTCAATTAAATTATGACACACTTGTAATTTAAACTTATCCGAATTAATTAAATATTTAATGCTAAAAAATATGGGGTGTTACAATGGCCTCGGTTCACCTCCCCACTTTGCTTTTTCAGTTTGATTCTTTCGAGATTTTTCCCCTCCCCTTTCTTTAATTCATTCGAGGTTTCTTTTTTCACTTTTTTCTTTCCCCCTTTTTTGTTTTCCTTTCTTCTCCCCATGTTTCTGTTTTTGTGTTTGTGTTTGTGTTTGTGTTTTTATTTTTATTTTTTTATTGCTCCATCAGAGATATATATTAAAGTTTTGGGGTCTGTTTCCTTTTATTATTCTTTATTTATTTATATTCTTCCTTTATTCTCTTTGTTTCATCCTACATTTCAAGACCCAATTTCTTTTTGTTTCCTTCCTAAAATTCACTTTAATTGAGAGTCTTTGTTCCATTGTTTCTCTTTCTTTTATTAATTTTCTACCTTGTTCTGCTCAAATGTTCCCCACGTTTTGTACCCATTTTGTCCTTTTTCTCCCTTATTCCTCTTTGTTTCATATTGTCTTTGACACCCTAAGTAGAGTTGTGTGGGATATTAAAGAGGAGGCCATTTTCGGGGGGGGGGGAGGGGGGGGGGGGGGGGGGGAGGGGGGGGACGTGACAAACTTGTATAGAGGCAAAAACTGTAGACAATTATAATTTTAAAAACACCAAAAATATTATACCTTATGTGTTATCTTTTAATGTTGGTGAGACTATTTTGTGCAAGTTTGGGAGGAACATTATGTATTGGTACTCAAGTTTAGGACTCGAAATTTTTTAAGTCGAATTTTACTAATGAAAAATATTATTTCATTCTGCAATATTTATTTTTCAAATATGACGCTTGAGTAATTTTATTTCTAGGACTAGGCGAAGTTTATCATGATTAATTAAATTCATGTGTTAATTTAATCTAGTACTAATTCCCGACGTGTGCTAATTAAAAAAAAATAAAAATTGGTACTTACTTAAAATACAAAAGAGTGTGTTTTAAACCTTCAAAATTATTTGATAAATCATATTTTAAGAATTTAATTGTGTAAATTTTTATGGCTTATACTTACATTAAATTGTTTTATATCTCATGCTTAAATGCAATAATAAAACTTAAAATTGATAACTTTGAGTGAATAGGGATTTAAGGCGTATAGTTTCAGAGATGTTAAAATATTTCATGAGCATTTATTGCTATATTTTTCAGAATGTACACGGCGAGAGTCGGTGCATTTTTAATTATACATTCGGGAAAATGTAATTAAATTAATTTGTGATTTTAATTAAAAGTGATAAAGCAATCCAACATCGTAGTTTTCTTTCATATTAGATTATATAATTTGTAGTCACTTTTATTCATCCACAATTGTTTTAATTTAGAACTCGAACATATGTATACACTCATTTTGTGTAGTTGGACAGTCAATAATTTATAAGATTTGACCAAATCTCTGTTGGTTCGATCCGCACTTACACTGACTATAGTCTAATAGCCTGTGCACTTGCGGTAGTCTTACCATTTAAAATTTGAGAAAAAACTTTTGGAGCCGTTGCCGGGGATTTGTGTCGATTTTAAAAGTTATTGACTTTTGGATTAATTTAAAAAAAAATAATAATAAACAAACAAATATAATCCAAAAATTCATTTTAAATAATGAAATAATTGCAGTTGTATATATATTTTTCAATATATATATATAAGAAAAAAATTCTTAGTGTTCTTTTTGCCATTTGTTTTTTTTTCTTTTTTTATTCTGTTTGAAAATACAAATACTATTTTCATAATATGTTTTTTTAGTTAGTTAAAAAAATAAAAAATTCAGATTTAAGTCTTTTGTTAGTAAATAGTAGTTTTGACACTAGTTGACTCATAAAATGCTTAGAAATTTGAAAATTTCAAAAATAATAATTTTTTTCTGAAAATTCGCAGATTTCATTATTTTTATAATTTGGGCAAAAAAAAAATTACTTTTCATTAAAAAAATATGAAAATTCATTTAAAAAATATAATAATAATTCCAGTAGCATATAATATGTTTTTCAAAATATAGATATCAAAATATATTCGTATAGTGGGCATTTAGTTTTACTATTTGTTTCTTTTTCTCTATTTTTTTGTCTTCCTCGTTTCAAACTATAATGTTAGTGCATGTGTTTCGATATTTTTACTTAATATTTTTGTGTCGCACTTTATTCTTGGTGTAGTTATTTTTGTGTTATTTCTCAGGAACACATTCATTTAAAAAAAAAATCGCAAAAAAGCAAGCCACCATGTGAGAGCCCCAAAAGATACTTGTGCAAGATTTCCACGAAATAGGAATGTTAAAAGTGGATTTGATAGTCCTCGATTTAATAGAGTTCATCTTGATTATAGGAAAGGATGTCATATCCCCTAATTTTTCTCATATCGCTTGCCATAAAAAGATAGTAACATTTGAACGACCACATCAACTTCCAATTTACTTCCAAGGAAAAAATCCCCATTCGACCCATACTGTTCCAAATATGTGAAAAGGAGTCCTCATTTTCTTCTATTATTTTAGACATGTAAGAAGATGTGCCTCCCGAGGATTTACCTAAATACCTCTTCCCTAAGAACTCGAATTTGCCATTAACTTATTACCAAACACCTCCCCTATTTCAATACCCCCTTACTGTATGGCCCAATTAGAGCTACGTGAACTCATAACCAAATTGGATGACCTGCTAAAGAAAGGATTAATATTCCCCATCACAACACTTTGGGGTGCCCCAATACTATTTGTATGAAATAAGGATGGAGCATTTTTATTGTGTATCGATTATCGAAAGTTAAATAAAGTGACCATCAAGAACAAATATCCTTTTCCTAGGATAGGATACCTATTTGACCAGTTATGAGGGTCAGGGATATTCTCGAGGATTGACTTACGTTTAGGATACCACTAACTTCGCGTTAAGAAAGAAGATATACCCAAAACCGCCTTTCGGTCCATATATGGTCATTTTGAGTTTCTAGTCATGTCTTTTGGATTTACAAATGCCCCCGCCACCATCACAGATCTAATGCATAAAGTATTTCTCCCTTTCTAGGATCAATTCGTAATCATCTTCATAGATGACATACTAATCTACTCCAAACAATAGAAGAGCATGAAGGAGATTTAGACACAATATTAGAAACCCTTCGTCAATAATAACTTTATGCCTAAAAGAGAAAATGTGACTTCCTTATGAAAGAAGGTAAAATTTTTGAGCATGTAATCACCGAAGCAGGTATAAAGGTAGACCAAACCAAAACCATTGCAGTACTCGAATAGCCACAACCTATAACCACTACTGAATTATGCACTTTTCTTGGACTTGTTATTGAATTACCATATTTCGTAGAAGGTTTTCAAAGATCGCCTTACCGCTGATGAAACTAACCTGAAAGGATGCCCGGTTTGTATGGACCTCTGACTGTGAACAAGGTTTTCTCACATTAAAAGAAAAATTGACCACCGTCCCTGTCCTTACTATCCCTTCCAGCAATGTTAGTTATGACGTCTATACCGATGCCTCCCTACCAGGATTAGGATGTGTGTTAATGTAACAAGGAAAACTGATCGAGTACGGACCACGACAGTTAAAAATTCATGAGCACAATTATCCGGTACATGATTTGGAATTAGTGGCATTAGTTTTTGCCCTAAAGAATTGGATGTTATCAATACGACGAATAATTTCTGTTGTTCTCTGACCATAAAAGATTCAAATAATTTTGCATGACTGAAAATATGCCTCAAGTGCATGCAAATTATGGTTCAAGTGCACCAATCGCGTAAGTAATAAACCCGACAAGATGGGGTCGAATCCTCAGGTAAATAGGACGATCTCTCGTGATGACAATAGGTAAGATAACTAATCCTAAACTAACTCAGAAAACTAATATGATTAACTAAGTGCACTTTAAATAAACTACTAACTACCCTACATGAGCAGAAGTAAACCAATGTGATTAACTAAATATAAATGAGAAAGATAGGTTGGAATATAATCCCCCGAACCCTAGTATATATACAGGATATAAAACCAGTCATGAATTAGATATTTGATTAAATATAGTCTTTATTAATCTCAAGCATTACATATATGAGGGTATTAGCCCACATCATACATAATCAAGAGTAAGAATAAAGAGGTGTCGAAATAGCTAACATGCACTTCGTACTCTTAAACACCCCGACTACGCAGGGCAAACGAGGTAAAAAGACCTACGACGATTGTGACTACTACACAACATGATTCAATCATTTATTTAATTCAGGTAACTAATTTGATAGTCATGCAAACCACATCGGGCTGTGTTCATGCATCCCAACCCTTAAAAGTCTAGCCCAACATGGTGCAATTAATTAAAACTATGTTTTCTACTGTGAATATATTGAAAACCATAATGAAATTATACCTAGATGAGCAAGAGAAACTAATAACTTCTGGTAATAAACCGATCTTGCACGAATTATAAACTTCAAACAATAAAGGAAAAGAAATAGTCTCTATTGCAGAAATCTTGAATTGCAAATAATAAAATTGTAAACTTGAGTTCCTAGGGTTCTTAGACTTTTTCTCTCTCCAAAACTGCGCAAAAAGGAACTCTCTAATGTCTGGTAACAAGTTGGAATAAAAACACTATGTTTTCACAAGAGTTTTGTCGATGCACAACTCTAATTTAGAAGAAAGATAATTCAAAAAATTCTTCAGCCGAACCGGTCTGGGCCAGGGGTATCAATTCGGTTCCCTTTACACAGAAGTCTTCGCAACACTGGATCGGTTTAATTTTCCTCTTCATTGATTTGGTTTTCCTTATTCAGAACACTTACCAATACCGTATTGGTTCATTTTTACTCTTCATCGGTTCGGTTTGGTCCATTTTTTTATTTTTTTCTTCCTTCTTGTCCTTGATTTCTACTCAACTTTGATTCTTCGTAACTTTTTACCCGTGACTCAGATTTGAATGCCATTTATCCTACATGCTCATGGACTCTAAGTCTACAACTTTCCTTCAGGTTTCATGCCCTAATTCCTGGTTTAGAATTACTATTTTGCCCTTTACTTTCCTTCACTCGTTACTCTCTCGAGTTTGATTTTCTCTTTTATCCAATTGTGTAAAATACCTGCAAAATATATGAGAAATACATGAAGCTCAATGCACTACCTAGAAAATGTCAGTAGCAAAAATATGAGAGAAATCAACTCTATTTACATCGCACAAGATCGTAAAAGCCTTAAAATTAAGGGAATAAAATTTGAAGAATTTATGCCTAATCAAACCCCCCTAACTTAGAACTTTGATCGTCCCGAGCAATGTAAAAGAAGAAAAACAAGGTCAAACACTTATCAAACATTTTATTGGGATACAATACCTCTTTTGCGGGCAAGCGATTGTATTTTGCGTATGCAACAAGCCTTTAAACCCATAGGTTACCCTAGTAGGATGAGTGGTGTCTCGTGAGGGTTTACAGTGAATATACCCACAAAATTAGGTTTTGACTCAAAGAAAGTTGAAAATACTTAAAAACTGTACAATTTAAGCTTTTGTAAAATTATTCAGCATAGATTTATATTCACAAGCCTCAATTCATGGTGTGTGTATGTGTGCGAAGTTGAAAATTAAACTTCTAACTTCCATCGATTGATCATTACGTTACTTTCCAAAAATTCATTTTGATTCAATTCTCATGTAATGCTCTCACAAACGAATCATTCGGAGTGTGGCTAATTCTCTCACTATGCGTGATATAAAAGAGTAAATATAATGGACATGAATTCACGCACACATTCTGAAAGACGGAATTTATTTGGGTGAAAAGATCTCATCATCGGGTTATGGTCATTGGAAAATGGGAAACATCGCCTCTTATCCACACCAACTGATCTCTCTTATTATCTTTTCGTGTATTTTAGCTCTCCACGCATTAATCAATTTTGAAATTCGGACTTGGTTAGGACTTTTTTCGGGTTTTAAGGTGCATTGGGTATAATTAGGATTGGTTGGGAAAGTCGGAATTGGAAAATGTCCTTATGATGTACATTAGTGCATTTTCGGGATTTTGCTCATTTTTCTCTTCTTTTTTTATTTTTCACACTTTTCTTTTCTTGCTATTTTTGTTGAGCATTATTCTATTTTTTTCCTTGCCCTTTTTTATTGCACCATTTGGACTTAATTTCTGGATTTTCAAATTTTCACAATTCCAGACTATTTGGGTTTTTAGGGTTACAAACGAAAAGGAATTTTTTTATTAGGCTCAAATTGGGTTGCAAGTAGGGGTGTTTTGGTTCGGTTCGATTTTGGACCGCAATTCAAACTGAACCGATCGTTTGATTTTGGAAAAAATCAGACCGAAACCGAACTGACGATGAAAAAACCCATCAATTTTGGTTCACATCAATTTTGGTTCGGTTCGGTTCGGTTTTAATCGATTATCAATTTTTGTCAGGTTTTTTTCTGCCTGTTTTTGATTTTCGTCGATTTTGGAGCTTGGTTAATGGTTTTTGGATACAAAAATAAAATATATTTAAGGGTTTTTTAATATAAATATTGATGTCAGTTCGGTTCCAATCGGTTTTTTCTTTGTCTACACCGCCAACCGAACTGACATTGTCGGTTTTTTAAATCCATAAACCGAAAACCAAACCGGGCTAAATAAACCATCGATTTCGGTTCAGTTCGGTTCGGGCGGTTTTTTGTACACCCTTAGTTGCAGGAGATAATTTTTCACAACTTTTTATGGATAATATTCTGGGTAAACAAACGAGGGCCTACTTCATTGTCCAAATTGCTAATTATTTTACCATACGCTCCTCAAGAATTAATTTAGTTTCGAGATATTTTAGCGCATTTTTAAAACAACATCTTACGCATTTTCCATAACCGATCAAAATAAAGGGATTGACATCCTCGACTTATTAAAACACGGAAAAGAACTTTGAGTCAACCATTAACTCAGATTGATTTAAAAACTCATAAAGGTTGATAGGCTCGAAATCTCACCGGGTTCATTAATCTCGTAAATTTGTCAATTTTCTCTCAATTTTCATCTTTGGTAAATTTCGGCTTTCTGCATTTGGATTTTTACAATTTGAGACTTTAAACAGATTTTTGTGATATTTTTGAAAAATTTAAATTCCAATTTTTATTTATTTTAAAGAAAAATATTTTTGTCTTTTTCGAAAATTTTCTATTTTTTTGGATTTTTTTTTAATTTTATTTTTTGGGCATTTTGGACTATGTGAACTTTTTAAAACGCATGCGTACCCCCCTCCCCTCCCCCCAACTTAGACTTTTGCAAAGTCCCTATGCAAAAGGACATAAATTTAAAATAAAGGAAAGTGTGTAAAAATAAACAAAGGCTAAATGCAAAAATTTTGTATTACTAGACAAGGATTACATGAACTTGAAAGAGAGATACATAGCTCGCTGTGACAAATCAATAAAATTCCAAATCAAACAATTAACTAAATAAAGAAAACCAAGACAACACATCATCAAGAAAACAGGGCCTACTGTGGGGGTGGGGGGGGTGGGGGGTGGGGGGGAGGGGGGAGGTACCGGGAGCGGTGAGGTCATACGGGTCATAAAAGTAGGTCGGCAGTGGAACATCGGGACCCATATGAAGGCAATAAAGTTCATCTTTGAGGCGATGCATCATGCTTGTATCGCATTGGTAAGCTTTACGGTCAGCACGGTATTCGTTGATGAACCCGTCAATGCGCGTTTCAAGCGCAGAAATACGACGATCGAACTCAGCACCCACCGACTCGTAATCCGAATCAGCCTCTTTATCACACTTCTCTTCCCCTCCCTCTTCCATCTCAACACCCGCAACCTCTTCCTCCTCCTCATCGTCATCCTCCTCCTCCTCCACCCTCATGGCTCGTATCACCTCCCTTTGATTTTAGTCCTTGTGCGGGATTCCTGTCCAATGGGTTTGGAATTCGGGGAACTACTCGGGGAGGGGGCAATACCGACATTGGCGAGGATTTAGGTGGGGATATGGGAGAGGGGCCTTACCCTTTTGATCCATGGCTATGTAAATAATATCGGTGTAGAAGGTTCGGGCAAGATAGATAGTGGTGCGGGGATCGAAGAGGTGGTATACAAGGGTGGCTTGGCGAGGGCGCATCGCCGAATCGTTTGAAGTTTGTAGGATGTTGGCTTATATGATTTGGAAAGTGATGTGGGCTTTGTCATTAAGATTTCCCACCTTGACAGTCTCGCGAGATCAATTTTCTCTTGGTGCAAGGCAGGAGATGCATGTACTTTTCAAAATTATGGGGGCATTAGTGGGGTACCCATACCGGTCAAGGCTTGAAACCCCCTTGGATTCTAGCTTCTGGGATAGAATTTCCAATGAGAAGGGGACTAGAGTCGCGTCGACATAAGCTTCATCCTCAAACTCTCCCTTGAGAACGAGAGAGCCGTAAAAAGAATGCAGTTCATCCTCCTACACCACTTCATGTGGCTCGTTGAAAAATCGACACCACCCCCTTGGAAAGAAAAGCTTTGTGACGGAGGGAGGTAACTCGTTCCATTTGACTTGGCGCTTGATGTGTAATTTGCGGGAAGGACTAAAAAATCGCTCGCACCATAGGCGCTCTGGATGCAAATGGAACTTCTCGTTGCCATCGGACAGGATGTCAATGGATGTGTATTTTAGGGTTAGAGCCCTGTTTTCCATTTGGAAATAAATTGGGGATGCAGGAAAGATAAGAGAGAGAGTGTGAGAGAGAGATAGAGAGAGAGAGGATGGTGTGAGGAGAGGTGGGTGGGATATATTGTATATTTATAGGTGGTGGTGGTGTGTGTGGGGGGGGGGGGGGGGGAGGATTTGGAGGGGAATGGATGGAGGAAAAGGGATGAAGAATTGAATGAAACGGGGGAAATTTGGAGTTGGAGGGAGAGTAATGGATTAGGGGGAAAGGGGGGCATACCTAGGGAAACAACAAAATCCTACAGAAATCGAACCGGTCCGAATTCCAGGGGAGGACCGGTCCAATTCCTTTTTTCTTTATTCATTTTTTTTACCGAACCGATTCGGTCCCTTGAGCGGTGAGCCGGTCCAGTCTGCAGTAAAGGTCTCCTCTTCTCTTCGAAGTTTGGACTATTTCTCTCTTGATTTTTCGGACACTTCCTCAACTATTCGTATGAATGATTAGCTCGAACTTCCCAATAACTTCCCTCGAAGCTCTCTATGCTCTCTCGAACCTTGTGCTTGAGCCCCTATCCTCTCATGACTTACAACTACGGACTCCAAACGATACTAACCTAAATACTACTAATATACACAAGAATCACTCCATACGCGTTGGGGACGCGATGACCTATTTCTTAATCTTAAAAACTCATCTAACCCGACTCACGGGGTCTGATGGTCTTCTTAGCTCTCCCGTTCTAGGATCGTAACCCGACTGTCAAAACAAGTTGGGACCCTTCCCAAAGGTAAAGGAGTCACCTTGAGGTTCATGATATGTGTCCTTAATGGGATTCTCATGGTGCCTAATAGAATTGAAACTTACTTGTTCCGTCTTGGAGGGGAAATCTCGATTGAAATTTGAGGGACATGGTAACTCTTTATCTCTCTTAACTTTGGGAATGCATGGGTCGGGATCTAAGGCGGACGAGACTTAATTCCTCTACTCTATCGCATTCAAAGACTTGAGTGGCAAGGGTGGATGGTCACGAAGAAGGATCTCACGTATCCTATCTTTCCATTCGCTCTCTTCAAAGTAACTACATGATTCCAATTGAATTTGGACATCAATAGTGAGGCTCTCATCCACCGACCTAATTTTTCTCTCAAAATTTTCTAGGTTCATGTCTCCTACCTGTCTCTCATGCTTACTTTTGGTGTCCTCTCTCACTCGCTCAATCTCTAACTCCCCCCTCTTACACTCAACAATGTGATCTCTCCTGTTCTCCACATTTGTCACTACAGACTCCTCTTTCTTGGCCTCTAGCTCAATGTACGAATTATCTCTCTCACTTTCTTTAACATGGTATACCCCCAACGGATCTCTCACGTGATTCCTCTCGGGCTTGTGTAATATATCTTCCATAAGACCCGTCTCTCGTAACTCGCTCTCACCACCCTCGGGCTTGGTTATGTTAAAGATATTTATTCTGAGGGTCGTATTCCCAAACGTGAGTAGCATTCACCCATTGAGTGTATTAATCAATGCATTAGTTGTGGCTAAGAATGGGCGACCATGGATGACGGGAATGCAACCGAGTAATCAGAACACTCAATTGATTTTTACTCAGGCATGAATACTCTATTAGTTTCCATTATTATTATGCATTTTAAGTGTTACCCAAACCATTAACAATATGTTTTCTTAAAATAAATTAGTAACTTAATTAGGAAAAGTGAAACTAATTATGGGATTATTTTTATGTCAAAATTTAAGATGAAAATAATACTCATTACCTTTGGGTACATAGGATAGCGAGTGATTTTTTGGTTTAATTGGGTATAGGTTGCATGTAGAAAATTATAGATTCTAATTAAATTATTTCGGGAGCGTTTAAACTCATGAAAATTATTTAGAGAATAATGAAATTGGAGATTGTTGATAAATTCATAAATTAATGTTGGAATTCATTTGAAATGGTTAAATGGAATTTATTACGCCAAAAATGATGATGTTGTGATTAAATGAGAAATTAAATGGAATTGTGACACTATTGCTTTATTTCCTATACGCATGATTTGTGTTTAATTTATTCTATTAATTTCCATCGTGGGGACGACGGGTTATTTGTGTAGTTGCTCTCTCCTATATTTTAGGATATTTACTAGTTATAGGACTAGTGGATATGCCTTAGTTATAAATTATGCTTGCTAGGTATGGGAATAATTAGCCTAGATTCGTGTGGATTTTAAATTTTGGGGTGGGGCAGATTTTTATTCTTTATCGTTGTTGCGCTATCCTAGGATTGAGGCGAGGATGAGTTTGATGTTAGAAATTCATCTTATACGTAGAATATGACGTATATTTAAATGGGAACCCTTAGATATGGGACTAAGGGAAATTTTGAGGATCTCACATCGATTAGAAGGGTGGGGTAATTTGATAATTGTGAAATTTAGAAGATGATAATTAATGCCTAAGATGATATAACGGGTATTAAAATTTTTGCCGACATAATGAGTAGGGGCCGACTGTTTAAACATGCCAGCTGGCATTTTATGTCGTGTCGTGTGTGGGACCTTGTCAAATTGCGGGATCGACAGTTTAAACGGATCATCAGACGTTTTGCCAAGGGGAAGTGAAAAAGTTTGGTTGGAGGACCACCCGAGGAGGAAGGACCGAAATACTTAAAAAGTGAGAAGAATGATTAATTGGATTAATATAATTAAATTAAAAATTTTGGACTCAGGGATATTTGAAATAAGATTGGTGTGACTATTTTATTAGAATCTTTGGGGGTGGCTAGTGACTTATCATTTGTGATTAATTATCTCGTCTTAAATAAAAGTACTCTATTGTGATATTTATTGTGTATAATGAAACTATCTAGGTTAATGGACCCTAATTGAGGAGAGTAGTGTGTATTTATGCTTGGGTCTCTTACCTCATGCATTGAATAACTTTTTCAGGATAAGTTTTGGAGAAGCTGCATAGGACTATTTGGAGATATTCGTTTCGAGGTGTAGCTGGAATTGATTTACTTTACTGCTTTATTTAGTTTGGACTTTCCTTCCTCTTAGAATTTCATGATGATACTTCATTTGGGTTTTATTGGGCCATTTGGTTCCAAATCTATTTACGATTTCATTTGGATTATTTTAATTTGGAGTTTATTTAGATTATTGATTTAGGGATTAATTATTTGGAGTTTAGCATGGTGATGAATTTTTATCACATGGTTGGTAATCATTTATTGGGATTGATTTAATTATCACTTTGTGGATTGAATTTTATATGTCTCATATCTGTCACATGCTAAGAATGGAATTTATTTAGTGATGCCCGGTGTTGATGTAAAAAATTGGATCACTCTAATAATTCAATCACCGATAAATAAATGAGACAAAAGATTTTAAAGTGGTTCAGCCTTATAAGAATGGCCTACATCCACTGTTGTTTTATTACTGAGTGTTTGGGAATTCTCGATTACAAGAAATTCCGTTCTGGATCCGGTCCCCTTACAATGAGGGTTGTACAATGTATTTATAGCCCTGAGGCTGTAATGTGAAAGGGTAATACATTAAATGATATACATATGAAAGGGTAATACATTTAATGCCCTCTTTGCGTGTGCGTATGAATGATAAGCATTTAATGAATCAGTTGAACTGTTGGTTATCCAGCTATTAATGCTTTGTTCGAGTTGCAGCTCGGACCGCCTAAGCTTCCTGGTATTCAAGAGTTCCTCGGAGAGTTCTGTTCCTCGGAGCGTATGAGTTCCTCGGATAGGTCTGTTCCTCGGAGCTTATGAGTTCCTCGTAGTAACTTGGTTCCTCGGAGCGTGTGATCATCTCGAAAGTGCTTGTTGTTTCCATGTAGATAGCCACGTGTCTTCATATGATTGATCCAAATCAGCAGATTAAATTTGGTATCAACAGAAGCCCCCAATGTTTCATAGTTCGAAATTTGAGGAGTATGGAACATTCTTTCTCGGAATATGGTAGCTTTAAATAGTCTTCCTGATTTTTAGGAGCATTTCCCTTGTATTTATTTCTCCTTCCAAATTCGTAGAATCATGCTTTTTTGGACTTTTCTGTGTGCTTCGATTCTCGCGTTACTTTTCGTCTTTTTAGCCGCCGGTAACGTAATCATCCCTTTTTTTGTCATCATTACTTCACCATTTCCCAAGGCAAGGTATTTAAACTTCACAGATACTCCCATCGTCTTCTACCTTTTCAAATTTTTATCTTCGAATTTTTCATTGTCTTCTACTCTCTTGTGCGTTCATCTCTTCCGTCGTTCGTCGTCAACAACTTCAGTTTTTTTTCTGTAAGATCTTCTTCCTTCTTCTTCATTTCTTTATTCACCATGGTTTACCTGGTTGCGTCTCTTGAGAAACTTCATTCTGATTTCTCCATCCCCTCTTGGGTTGTCTTGGAAAAACTTTCTGAACCTTCTGATTATTTCAATTTGGCTGAGGGACATTGGTTCCCCAGCCTCTTTTTTGATGAATGTGGATTTTCTTTTCCACCCAATTCCTTGTGTCTGGAATTCTGTCAGTACTTTGACATTGTTCCTGCACGAATAGCCCCCAACACATGGAGAATAGTTAATGGGGTGCATAGATTAAATCAAGTGCATGGAACGCGTATAGGAATCCCAGAAATCATGTTCTGCTATAGATGGGCAGTCAATGAAAATATTTATTATTTAAAAACTAGATTTTTAAACAGAGCCTTAGTTGTCAATCTCCCTGATGCCAACAGGGATTATTTTGAACATGGGGTTGTCATAAAAAATTGGCAACACCCTCCATTGACTGGAGATGAGGTCTACCAGGGTCCCAGATGCCCTCCTTATGGCAATGGGATAGGTTATTTTTATTTCATTTTATTTATTTTAAAATCATGTTTCTTTTGTGTTTGATAACATGTGCCACTGATAACAATGTTTGTTTATTTGCGGTTGATAACAAAAGAAGGTGCCCAAAAGAAGCAGATGTCAATATAAGGCATTTGAAACTTATCTGGAGTCTGCATCAAAGTGTTGCCGACGAGCTCATTAGATCAGCTTCGTATCTCCTCCAGTACAAGAGCTACACCACTTCCTTCACTACTCGTCTAGTGATAAGTGAATCAGAGCCAGTTCCAGCTTCCACAAGCTCATCGCCTGAATCCCATATTCCTTTAAGTGAAAGGATGAAGAAAAGAAGAACTCCTGCTCTGTTTGAGAAAACTGCCTCCGGTTCTGGGGAGGTAAAAAGGATTAGGATTGATGTCCCAAGGGAGGGGACAAAGAAGACTGATGCATCTCCTCCAACTGCTCCTGTTAAAGTCGCCGAGAAGCCCGCAGTGGCTCCAAGAAGGTCTGTTGCTCCTGGAGAAGTGATTGTAATATCACCGATCAAGGGTTCCTCCTTGGCTATACCTGTTCCCCCGAGGAGGTTGAAGAAGAGCTCCTCGGTCAATTTGGATGATACCATCATTCAGCCCCCAGCTGTTGGGACTGAAGTTCCCACTTTTGTTCCCCCGAGCTCTGACATGAGCTCGGTAAAGTCCTTGATCATTCTCGAGGTTTAAGGTACTGAAGAAAGCCTTACTCGGGATATGGTTACCTCACTAGCTTCTTGTCACCTTGCTTCTGTAAGTATCTTTGCTTAGAATTTTTCATATTCCCTTTCTCATTTCTGTTTCTAACTTGCTTTCTTTTTCTGTTCACAGTTGACGAGCTGCTGCAACATAATCCTGAAGAAGGATGAAGCGATTAAGGCTTCTTGCTCCTCGTCCAGTGTGGAGGGAGCTCTGGAAGAAGCTACCAAGTCTCTGGCAGAATCTCGCCAAAAATATGCTGATGATAAAGCCATCTGGGAGAAGAAATTTGCCTCCTCCGAGCTAGAAAAATTTCGGGCTGTTGATGCCTCCAGGGAGTTGGAGAAGAAAAAGAATACCCTAGAGAAGGAAAATGAAGAGCTTGAAAAGAAGCTCAAAGCTGCTGGAGAGCTTGAAGATAAGCTCAGAGTTGCTGAGGAGAGGTTGGGCCATCTTCAAGAAGTAGGTCGGCAGAAGGAAGAGGTAGAAAATAAATTGAAGGCTGCTGAGAACCTGCTGTCCGAGAAGCTTGCCTTGGAGAAGGACAAGAGGAAAGCTGCTGTGAAGAAGTCCTTCAGCTCTGGCTGGGACAAGGGGTGGGATAAGGGGTGTGCTGCCATGGTATCTCAAGTGGACTATGGCAGTATAAAGCATTTTAGGGATTGATGGGTTGCTTCCCTTCAGGAAATGAAGGTCGACGAGTCATCCGAGCTCTTCCAGAGATATATCCCTGGTCCCCCTCCTACTCCAGAAGAATGAGAAGAGGACGAAGTTACCTCTGAGGAGTCTTTAATGGTGATGGGAGATCATCCCCCAGCCATCCAGTCTGCTGCTGAGCAAGTCATTTCTTCCTCCGAGCAACAACTGGTGCTCTCCGAACAACCCATAGTTCCCTCCGAGCAACCTGCTTCCTCTTCCCAACCTCCCGAGAAGGTTTTGGGAGATAAGGAAAAGGTGTAGTGTTGTTCAGGCTTACTTTTATATTTTTCTTTTTTGTCAAATGTAATCCAGAACTTGTAATTCTGAATTTTATGATCTAATAAAACTTGAATTTTCTTGCATACTGTTGTTCATATTCTATTCATACTCTGCTTATATTTCTTATTTATGATTGCTCTTTCTTTCTCTGCTAGTTTCTGTCCAGGATGGAACTGCTATCTGCCCATGATACAAAGTTGCTGTAGCGATGTAATGAGTACTTCAAGGCTGGTCACACAGACCTGAGTGCTGCACAAATTGCCGAGATCCTCGGCCAGGATGCTTCAGAGCAGGCAATGGAAGCATATCAATACCTGAAGTGTATGCTTGATCGAGCGGTAGCCAATAATGTGGCTTACTATGAAATGATCGAGGATCTCCAGTGCACCCTCGAAGACCTTCAGAATCAATACAAGGAATCAACTGCTCTGTTGCATGAGGGTTATGAGAAGAAATACAAACTGATCATGGATGACAAGGGCTACGAGAAGATTTTTGCTGGGTATGATCTGAGGGAGAGAACTTTAAAGGGTGAGGTCGAGGAATGCAGACAGATTGCCAAGCTGCTGGAGCAAGAGAACAACAACTTGCAAAAAGAACTATCACAATTGAAGTCTGCAGCTTCTTCTTCAATAGCCCTAATCCCAGTGACTGACGAGGGATTTTCATTCTTAGAGGTTGAGAATGCCAAGTTGAGGGATGAATTGGAGACTTTGAAGAGTTATGGCACTTCTACTTCTTCTCGTGGTCGAGCAAGAGCTCCTCGGGGACGAGGAAGAGCAGCTCGGGTGCTTGTCGAGGAGCAGAGAACTCAGTCTGCGTTAGAGAACCAAGCTTTCCAATTAATGGCGAAGAACCAGGCTTTGTCTGATATGTCAAAGAAAATTAGGGACTTGGAAAAACAGCTCTCCGCGCAGAATTCAGTCTTGGAGAATAAGGAACTTTTCATTAAGAATCTCCACGAGCAGCTAGAAAGGCTAACATACCAATTCCACAAATAGCCCAGGGAATTCTGGATGGCTGGATACAACGAAGCACTATTCCACTTGGATGATCGTATCTAGAATGCCAACAATGAGGGCTACAAATAAGGCTGGCTTAATGCCTTAGGTGTGTTGAAGCTTGAACAAGGCCATTATCTGTGGGACTACCATGATCCCAAGTTGCTCGACTTGCCTGTGCCACCATATAATTTGGAGATGGAGTGGATCCCTGCTCGGGCCATTCCTCGGAGCTTAATTTCAAAGTATCTCGGTGACTAAAATTTACATTCTCAAATCGAAGTATCTCATCCCGAGCATCTTTTAGATCGACCTTCTATGATGAACGTCAGGATGCTGAAGGATTTGAACTTTATCAATTCTCCTCAGTCTTTAAATGATCCGCCTGCTGGCGAGGAACCTGTGTCAAAAGCTGAGGGGAAGAGACCAGTAGAATAGGAATTTTTTATGTAACAGTTAGTATACATGTCAATGTAACTGTAATTTCATTGTCAATGTAATTTATTTTGAATTCAATGAAAGACTTTCATTTTTGTTTGCAAATCTCAATTGCTATTATCTTGTAGTTATCAAACACTTTACATTTATGCATATCTGTTAAAAATAACAATATTGTGATGTTCGTCGACCAATTCAGTAATAATTAAAAAGTTCCAAGTTTCAATAATATTGCTCGATCACTTAATAATAAAGCCACTAGTATCAACCAATCAAGGTTGTTAAATTATGCTTGTCGACCAACTACGGTTAGTGAGAGTTTATCCCCGACTAACCATACTTGGTAAATTTTTGTCTTTTTCATAAAATGTGTCCGACCAACCAAGGTCGATAAATTCTCCTCGTCGACCAACTACAGTTAGTGGGTTTTTATCCCCGACCAACCAAACTTGGTACAGTTTGGAATATTTCGTTTCCTAGCCAAACAGGTTGGCATTTTTAGGAATATTTCTCCTCGTCGACCAACTACAGTTAGTGGGTTTTTACCCCCGAACAACCATACTTGGTACAGTTTGGAATATTTCGTTTCCTAGCCAAACAGGTTGGCATTTTTAGGAATATATATCCTCGTCGACCAACTACAGTTAGTGGGTTTTTATCCCCGACCAACCATACTTGGTACAGTTTGGAATATTTCATTGAGTAGTCTGCCGAGCTTTGCCGAGTAGTGCGTAGCACTAGTATTCCCCGAAAAATTTTCAATAAAAGGAGAGACTTTGGCAGAATATCTTCATTTTATTCATACTGATGGAACTGTGTTACATATACATCACTAATAATACTTGCGCAGATGCTCTGCGTTCCATGCATTCTTAAACTCCTCGCCTTCTAAAGTGGCTATTCGATAAGTTCCTGGTCGAACAACTTCTGTAACTCGGTATGGTCCATGCCAGTTTGCCTCCAGTTTGTTATGCTTTTGAATTACTTTCTTCAGCACATAGTCTCCTTCTTTCAGGTCGCACTTCTTCACCTTCTTGTTGTAGAACAAAACTATTCGCTGCTGGTAAGCTGCAATTCTAATGGCTGCTTCTTCTCTGACCTCCTCGAGCATGTCTAAATCCAATCTTCTCATTAAGTCGCTGATAGGGGAATTGAAATTCAGTACCCTGTGTGTTGGGAGGCCCGACTCGGCAGGTATGACAGCTTCACTTCCAAACACCAGCATGTATGGTGATTCTCCAGTTGCAACTCGGGGAGTAGTTCGGTAAGCCCAGAGTACTGATTGTAACTCGTTGATCCAGTTTGCTTTCGCATCATCCAATCTTTTCTTCAAACCGTTCAGCAGCGTTCTGTTTGTCACTTTAGTTTGTCCATTGTTTTGAGGATGGCCTGGTGCTGAGTCGACCTTCAAAATATTTGATTGATGACAATAGGCGGCAAATTCCTCGTTATCAAATTGTGTCCCATGGTCTGTGATGAAGGCATGAGGGAGACCATATCAGCAAATGATGTTCTTCCAAATAAATTGGTACACCTTCTCGTACGTCATATCAATGAGTGGCTCAGCTTCCACCCACTTAATAAAATAATCCACTGCGACGACGAGGTACTTGAACCTTCCTCGGGTCGTTGGCAGTGGTCCAACCAAATCAATTCCCCACATGGCAAATGGCCAAGGGGAAGTTATGGGTGTCAACAATGCTTGTGGAGTTCTTCGGATGGAGGAAAAGCGCTGGCACTTATCACATTTCTTAGCATAGGCTATACAATCAGCCCTCATCGTCGGCCAGTAGTATCCCTGCGTCATCACCCTTTGCAAAAGCATCCGACCTGCTACATGTGCTCCAAAAGACCCTTCGTGGATTTCTTTAATTAATTCTTTTACCTCGGAGGGATGTATGCATCTCTGCAAACCTGCCATAATTCCTCGTCTATATAAAACACCATTAGTTAAAACATACCGAGCAGCTTTAAACTTCAATTTCTTGGCTGCGAGCTTGTCAATTGGAAATTCTCCTTCCTCGATATACGCCCTGATGGGATCCATCCAAGATGGACCTAAATCAAGGGTGAGAAAGTTCATCGTCAGATCTTCATCTATACTCCGACCAGCTAACACTTCAATTGGGATTGTTCATCGTAGCTCGATGCGAGTTGCTGATGCTAGTCGAGCTAGGGCGTCTGCTCTCGCATTCTCCATTCTTGGTATTCTGACCAGCTGAATAGTGGCAAATTCTGACACCAGCTCCTTTGCCTTTGCATGATATCTGATCATTAATTCTCCTCTAACTGCATATACTCCCATCATTTGGTTTACAATCAGTTGAGAGTCACTGAAGATCATAACTTGCTGCGCCTCCATAACTTTTGCCAAATTAAGCCCTGCAATCATGACCTCATATTCAACCTCATTGTTGGAAGCTTTGAATTGTAAACGCAAGGCGTATTCCTTGTCGACCTCGTCCGGAGTGCTCAAAACTATCCCCGTGCCACATCCTGCATTGCAAGATGAGCCATCTACATATAGCTTCCATATAGGTAACTCGTCTTCAAATTTCGAATCAGTCAGAGTTCCCCGGTGAAATATTTGCTGCTTCTTTTCATCCTCCTCGAATTTTTCTCGCTCCTCATCGATCATTTTTTCTTGCCCTTTTACCAACCCGAATTGGTCTGGGCTCGAATTTAATGATTTTGTAACATCCACTTTCCCTTTTACCAACCGGAGTTGGTCTGAGCTAGTGTTTGTCGATCCTGTAACATCCACAGGTTGATCAGCGAGCAACTCTTGTTCCTCGTCCGGAGTCCTCCCAACTATCTCTGCATCACATCCTGTAACATCCACATGCCCTTTTACCAATCGGAATTGGTCTGGGCTTGTGTTTGTTAATCCTGTAACATCCACAGGTTGATCAGCGAGCAACTTTTGCTCCTCGGGGGTTTCAGGATAAGTGAACTCCGCTATGAAATCTGCTACAGCCTGCCCTTTTAGAGATGATCTGGGTTCATAAATTATATCATATTCACCGAGCTCTATTGCCCAGTACATCAATCTCCCTGATTTTTCTGGCTTATGAAGGGCTTGTCTCAATGGCACATCAGTATATACTACTATAGTATGAGCCTGGAAGTATGGCCTCATTCTCCTACTCGCCTCAATCAGTGCCAGTGCCAATTTCTCCAGCCTTGGATATCTGATCTCTGCTCCTCGGAAAGCCTTACTTGTGTAGTAAATTGGCTTTTGTACTCCGTTCTCCACTCTGATCAACGCCGAGCTAACTGTATTTTCGGACACTGCTAGGTACAGTTAAAATTTTTCTCCCATCACCGGCCTGGACAACAGTGGAGGTGCTCCCAAGTATTTCTTCAAGTCTTAAAAAGCCTTCTCACATTCATCATTCCACTCAAAAGTCTTTCTGAGTGTCTTGAAGAATGGGAGACATCTATCAGTTGCTCGCGACACAAATCTCTTGAGTGCCGCTACTCGTCCTGTGAGACTCTGTACTTCCTTCTTCGTCGTTGGAGATTGCAGCCCTAATAGAGCTTTGATCTTTTCAGGATTCGCTTCAATGCCTCGTTGATTGACAATGTGCCCGAGGAACATGCCTTCTCGTACTCCAAATATGCACTTCGTCGGGTTCAGCTTCATTTGATATTTATCTAGTTGATTAAAAGTTTGACTTAAGTCAACTAGATGATCGGCAACTTTCTTGCTTTTTGTCAGCATGTCGTCAACATAAACCTCCATATTGTCACTGATTTGTTCAGCAAAGACCTTGTTCATCAGCCTCTGATATGTCACACCTGCATTTTTCAAACCAAAAGGCATAACATTATAACAATAAGTTCCCCTAGGGGTAATGAAAAAAGTACTTTCCCTGTCTTCAGGTTTCATTTTAATCTGATTGTAACCAGAGTAAGCATCCATGAAGCTTAGCAACTCGTGTCCCGAGGTAGCATCCACCAGTTGGTCAATTCGGGGCAGTGGAAAGTGATCCTTTGGGCATGCTTTGTTGAGGTCGGTGAAATCTACACACATCCTCCACTTGTTATTCTTCTTCTTTACCATCACCACATTAGCTAACCAATCTGGATATTTAACATCTTCAATGAAACAAGCTTTCTGGAGCTTCTTGAGTTCCTCCTGTATAACTTGATTCTTCTCGGGACTGAATACTCTTCTTCTCTGCTTCACAGGCTTGATTTCCTTATTCACATTGAGTTCGTGACATAAGAAGTTTGGGTCTATACCAGGCATATCTTCATGACTCCACGCAAAAGTTTGTCTTCTGCTTCTAAGGAAAGTTATCAATTCTTGTTTTAATGAGGCTTCTAACGATGAACCTATTTGAGTAGTTCGTTCAGGGTGTTCGTCGTCCAGAATGATGTTTTCAGTAGCTTCCACCACTTGACCCTTCACGAGTTACGACTCATCTCGAGGATCCAATGTTTCAATTTCTGCACCTTCATCCACTTGATAGGTAGTGGTCTTTTTCTTTGATTCTTCCAGTTCTTCTTGCTCGGCAGATGAATAATAGCATTCCCGAGCTACTTTCTGATCACCTTTCACAACTCCTACTCCAAAGTTTGTTGGAAATTTTTGGCATTGATGCACTATAGACGGTGCAACCTCGAACTTCTTCAATCCTACTCTTTCCATGATGATATTGTACGATGATTGGACATTCTTATCCATCACGAAGAAACGTATTCTTTCTGTTCGACAAGCAGGCCACGTACCAATGAATATATCCAACTTGATCGTCCCAAGTGAAAATACTTTCTCTCCAGTAAAACCGATGAAGGGTCTGTGGTAAGGCTCCAGTTGAGATAGCTTTAGATTTAAACTATCGAAACACGAGTAGAACATGATGTCTGCCGGACTACCATTGTCGACCAGTACTCTTGAAATCATAACCTCCTTCATCCTCATTTTGATCACAAGTGGGTCATCATGAGGATATAGAACACCTGCAAGGTCGTTCTTTGAGAACCCAATGACCAACTTCTCCTTATTCACCTTTCTCGGGCGATCTTCCTCAGCTAAATTTATTCGTTGAATGTACGAGCAAGCTTGAGCCTCACCGAGGTAAGCTTTTCTTTCTGCAGTAAGGTCTCCTTCTCCTGCATCTCCCCCTGTAATAACATTACAATCAAATGACCCAAAGCGTATTGAAAATACCTCTCGTTCTGGCTGCCTTGGTTTCTTGGGAAGATCGGGGTCATCCTCTGGATCAACTTCATGGTTTCTCTTCTTGTTCTCCTCTGCTCGACGAGGAGATCTAGATATCTCTCTAGTTCGATCGTTGTTTCTTCTTTCGCCTCCACGATCAACATATTTTGCTAGCTTTCCTCGTCGGATGAGTGTTTCAATCTCATTCTGAAGAGCTATGCAATTTTTGGTCATATGGCCATGATCCTTGTGGAACTTGCAATATTTTTCTCTATTCCTCGTGTCAGGGTCTGCCTTCATTTTCTTCGGCCAGTTTAACTCCTCGGTGTACTTAATTTCTTCCAGGACGTGGTTGATATTTACCTTCAAAGGTGTGTAATTATCAAATTTCCTCAAGACCTCCCATGATGACCTATTTTTGGATTGTTTATCACCACCATTGTTCTTATGTTCTTTCTTCTTAGCTTTATCACTTTCCATCTTGGTTTCTTTGGCGTCCATATTCTTCTTCGCAGACATAGCCTCCTTGGCATTCATAATCTTGGACGCTTTTCCCATCAGGTCCGATATGGTTCGAGGTGGATCTTTGGCCAAAGTGTAGTACAGTTTGTTTGGTAGCAGTCCACTCATAAAAGCGGTAATTACTGTCTTCTCCTCATAATCAATGACTTCGAGCTTCTCGTTATTAAAACGAGTTATATAATCTCTGATACTCTCTCCAGCTTTTTGTCTAACACTTAACAAATGTGCTACTCTCTTAACTGGATTTGCTCCAAAGCAGAAATTCCCAATGAATAACTCGGCCAGTTGAAGAAAAGTTGAAATCTTACCCCGAGGAATATTATTATACCATATCTGAGCAGATCCGGTAAGAGTTCTCGAGAATACCCTGCATCTCATCTCGTCTGGGACAGCATAGATGTCAGCAACAACTTGATATTGTTCTATATAAAGGACAGGGTCAGTCTTCCCATCATACTTGGGAGTCACAACAGGTGCTTTGAACTTTGATGGTGTTGGAAAATAAACAATGTCCTGGACAAAAGGTGTTCCTCGAACAAAGGTTCGTTGCAGAGGGTTCTTGGCCTTAGCTATTTCCCCTAATCTATCCTCCAGCCTCTGAATAGATCCTTTCCATGCATCATTTCCTTCCTCAGGCCTATTGGTTCAAGAAACTGATCGTGTTGAAGTGGCTTCCTGGGATTTATCTCGACGAGCTGCTGGTCGGTCATAAGACCCATCTTGACGAGCAGCTGGTCGCGACTGGGCAGATCCTTCCCTTAAATCTGATGGTCATCGAAAGCTCCTCGATGCTGCATTAAGAGGACTTTTGTTCCTCCAAGGGCTTAAACGGTCGAAAGGAGAAGCCTTACTTAACCTTTCCAATGCGCTGGTCCTTTCTGGGGAGCGGGTGACATGTTGTTCAGTATCTGTGGCTCGAACTGACGAAGTTAATCCAGGTTGATAAGAAAAATCTTCAGATTCATCATTGCGATATGAATCAGTATGCCTAGTACGTGAAGAAGGCACACGGGTATTTCTTTGAATGCTTCGTGGTCCGGAATGGGCTGATGCACCGCCATGGAGGGTTTGGATAAGTTGTCGCATTGTTTCTTGCATGACGGTCTGGCCCTGAGCCAGATTTGCCATTATTCCAGTCAGATCTGGAACAATTGGTGGAGCAGATGGATTTGGAGGGGTTCCATCATTTCGATTGCTGGATTCAGGAATATCAGCCATTGGTAATGGATTGTTTTTGATAAGAAAACGATTTTACCAGTCGATTCCCACAGACGGTGCCAATCTGTTGATGTAAAAAATTAGATCACTCTAATAATTCAATCACAGATAAATAAATGAGACAAAAGATTTTAAAGTGGTTCAGCCTTATAAGAATGGCCTACATCCACTGTTGTTTTATTACGGAGTGTTTGAGAATTCTCGATTACAAGAAATTCCGTTCTGGATCTGGTCCCCTTACAATGAGGGTTGTATAATGTATTTATAGCCCTGAGGCTGTAATGTGAAAGGGTAATACATTAAATGATATACATATGAAAGGGTAATACATTTAATGCCATCTTTGCATATGCGTCTGAATGATAAGCATTTAATGAATCAGTTGAACTGTTGGTTATCCAACTATTAATGCTTTGTTCGAGATGTAGCTCGGACCGCCTGAGTTGCTCGAACCGCCTAAGCTTCCTGGTATTCAAGAGTTCCTCGGAGCGTATGAGTTCCTCGGAGAGGTCTGTTCCTCGGAGCGTATGAGTTCCTCGAATAGGTCTGTTCCTCGGAGCGTATGAGTTCCTCATAGTAACATGGTGTCTCGGAGCGTGTGATCATCTCGGAAGTGCTTGTTGTTGCCATGTAGATAGCCACGTGTCTTCATATGATTGATCCAAGTCAGTAGATTAAATTTGGTATCAACACCCGGCGTATTCTAGCGGCGGTGGTTGGCCATCCCGTTGTTCGGATTGCGCGAGGTGCAACAAATGGTATCGGAGCATGGTATTACGTCTCGTAGGTTGTTAGTCAGTTTTAGCTTTCGTGTTGATTATCTTTAATTACTTTTGATGATTTTTACTCTTATCCATTCTGAGTTGTATGTTGTTTTGTTCCTATCTTTTCAGATGGCGAACACAAGTTGAGCTGAGAAGAGGAGAGAGGATTCCATTTCTGGTCCCACGGCTTTATAGAGGAAATGACAGTTTGTTTTGGAAGTCGAGGAGTTAGCGGCTATCATTCGCGAGGCCACGACGGGCGGTACGGAGATGGGGAGGCAGAGATGGGTGATTCTAGAGGCACAGCAGCATGGTGCACCCATTTCAGCTTGGGATAGGGTGAGAACCAGTTTTCTTAAGGGCAATCCTCCCACCTTCGTAGGGGGATCTGACTCGACGGTTGCTCACCAGTGGAGGAGAGACATGGAGAAACATTTGAGGATGGTAGACTGCACGAATGTGAAAAGTCATGTTAGCGATGTTTAAGCTGACTAGGGATGCATTACAATGGTTGGCGAGTTCCACCACATCGAAAGATAGAGATCCATTGAGTTATGCGTATTTTTAGATAAGGTTCAATACCAAATATTTTCCATATGCTGTTAGGTGTGCAAAGAAGAGGGAACTTATAGACTTGGATCAAGGTTCAAAGTCAATTTTTGAGTACGAGCAAGAGTTCACTAACTTATCCATGTTTGTACATGTGGATGTTGATACTTAGAGGAATAAGATGGACTTTTTCATTAAGGGATTGTCAAAGTCGATTAGGCAGATGGTATTGGGGAATCCGGCGTACACTACATATGCTCAAGTGGTGGATGTGGCCATGTTGCTATGGCAAGATAAAGTTAATTATCAAAAGAAGTTGGGAAAGAGACAAGAGTCAAATGGACAAGATGGTGAGAATAAGGGTCGCAATGATCAAGTTTGGAAGAAACATAAAACAAATCAAGAGCGGTAGGGACAACAGGGTGAGTAAAACTGGGGTATAAATTCAGGAGCTATTAAGGGTGCGTGTTTCGTTTGGGGAAATATGGAACATCTGGAGGCTCAGTTTATAAGACAGAGGGCCAACAGGGCCATGTGACACAGAGCTAACAAGGCCAAGGCACACAAAGGCAACAAGGTCAATGAGTACGGGGGCAACAAGGACTGAGGCCTCCAGTTCTAGTAGCGCCAGTAGTGGCAGGTGCACAGGGAGTGGCCACAGTACCAACCATGACCGATTATGGGAGGTGATGTTTACTTCAGCCTCAGGCTGAGCGGGCATCGCAGGAGCCACGACGTGGCTAGTGGAGTGTCACGATACACAATTATTTTCTTAGATACATACATATATATATATATATATATATATATATATATATAGTATTTTTATCGAGGGATTTCATGGGCGTCAGATTGGGTGTATGGGCGCTTAATCATGATACGCTATGGGTAGACATACATGAGCCTTATTTTTATTTTTCACATTTACGCTCGGTTGAATTTTGAGGGCAAAATTCCTGTGCTAGTGGGGAAGTATGTAACACCTCGTAATTTTAAATTTTAAGGAACGCGTTTTTAAATTAAATAATCAAAAAGGTATTTTTGGCTGAATTGAATTTTTTGACAATTAATAGGTGGACTATGTAAATTAAAAGATTGTTTGGTCGAAATTTGATTAAAAATAAAATACTTTTATGAAGATTCGAAAATTCTTATAACTTAATAAACATTAATAAATTTTAGTTTTATAAATTTTGTAAATCCAAATATTTAATTTTGACATGTTAAAGAAATGGAATATTTGTAAAATAAAGAGATATTTTATTAAACTTAAGGTGAGTAAGAGAGAGAGAGAGAGGGCTGACCAACTCTTTCCTTTTTTTTGCGCGCATGGCTCTCAAATTAGGAGAGACTGAATTCGGTTCCTTCTTTATTTTATTTTTATTGTTTTACTACTTTTGTTGCCTTTGTAATGATGATGTCACAAGTGGCTGTTTCCAATTAGCTTCTTTTGATTTTTGGAGATGCCAAATTGTTACGAATGAAATTGTTGGAGATTAACTACTTCCGACATTTGGCTTTTGGGATGCAAAGGTATAATTAAAAAAAAATTGTATCAATCTTTGAAGAGTCGGACATTGTTAGGACTCTTTATCTCATCAAATAAAAAGAACATTGACTCACTTTTTAAAAAGTCGGGTCACTTTTTGTTTCCAAGCTCTTTTTTCCCTACACAAAGCTTTCAGATCCTTACTTCAAACCACCATTAAACAAAACTTTGATCTTAGTTTGGGAGGTCTAAACTACATATTTTCAAAAAGGCTCAAGAATGAAATTTTCTTATGTGACACCCCGCCTAATTAAATACCGGGCGATCACTCCTTTATTAAATTAAAATCAAGGTGAACAGTTGGTTCATTCTTAGCATCACTGTCGTAAAAATAAACTTTTCCAAATTAACACCCTAATTAATTAAGTTAAGTGTCAAAAACCATTTTTAACCTTTCTAACCAAATTGTATTTTTAAAGAAAAACTTATTTATTTAATTATTAGCCACATTTTCAATAAGTAAGAATCATACAACAATTATCCTGGAACATAATCCAATTACTTTAAACATTCAACATCCAAAATCCCAACATTTAAACTAATTGTAAAACATTCATGCTGAATAAATCCCAACGTAACAGTACTAGAAATAACTGAAATACAAATGTCCCCACAGAATAGATAAATAGTGGAAAGGGTGACACATGCCCAATAAATGAGAATCATAGGAGTGGAATCAAATAAATGAAATCGTCTAAGCAAGTGGCCTGCAACTCCCACCTAAGCTGCAGCACGTTCCTTCCAAGGGACCCTAAGCAAGACGCCCCTGTGGCTGGGCACCTGTAGTACATACATATATATACAAGAGAGAGAGAGAGAGAGAGAGAGAGAGAGAGAGAGAGAGAGAGAGAAACAAGTCAGAGCCCGTTAGTATATATGATTTAAAAATTTGTTTAGCAAGTATTTAAATTGATACAGGCCAATGAAACAACATATTAGTGCGACACTCTCTTCAGAAATTCTCACCTCTCTTCTGATGTGCACTCCTATCGCACTAACCCTCTTAATGGTTTATCTCATCATATATCACGCTATCTTTCCCCAATGACTTGACTTATCTTAGGTTATTCGCAGGATTAAAAATTTAACGATTCAATTGTTTGAAAAGAATATTTCAATTAGTAACCAAAGTTCTCATCTTGACTTTATTAATCAATAAAGTTTTTCAATTTCATATTATACTTTCTCAAAACAAGTATTTACAATTTGAGTCATCAACCATGTCCCACATATCAATTCACAATAGGTAGTTCCAAATTTCAGAATTTCATATATATATATTAACTACTCGTAAAATATATATATCATAACAGCACCCCAAATAAAAACTATGGTGCGGGCATACTCCACTATCCAAAGCCCCATATCACTCATATTAAGGGGAATACATTCAGAATCAATCTCGAATTGTATTAACATACATACACAAATAATATTGAGGCGAAGTATAGATTCCAAGTCTCTAATATGATGGCACATGCCTGTGTCTCTTAGGACCGTCTGAACTATCACATCGATAGCCTGTACCAAGGATATCTATCTTCTAGGGTACAAGTCAATATCCCCCATAAAGGTCCCATCGAGATAAGACTGTCCCAGCGCGGTAACCTCAGGGATACCAAGTAGCGTGGGCATGATTTTCACACATAAATAGTATATGCATACACAATCATATAACTATACTACTATTATCATAACAATATTAGGTATATCTCAAATCCCATTGTTACAACATTTATCCTTATTTTCACATTATTGGTATCGCGTATAAGGGTTCGTCTCTAACCTTAATTCGAAGGATTCTTCCATCTTATTACGTAACTCACATGGACTCTATCTTCCCAAGTATAAAATTTAGTAGTTGTCCTTTTTATGTCCCAACGTAACCCTCTTATGTATCTCCCCCTTTAATACATAAATTCATCGACCCTTAAGTAATTATCCCCAAAAATACAATTCTCGTCTCATATTAAAAGTCCCAAAATTATTCATATGTCCTACTGATCTTCCCTATCTCCCAAAACACGTTATTAAGGATGTCCAAGAATTATTTCACGATAAATTGAATTTAACTCATTTAAAAAGGGAAATAGGAGTCTGCCAGGAGGGTTCGATCGATCGAGGGCTGGGGCTCGATCGAGCGAACCTTCGATCGATCGAAGCTCTGGGCTCGATCGATCGATCAAGCCGGTATTTCGATTTCTGCAGCTATGCAGTTACGGGTTTCATCTTCTAACCTTCACCAAATCCATATTTTTCATAACCAATCGACCCAAAATTTATACTACTGACATTATATCATCATATTATGAAATTCCAACCTAAAGCATGTGGATTTCTACTATTAAGCATGGATTATCAAGCCCCAAATTCATATAAAACTTCAAGAACCCTCAAATTTCATTAACATGGTTCTAATCCATCTTTTTCAGAATTTTCTTCATCTACACCTAATAAATTCGTGGTTTAATGCTCTACATGGTAAGGAGTTTCCAGAATTACAATTAATCCATCACTACATGCGATTTCCTATCTCATATCTTAGGTTTTCTTCCGTAAAACTCATCCTAATGATTCCTACACTAATATGAAAGATGCATCAATGAAATAAGCAAGATAAACACTTGCCTGGGATTTTTGGTGTTCTGATTTGCAGATGATTTTGGTGTGGTTGCGTAGCCCGTTGCGCGATCTACGTGTTGGTGGTGGTTGCGGTGCAAACGGGTGGATTTTGGGCCTTGGATTGCCTTGTAAGCTTTCTTCTTCCCTCTCCTATGGCCGTCACTTGACTTTGGTTGTTCTAACCCTAGAAGACAACCTTAGGCATCTGATATAACCCTAAGAATTTCGTGGGTTTAATTACCCATAATTGTGAAATGTCCAAAATGCCCTCCCGGGGTACTAATTAGGCCTAAAAACGCTCCGAGACCCAAAACAAACCCCCGGGTATACTTTTATGACTATCTCGACCCTTCCGGACGCGTTGGCTCACTCAAAACGACCATACGAACGAATTATAAAATATTCACTTTTATTTTTCACTATTTAGTCCCGACGCGACACGGGAGCGTCCCGACCCATATTTCCAAAATTGTCATTTTATTCACTCGTGACATTCAATATAACCAATATTACATATTACTTTGCTCATTAGTAATGCTCAACAAATTTCCCATAATTACTAACTCTTGTCACGTTAATAATTATAACACAATTAATTTCTGGATTTTTATTAAATAATTAACTCACATTAAATTTAATAAATCCCCAAATTAATATAGCATAAAAATACGGGGTATTACGTACTTCCCCCCTAATAACAGAATTTCGTCCCGAAATTCGAAAAACAAGGCATACCTGGTAAGAATAAATCTGGATATCTCTCGCGCATATCGGCCTCGCGCTCCCAAGTGGATTCCTCCACAGTATGATGCTCCCACTGGACTTGCACAAGTGGAACTATCTTCGACCTCAATCTCCTCTCACTATAGTCTAGGATAGCCTCCGGTCTCTCCTCGTAAGAGCTGTCAGGCTGTAAGTCTATCTCATCTATCGTAATGTGAGTATGGGCCATATCATCCCGAAGGTACCGTCTCAACGATGAGATGTGGAATACATCGTGAATGCAATGTAAATGTTCTGGTAGTCCCAATCTGTATGCTACCGGCCCAATCCTCTCGATGATGGGAAATGGTCCCACGTACCTCGGGGCCAATTTCCCCTTTTTCCCGAACCTCATCACTCCTTTCATAGGAGATACACGCAGTAACACTTGGTCCCCCACATTAAACTCCCGGAAGAACTGTTTCACATCGGCGTAGCTCTTCTGCCTGTCCTGGGCTACTCGAATGGGACTCCTAATCATCTCAATCCTCGCGGAGGTTTCCTGAATCACCTCTAGTCCTAGGAACTTGTTATCCCCCACCTCGAGCCAACAAGTTAGAGAACGACAAGGCCTGCCATACAAAGCCTCAAATGGAGCCATACCAATCGTAAAATGATAAGAGTTATTATAAGCAAATTCTACCAGTGGAAGATGTGGCTCCCAACCTCCTCCAAAATCAAGAACACACATGCGTAACATATCCTCTAACATCTGATTAGTACACTCTTTCTTTCCATCTGTCTGTGGGTGATAAGCTGAACTCAACCTCAACTCAGTACCCATAGCCTCCTGAAAGCTTTCCCAAAAATGTGACACGAAAATCTTGTCCCTATCCGACACAATATTCAGGGGCACCCCATGTAATCTGACAATCTCAGCAATGAACAACTGAGCATACTAACCTGTGGTATAATCTGTCCGCACTGGCAGAAAATGAGCCACCTTGGTCAAACGATCTACAATCACCCAGATGGAGTCGTGGCCCCGTTGTGATGTAGGTAACCCCGTAATAAAATCCATGGAAATACTCTCCCACTTCCATGCGAGTACTTCCAATGGCTGAAGCAATCCTAACGGTTTGTGATGGTCCACCTTTACCAGCTGGCAGGTAGAACACTTGGACACGAACTCAGCAATGTCCTTTTTCATCCCACTCCACCAGTATTGCCTCCTCATATCCTGGTACATCTTATCTCCTCCAGGATGTACTGCAAATCGGGACCCGTGAGATTGGGTCATCACTGCATGATGTAATTCTGCACCTTCTAGAACCACCAATCTCCCATTAAACCTCAAACCCCCATCAGAACTAACAGAGTAGGACTCAGCACCCTCAGCTAAAAGTCGTACAATCTTCTCCTGGCAAAACGGGTCTGTGGTTTGGGCCTGTATTACCCTCATAACAATCTCGAGTGTGACTGTCATAACAGATATAAAGGAACAGGCCACTACGTCCTGGTGACCCAACTCCTTCCACTTCGCTTTCCAGATGTCCGCTACCTCGCCTACCGGTCTACGGCTCAACACATCAGCAACTACGTTGGCCTTACCCGGATGATACTGTATGTCAAAATGATAGTCCTTCACAAACTCTAACCATCTGCGCTGTCGCATATTCAGCTCTCGCTGAGTGAATAGGTACTGCAGTGACTTGTGGTCTGTGAACAAACGGAACTTCTCCCCCAATAAGTAGTGCCTTCATATCCTCAATGCAAAAACGACTGCTGCTAACTCCAGGTCGTGGGTGGGGTAATTCTTCTCATGCGGCTTAAGCTTGCGGGAGGCAAAAGCTATAGCCCTCTCCTCCTGCTAAAGTACTCCTCCAAGTCCCCGTAAAGAGGCATCGGTGTAAACCAGGTACTCCGCACCTGGCTTCGGTAAAGCAAGAACTGGTGCTGAAGTAAGTTTATCTTTCAGCTCGTCGAAATCCAACAGACAAGCGTCATCCCAAACATATGGTACCCCCTTGCGAGTCAGATTCGTCAATGGACCCGCTATTTTGGAGAATCCCCGAATAGATCTCCTGTAGTAATCGGCTAACCCCAAGAAACTACGCACTTCCGTCGGTGTCGTGGGCTATCCCCACTCCCTCACCGCTGACACTTTACTCGGGTCGACTGCTATCCCCTGCTCAGAAACAACATGACCCAAGAACTGTACTTCTCGCAACCAGAATCCACACTTTTTTTACTTAGCATACAACTGATGCTCTCGTAGAGTCTGAAGAACCTGCCTCAAATGCTCGGCGTGCTCCTCCTCGGAGTGTGAATATATCAAAATGTCATCTATAAAGACGATGACAAACTGATCCAAGAACTCTCTGAATACTCGATTCATTAAGTCCATGAATACGGCTGGAGCATTTGTGAGACCAAATGGCATCACTCTGAACTCGTAAGACCCATATCTCGTCAAGAAGGCAGTTTTTGAAACATCCTGCTCTCTAATACGTAGCTGATGGTACCCCGATCTCAGATCTATCTTCGAAAAGAAAGTTGCTCCCCTCAGTTGGTCGAACAGATCATCGATTTGAGGCAACGGATACTTATTCCGTATCGTGACCTTGTTCAACTCCCGGTAGTCCACACACGACCTCAGTGAACCATCTCTCTTCTTAACAAACAGAACCGGAGCGCCCCAAGGTGAGGTAATCCTGGAAATGAAGCCCTGACCTAACAGCTGCTCTATCTGATCTCGTAACTCTCGCATCTCCGCCGGAGCCATACGGTATGGAGCGCGTGCTATAGGTCTAGTATCTGGCAATAAATCTATAACAAAGTCTATCTCTCGACTGGGGGTAGGGATGGTATTTCCTAAAACACATCGGAATACTCTCGAACAACTGGAATCGAGTCTAACGAAATCACAACCTCCTTAGAGGTATCCTCCTCTATATAATACAAATGAGCGGTCGAACCTCCCTCTGGGCGAGGCATCGCCACTACAAACATCTCTTACCCCGGAATGGCAAAAACAATGCTCCCACCGAAGCAATCAATCATGGATCTATAAGCTGCGAGACAATCCATACCAATAATAACATCATGCTCATGCATATCTAAGACTAACATGTCTGCAGGTAATACCAAACTACCAATCTCTACCCCCACTCCCCGGCATATAAAGAAGCTAAGCGAACCATTCCCTAGTGGTGAGTCTACCTACATTACATTGCTCTCTACTGTGGTTAATAACCCTAAGGTCTTCGCATAATATGTAGCTATAAAACAATGCGTTGTCCCAGTAACAAACAAAATTCGACCCAAAGTTTCATGGACAGAAAACATACCCCAAATCGCGGGTGGTGTCTGTGGGGCGGCTGCCTGGTGGACATTATAGATATGTCTATACTGTAACTGCCCCTGTTGCACTGGAGCTACTAGAAAGGTTGGTAGGGATGGTACCCGAGCTGGTGCTGGGAGAGCGACTGGAAAAAGTGGCCCCTGTGGATCATTACGGGCACCCTGCTGTTGTGGGGCCCTATCTCCCTCCGGAAAATCCTGGCGCCTATGGCCATGCTTACCACACCCAAAACATCAGCCTCCGAAGTTACTCCCCCTCCGACCCTGCTGCTGTCGGTGTCGGCCTTGCTGACTTGGAACTTTATTCCTCATTCGAAACTGCTTCACTTTACCACGTTGTTGACTAGACTCACTTTTTCCTTGGTTTTGCTAGCCTTGAGGGGAAATTTTCGGAAAAACTATGTCAGGGTGAGGACAATCCATCCACTTGTGACCCGGATGTACACATTTATAGCAAAGTTTCGAAATTCTCCGCTGGTCGGATTGTTGTTTATCCCCAGCCTGATTCGGACAAGATTTACGTTTGTGATCGTCCATTCCACAACTGAAACACCTCTTTGTGACTTCACTCGGACCTTGGCTTTGTTGACCCTGACGCTTTTGGGTTTCCCCGCACAATTTGTTACCCTCGTGGCTTTTATGGTCTTGAAGAGCTTGTTGTTGCGCTTTTTGTGTCTTCACACACTTGTTATTTCCAGTCATGACAGACTGATTGTACTCTCTAGATCTTTTGCTCCCCCATGAGCTGTGTGTTGCGTTCTTGATACTGCAAGACCGCAGTGGTAACTTCTTGTGCTACGATACCTGCCAACTCGGCGGTTGATATTCTCTCTGGGGATACCTGAGGTGTGATTCGATTTTGCTCGTTGACTCCCTTAACCGTTCTAGCTAGTTCTTCTTGACGGTCCATCTGAAAATATAAATAAATTTGGATGAGTTCATCATTCAAATAAACAAATCGCAGACGTACGAATTCCTAATGTATAAAGATGAACACACCATTCCTAGTATTTAGGGTTCTATATCAAAGAAAGCAACGCTGAAAGCATAATAGGCCGCACAGATCCTAAAGGACACTAGAACCTGATGCTCTGATACCACCTGTGACACCCCGCCTAATTAAATACCGGGCGATCACTCCTTTATTAAATTAAAATCAAGGTGAACAGTTGGTTCATTCTTAGCATCACTGTCGTAAAAATAAACTTTTCCAAATTAACACCCTAATTAATTAAGCTAAGTGTCAAAAACCATTTTTAACCTTTCTAACCAAATTGTATTTTTAAAGAAAAACTTATTTATTTAATTATTAACCACATTTTCAATAAGTAAGAATCATATAACAATTATCCTAGAACATAATCCAATTACTTTAAACATTCAACATCCAAAATCCCAACATTTAAACTAATTGTAAAACATACATGCTGAATAAATCCCAACATAACAGTACTACAAATAACTGAAATACAAATGTCCCAACAGAACAGATAAATAGTGGAAAGGGCGACACATGCCCAATAACTGGAATCATAGGAGTGAAATCAAATAAATGAAATCGTCTAAGCAAGTGGCCTGCAACTCCCACCTAAGCTGCAGCACGTTCCTTCCAAGGGATCCTAAGCAAGACGCCCCTGTGGCTGGGCACCTGTAGTACATACATATTTATACAAGAGAGAGAGAGAGAGAGAGAGAGAGAGAGAGAAAGAGAGAAACGGGTCAGAGCCCGTTAGTGTATATGATTTAAAAATTTGTTTAGCAAGTATTTAAATTGATACAGGCCAATGCAACAACATATTAGTGCGACACTCTCTTGAGAAATTCTCACCTCTCTTCTAATGTGCACTCCTATCGCACTAACCCTCCTAATGGTTTATCTCATCATATATCACGCTATCTTTCCCCAATGATTTGACTTATCTTAGGTTATTCGCAGGATTCAAAATTTAACGATTCAATTGTTTGAAAAGAATATTTCAATTAGTAACCAAAGTTCGCATCTTGACTTTATTAATCAATAAAGTTTTCCAATTTCATATTATACTTTCTCAAAACAAGTATTTACAATTTGAGTCATCAACCATGTCCTACATATCAATTCACAGTAGGTAGTTCCAAATTTCAGAATTTCATATATATATATATTAACTACTCGTAAAATATATATATCATAACAGCACCCCAAATAAAAACTATGGTGCGGGCATACTCTACTATCCAAAGCCCCATATCACTCATATTAAGGGGAATACATTCGGAATCACTCTCGAATTGTATTAACATACATACACAAACAATATTGAGGCGAAGTATAGATTCCAAGTCTCTAAGAGGATGGCACATGCTTGCGTTTCTTAGGACCGTCTGAACTATCACATCGATAGCCTGTACCAAGGATATCTATCTTCTAGGGTACAGGTCAATATCCCCCATAAAGGTCCCATCGAGATAAGACTGTCCCAGCGCGGTAACCTTAGGGATAGCAAGTAGCGTGGGCATGATTTTC
Source organism: Sambucus nigra (assembly GCA_949130495.1). Lineage (NCBI taxonomy): Eukaryota > Viridiplantae > Streptophyta > Magnoliopsida > Dipsacales > Adoxaceae > Sambucus > Sambucus nigra. The sequence continues at coordinate 101,754,558 of OX422213.1, read as the reverse complement.
ACACATAAATAGTATATGCATGCACAATCATATAAGTATACTAATATTATCATAACAATATTAGGTATATCTCAAATCCCATAGTTACGACATTTATCCTTATTTTCACATTATTGGTATCGCGTATAAGGGTTCGTCTCTAACCTTAATTCGAAGGATTCTTCGATCTTATTATGTAACTCACATGGACTCTATCTTCCCAAGTATAAAATTTAGTAGGTGTACTTTTTATGTCCCAACGTAACCCTCTTATGTATCTCCCCCTTTAATACATAAATTCATCGACCCTTAAGTAATTATCCCCAAAAATACAATTCTTGTCTCATATTAAAAGTCCCAAAATTATTTATATGTCCTACTGATCTTCCCTATCTCCCAAAACACTTTATTAAGGATGTCTAAGAATTATTTCATGATAAATTGAATTTAACTCATTTAAAAAGGGAAATAGGAGTCTGCCAGGAGGGGTCGATCGATCGAGGGCTGGGGCTCGATCGAGCGAACCTTCAATCGATCGAAGCTCTGGGCTCGATCGATCGACCAAGCAGGTATTTCGATTTCTGCAGCTTTGCAGTTACGGGTTTCATCTTCTAACCTTCACCAGATCCATATTTTTCATAACCAATCGACCCAAAATTTATACTACTGATATTATATCATCATATTATGAAATTCCAACGTAAAGCATGTGGATTTCTACTATTAAGCATGGATTAACAAGCCCCAAATTCATATAAAACTTCAAGAACCCTAAAATTTCATTAACATGGTTCTAATCCATCTTTTCCAGAATTTTCTTCATTTACGCCTCATAAATTCGTGGTTTAATCCTCTACATGTTAAGGAGTTTCCCGAATAGCAATTAATCCATCACTACATGCGATTTCCTATCTCATATCTTAGGTTTTCTTCCATAAACTCATCCTAATCATTCCTACACTAATATGAAAGATGCATCAACGAAATAATCAAGATAAACACTTGCCTGGGATTTTTGGTGTTCTGATTTGCAGATGATTTTGGTGTGGTTGCGTAGCCCGTTGCGCGATCTACGCGTTGGTGGTGGTTGCGGTGCAAACGGGTGGATTTTGGGCCTTGGATTGCCTTGGAAGCTTTCTTCTTCCCTCTTCTATGGACGTCACTTGCCTTTGGTTGTTCTAACCCTAGAAGACAACCTTAGGCATCTGATATAACCCTAAGAATTTCGTGGGTTTAATTACCCATAATTGTGAAATGTCCAAAATGCCCTCCCGGGGTACTAATTAGGCCTAAAAACGCTCCGAGACCCAAACCAAACCCCCGGGTATACTTTTATGACTATCTCGACCCTTCCGGACGCGTTGGCGCACTCAAAATGACCATACGAATGACTTATAAAATATTCACTTTTATTTTTCACTATTTAGTCCCGACGCGACACGGGCGCGTCCCGACCCAAATTTCCAAAATTGTCATTTTATTCACTCGTGACATTCAATATAACCAATATTACATATTACTTTGCTCATTAGTAATGTTCAACAAATTTCCCATAATTACTAACTCTTGTCACGTTAATAATTATAACACAATTAATTTCCGGATTTTTATTAAATAATTAACCCACATTAAATTTAATAAATCCCCAAATTATTATAGCATAAAAATACGGGGTATTACAGCTTATTTTCGTGAGAAGAATGAAATCGAGTAATCAGAATTCTCAATCAATTTTTACTCACGCATGAATATTCTATTTTTTTTCTTTACTATTATGCAATTTAAGTGTTACCCAAACCATTAATCATGTGTTTTCTCAAAATAAACTAGTAACTTAATTAGAAAAAGTGAAAGTAATTATGGGACTCTTTTTACGTCAAATTTTAATATGAAATAATAATCATAAACTTTGGGTACATAAGATAGCGAGTGATTTTTGGGTTTAATTGGGTATAAGTTGCATGTAGAAAATTATAGTTTCTAATTAATTGATTTCGGGTGCGTTTAAGCTCATGAAAATTATGTAGAGAGTGATGAAATCGGAGATTATTGATAAATTCATAAATTAATGTTGGAATTCATTTATAATGGTTAAATGGGATTTATTACGCCAGAAATGACGACGTTGTGATTAAATGAGAAAATAAATAGATTTGCGACACTATTGCTTTATTGCCAATATGCATGATGTGTGTTTAATTTCTGCTATTAATTGCCATCGCGAGGACGACAGGATATTTAGGTAGTTGCTCTCACCTCTATTTTAGGATGCTTACTAGTTATGGGACTAGTGGTTAGGCCTTGGTTAGAATTTATCTTTCTAGGTATGGGACTAGTTAGTGTAGATTTGTGTGGATTTTATATTCCGGGATAGGGCAGATTTTTATGCTTTATTGTCGTTGCGCTAGCCAAGGAATGAGAGTAGGACAAGTTTGATGTTAGAAATTCATATTATACGTAGAATATGACGTATATGTATATGGAGACCCTTAGATATGGGACTAAGGGGCATTTTGAGGATCTCACATTGATTAAAATGGTGGGGTAATTTGATAATTGTGAAATTTAGAAGATACGAATTAATGCCTAAGACGATATAACGGGTATAAAAATTTTTGGTGACATAATGAGTGGGGGCAAAAAGTTTAAATGGGTGAGCTGGCATTTTATGTCGTGTCTTGTGTGGAACCTTGTCAAATTATGGGATCGACAGTTTAAACGAATCAGCTGACGTTTCGATAAGGTAAAGTGTAAAACTTTGGTGGGAGGAACACTATACTAAAAATAACAAACTGAGAAGAATGATAAGTTGGGTTAATTTAATGAAATTAACAATATAGGACTGAGAGATATTTAAAATGATATTGGTGTGAATATTTTATAAGAATCTTTGGGGTGGTTAGTGACTTTTCATTTGTGATTAATTATCTCGTCTAAAATAAAAATACTCTATTATGATATCTATTGTGTATAATGCTATTGTCTAGGTTCATGGACCCAAATTGAGGAGAGTAGTGTGTATTCAAGCTCAGGACTCTGACCTCGTGCGTTGACTAACTTGTTAAGGTTAAGTTTTGGAGAAGTTGCATAGGACTATTTGGAGATATTCATTTGGAGGTGTAGCTGGAGTTGATTTACTTTATTGTTTTATTTAGTTTAGACTTTCCTTTCCGTTGTATTTAATTTGAGCCTTTATTTGGATTTTATTGGGCCATTCGATTCCAAAGTTGTTTACGGCTTCATTTGGATTATTTTAATTCGGAGTTATTTATATTATCTATTTAGAGATTAATTATTTGGAGTTTAGCATTGTGATGGATTTTTATCGCGTGGTTGGTAATCATATGTTGGTATTGATTTAATTGTTACTTTGTGGATTGAATATTATTTGTCTTATATCTGTCACATGCTAAGAATGGTATTTATTTAGTGACTCCCCACATAGTCTGGCGACGGTGGCTGGCCATCCCGTTGTTCGGATTACGCGGGGTGTTACATCGTCACTCTCATTTAAGGGAGAATCTTCGCCTCTTTCGTGCTAGGCGAAACCTCCTTATCTTTGGGTTCGTCGTGTGAGGGAGTTGATAATCAGCAACTCTCCCACTAGGGATAGTCCCTAGATTTTAGGTGCCCGAGATGAACTCTTGAATTGGGGCCCCCATATTTAATAAGGGATTTTTATTTATTTATTTATAACTTGTAGTTTTTTTAACCGAAAGGGTGCCAACTTATTTTTCAGGAGTTGCGAAAAGTTTAAATGTTTACCCGTGCAGTTTTTAATAATTTGTTTTTGAAACGATTAAAAAATGACGTTATAAATATATACACACATAAAAAAATTGGGGCCACTAAAAGACATCGAAAATCGGGGGGGGGGGGGGGGGAGGACGTCTCTCTGGTCTCCCCCTAAAATTGGCCCTGTCTCCCACTACATAGAGTAGTAATTGTACCACATTGCTCTGGACGATCGTGGGATGTAGCGCTAACACTAGATTGACCTTTGGGAGGTCTTTGGCCTTGGGCCATAAACTTGCCCATTTCTTGGATACTCATTGATGCTTGCAACTTATAGATATTCGCATTTATTTAGATGAACATGTGGTCGTACTTAACATTGGTTGCATTTTGGGACTGGATGAATTGGTCTATAGTATCCTCAAGATTTCTTCGTGGTGGGGTGATATATGGTGTGGGAGGTGGTTCTTGCATATCTGGAGCTTTTTGAAAATGTGGAGGCGGTGGTGGAGGAGGGGCAACATGTGAATTAAGATTCAACTCAGCATGTTGTTGCCCGTAGATAAAACCATGATGGTTCCTCCATAAAGGGTTGTAAGAATTCCCATATGGGCCATTTAAATTATCCTTAAAATTTCCTATCGCTCCCACTCGCTCTTGAAGAATAACTTTGTAGGCGGGTATCGTCCGACATTCCTTTGTTGAATGAACCGCAGCACAAAAGGCACACACCTTTTCATTTGATTGAGTGGATCTGGGTCTTTCTCTTTCTTTCAATTCGACTACGTCTTTCAACTATTTATCAAGTGGGTTTATTTGAAGTTGCATTGCAGCTTCTTTATCCAGTTGATAGAGTCTGAACGCAGAAGGGGCAATGGGCATGTGTCGAGCCCAATTTTAGGTGTTAGGATCGGATATGCCTCATGCTTGAGTAGTCTCATCGATGTACTTGATATGGGCCTCGACATCATTTGCATCTAACTGCCAAAATGGCCTCACGAACATCGTTTCAACGAGTTGTTTAGACGCTATACTTAGCCCTTGGTGAAAGAAAGATATGAGACGATAATTATCAAAACCATAATGTGGGCATGTACTAACTAGGTCATAGAAACGTTCGTAACATCGATCAAATGGCTCATTTTCTTGTTGTCAGAATGTTTGAATTTGAGCTTTAATGGAATTTGTTCAATGTTGCGGAAAGAACTTTAAGAGAAACTTGGATTCCATCTCTCTCCATGATCCAATTGAGTTTGATGATAAGGATCAGAGCCATGTCTTTGCTTTATCCTTCAGGGAGAAAGGAGAAAGATTAAGGAGAACGACATCTTGTGTGCAAGCTTGATCGCTAAATGTATCGCATGCCTCTTCGATCTCACGGATGTGGAGGTATGGTTTCTCTGAATCCAACTGTGACACCCCGACTAATTAAATACCGGGTAGCTACTCCGTTATTAAATTAAAACAAAATGCCAAGTTGTCTCAGTTAATAGCATCACTGTCGAAAACATTTTATTATAACTAACCACCTAGTATTTAAAAAGTAAGTTGCCAAATTTTAATTAAAGTCTGATTAACATGCAGTAAAAGATTTAATGCAAAAATAATATCACCATACACCATAACGAAGTAATAGATTAACCATCGCACGATATAAATAAATCCGGAGGAAAAACTCCTCACAACAAACTCCACAACTGAAATGAATAACTAAATACTGAATACTGAATCAATACATGCCAAAGTCTGAAAAACTGAAATGGAACAGTCTCTAATAGAATTTGGGCAACATGCCCTACAACTGAAGAATACTGAATATGGAATCCAAATGGTAGAAGCGTCTAAAAGCAAATCCCTGTAGCTTCCACAAACAGCTACAGCTCGTTGCCTGAATGAGTATCCTATGCATGGTGTCCTTGTGGCTGGGCACCTAAAATGGTTTTACAAGAAAAATAGATTTGAAAGCAAACGGGTCAGAGCCCGAATGTGGAGATATTTTAAAAACCTGCAAGTGCTTTAAAAACATTTAAAACATTAAATGCAAAGTACATGTTAGGACGTGCACTCACTTGAAATTCTCACCTCTCGTCTAACTGTGCACTCCTAACGTAAGTACCCATCTAAAATGACACAAACCACTAGCTAAGTGACATCATATCTAGCTAGACTGTCATAGGTTCTACCCTTATTACTCGGTTCCCATTAACATAATAACGCTCGCAATTAAATAGGGGCTTAACGTAAATTCAGGTTCTCATATAAAAGTAATACCACTCGTTATAGATTATCCCTTTTATGTTATTCCATAGTTATACACACAATACCATATGAAAGTTATCATTTTACTAAGTGTATATTTCCCACAACATAAATATACAATATAAGCACCCCGAGACTAAGCTGCGGTGCACACATACTCTGCTATCCATCCCGGTACATCACGTACATAAGGATCACGCATTCCGAATCTCTCAGGAATCATTCAGATAACACAAATCACAAATAATGGAGGCGAACACAGTCACATCACATGGGTCACGCACATACCTGCGCTCCCACGATCAGCAGACTTATTAACATCCCAATAAGTCCTTCTCTGACCTATGTTCATCGAGGTAACCAGTCTAAATCCGGGCAACACAAGGATTAGAGGGCCCTAAGAGAACGCAAACCTCCCGTGATAGCAAGTATGGTAGGTATGTCATACACACAAATCATATATCAATACTAAGTAAACGCGTATCTTAGTAGTCACCGTAGTTTAATTGTAGTATATATCGCCTTCTTGTACCAGCTTATAATTTATACAATTTATATAATCCCGGTTCATAATTCATACACGCCATAATTTATTCTCACGTCGTAGTAGGCACTCACGTCTCGACTCAAAATGTCTATTTGATTCGTTCCACAATTATATAATTTACTCCTCATTATATCCCAAATGTACCAAGTATACAAATCCATCATCAAAGGAATGTTATCTCTATCATCGAACAAGTTTACGGGACTCCCAAAATCAAAACAGGCCAAAAAGGCCTAAACTGCCAGCTCGTTAGAAGCCTCGTTCGAATGAGGCTGTTCGAATGAGAGTTCGTTCGAACGAATTGGGCTATCTAACGAGATCTCGTTCAAACGAGATTATCGAACGAACATCCCTCTCGTTGGAACCCCAAACTGTCAACTCGTTAGAAGCTCGTTCGAACGAGTTCGTTCGAACGACCTGGGTAGGTCTTCTAACGAGTGACCAGATTCAAGACCAGAATTCCTATCTCGTTTTTCACCAATTTCTACACCTCAAATCTCAACCAAAATTCGTCCCAACAATGTTTAAAGGTCTCTAATCAATCCTAAACATATCAAGGTTATGTACTAACGTGTTTTAAGGAATAAAATCATTCTAAACATCATTAAATCATCAAGTCTCTTCACTTTTTCCCAAATTTTCAAGAACATAAACCCTAGAATTTATAATCATCAATTTACTCAAATTAGATCCGTTTTTGTTACATCCAACATATATTAACATCAGGGTAATCATCTCTATACGATTCTACATGCAGTTTCTTCTCAAAATTTAAGTTCTAAGTCCAATTAAAATGGGTTTTTATTAAACTCCCAAGAACAATTTGATTTATGTAAATTCCTACACATGGAAGAAGCATTCTCTATAATAATTGAAATTAAACCACTTGCCTTGATTCAATCTCTGATTTTGATGACGATTTGCTGCAGTTCTCTCTCTCTCTCCAAGCTTTCTTTTCCAAAGGTGGCTATGGTGGCTAGGGTTTGCTTTGGGAAAGTTTTGGAAACCTAATCTAATAACCCCCGTAGCTTATTGGGTCATTAAGGGTTGGTTAGTGGGTTTAGTGGGTCAATTCCCAATCAGATAAAAACTCTTAATTTTCGTCACTTTTAATTCCCAAAAATGCAAAATTACCAAAATACCCTTTATGTTGCCGGTATGGCCTAAAAATACCCCGGGACCCAAACTAAACCCCCGGCTAGTGTTTTCTGACTATCTCGACCCTTCCGGACGCGTTGACGCACTCAAAAAGACCATACGGTTAATAGAATTTAAATTCACTTTTATAGTCAAAATAATTATATCCTGACGCGACTGTCTCACGCGTCCCAATAAAATGTCCAAATTGCCGTATATCAATCTCACGACAAATTTCATATTTCAATATTCATATAACATCATATATACTCAATATAGTCAAATACCAACTCACATCTCGCTAGTATTTTATCCTGATTAATTCCCAATTAATTCTCATTTAATTAATTAATCCCAAAAATAAATATTGCCAAAAATACGGGGTATTACACCAACCCGTGAAATATGAAGAGAATTTGTATCATCCCATTACGAAAGTGGAATTGTCCCGCATTATACGGAAGTAAAATGCACCCTGGGGTGACAGTTTGCTCAGGCTATCAGAGCTCTTTCATGGGACGATATGGTATATCTCACTAACCCGTACCATAACTCGCGTGTTTCGATATGTCTCTCTCTCCAAATGACTCGAAATCCTCACTTGGTGCCCTAGAAGTGTGACTTGTAATGGAATTTGGAGGTGTAGGAGGTGGAACCCAGAATTGATTTGCGTTAGGAGTGTGTGGGATATCATGATCTTACTCAACTATTGGATTCTCGTGAATGCGTGTGGGAGTAGATTGAAGAGTTTTTTGAGGATTTTCCATAAAAGGGCTATGAGATATGTTATATTTTTTTCAAATTTTTTTTCAATTTTGTTTGGGTTTTTTGAGATTTGGAGTCAAATTTTAGATTAAACCGACCTAACCTAATAGCCTACCTAGTTCCCTGGCAACGACGCCAAAAACTTGATGTGACAAAAAATGTGTCTCTGGTGCGTGTTAATTACGATGAAAGTGCAAACCGATCGTGTAAGTAATAAACCCAATAAGATGGTGTCAAATCCTGAGGGAAATATGACGATCTCTCGTGATGACGATAAGTAAGATGACTAAACCTAAATTGACTCCTAATGAAAAGATACTGGGATTTGAATTTGATATATTAACTAAGTGAAATTTAATTAAACTACTAACTACACAACGTGAGCAGAAGTAAACTAATGTGATTAAGTAAATATAAATGAGAAAGATAGGTTGGAATACAACCCCCCAAATAGTAGTATGTTTACAGGATATAAAACTAGTCGTGAATTAGATAATTGATTAAATCCAGTCTTTATTAATCTCAAGCATTACATATATGAGGTTATTAGTCTGCATCATACATAATCAAGAGTGAGAATAAAACGGTGTCGAAAAAGCTAATATGTGCGTCGCACTCTTAAACACCCCGATTACCTAGGGCAAATGAGGTAAAAAGACCTACGATAGTTATGACTACTACAAAACACGATTCAATCATTTATTTAATTCAGGGAACTAATTTTATAGTCATGCAAACCACATCGGGTTAGGTTCATGCATCCGAACCCTTAAAAGTCTAGCCTAATATGATGTAATTAATTAAAGCTACGTTTTTTAATGTGCATATATTCAAAACGATTATAAAATTATACCTAGATGGACAACAAAATCTAAAAAATACTGCAAATAAAAAAATCATGCATGAATTATAAAATTCAAACAATAAAAGAGAAGAAATAGATTCTATTGCAGAATTCTTGAATTGCAAACCATAAAATTGTAAACTTGAGTTCCTATGGTTCTTAGCCTTTTTCTCTCTCCAAAACTATGCAAAAAAGAACTCTCTAATGTCTGGTAACAAGTCAGAATAAAAACACTACATTTTTGTAAGAGTTTGATCCATGCACAACTTTAATTTAGAAGAAAGATAATTCAAAAAAATTCTTCAGCCGAACCAATCAGGGCCAAGGGTATCGGTTCGCTTTTCTTTATACAGAAGTCCTGGAAACACAGTAGAGGTTCATTTTTCCTATTCATCAGTTCGGTTGGCCTTATTCAAAACATTTACCAACACCAGAATGGTTCATTTTTACTCTTTCATTGGTTCAGTTTGGTTCATTTTTTTATTTTTTTTCTTCCTTTTTCTCCTTGATTTCTTCTCAACTTTTATTCCTCTTAACCTTTTACCCGAGACTCGGATTTGGATGTCATTTCTTCTTACATGCTCATGGAATCGAAGTCTTAAACTTTCCATTAGGTTCCGTGTCTGAATTCCTGGTGTAAAATTACTGTTTTGCCCTCGACTTTCCTTCACTTGTAACTTCCTCGAGTTTGATTTTCTCTTTTATCCAATTATGTAAAATACCTACAAAATATACGAGAAATACACGAAACTCAATGTACTACATAGAAAGGGTCCGTAGAAAAAATATGAGATAAATTAACTTGATTTACATCGCACAAGATGATAAAAGCCTCTAAATTAAGGGGATAAAATATGAAGAATTTATCCTAATCATAATTATTTACTCGAAAATACCTAAACCTTTGACAAAGATGATGGATATAATTCTTAGAGGATCACAAATTTAATTTACTATACCATCCCGGGAAAGGTAGCATAGTTGACGATGCTTTGAGTCGAAAATCCAAAGGAACTCTCAATAGTATGTTCTTATATTTAGATACCATAGAAGAGCATAATTTACAGAGAGAATTGTCTGAAGGCCCAATTATTCTATAAGATATTATAGCGCGCTCTACCAAGAATAAATGGATCATTGAAATCCAAGAAGAAGATGAATTCCTGGAAACCCAAATGTAGAAATTGCAAAGCAACCTCCTCGAGAAACACTAGACCTTGGACCCCGAGAAAGGTTTAATGTTCAAAAATTGAGTATATATTCCCCTCGTACCGTCGTTAGCAGAAAAATACATAAAGAATCCCATCACTCCAAATTTTATATTCATCCCGAAAGTGCCAAAATGTATCAAAACCTCAAGCAACATTATTGGCATCTAGGTATGAAGAAAGATATCACCAATTTTGTGGCAAAGTGTTTAACTTGCCAATAGGTGAAAATTGAGAATCAACACCGAGGCAAACTACCATAACCAGTCCTAATTCCAAAATGAGAATGGGATCAGATTACCAAGGATTTTATTAGTGGATTACCTCGATCCTCTCAAGGATGTAATTCCATATGGGTCATTATCGATCGCTTCCCAAAATCTACCCATTTTCTTTCAAAACGTTCAAATGATTCATTTAAAAAACTTAGTGAGGTATACATTAGAAAAATTGTTAGAATTCATGGAGTATCCCTCTCCATTATATCAGATAGACACCTTAGATTCTTAGGAATATTTTTGTAAGAACTATAAGAATCTATGGGAACAAAACTCCATCTAAGTATTCCCTTCCACCCTCAAACCGATTGCCAAACTAGGATAATAATTCAAACCCTTGAAGATATGATGCGAGAATGCACATTAGACATTTCAGGAGCATGGAGCGATAACCTTGCGTTAATCGAATTTTCTTATAACAATAGCTATCAAACGAGCATACAAACCACCTCTAATAAAGCTCTCTACTGCAGATCTTGTCATTCACCCCTATGCTGGAATGAATCGAGAGAAAATAATATCCTTGGACCCAAAATTATTATTGAGACCACTGAAAAGATATGATTTATTCAAAAAAGGTTGCATTCGGCCCAAAGTCGACATAAGAATTACACAGACACCAGAAGAAATCCATTAGAGTTTCGAGTTAATAGCCAAGTATTCTTATTCGTATCCCCAAGGAAAGGTATAATACGACTTGGGAAGAAAGGAAAGTCAGCACTCTGTTATATTGGTCCTTTTATAATCATCGAACGTATAGGGATGGTAGCCTATCATTTGGAGTTACCTCAAGAATTATCCAATATACAAGATATGCTCCATGTTTCGCAATTGTGTAAATACAAATTTGATCCCAACCACATCATCACTTAGAAAGGCATACAAAAAAATGCAACCATAACTTTGAGGAAATCACTATCCAAATCCTTGATTGAAAAGGTAAGATCCTTCGACATAATGGAACGGAATGGAAGAATCATGGAACGAAAGAAGCAACTTGAGAAACATAATACTTTTTGAGACAACACTACCCCGCACTTTTCTCAGGTAATTTCGAGGTCGAAATTTTTTTAGGAGGGCAGACTGTAACAACTCATAAAAAATATGAAGTCAACCCCTTGAAATTAAAAATTTCTAAGGTATCCCTTAGACTTTCGTCAAATTAACAAAATGCCCCTAAACAAGAGTTCTGCTAGTATTTACACCTTACCCTACCAATTGAAACCAAACTTGAACCCAAAGTTTCACTAAACTACATATACTTAATACTATTATTATAACAAATCCCATATGTTTGGAAAATTTTATTTAAACCCCTTAAACTTTTAAAAATTAGCATAAAAATTGCTAAAACTAACATATAAACTACCTAAGGACTAAACTCAAACCTAAGGTTATTCCTACTTTACCCCCAGCTAATTAGGCCAGGTGATTGCCCCTAGGAAGTTGTACCACATGGTTTTCTCATGGTACCCATGTCCTCCCACATGGTATCATGGTTAAAACTATCCAAACCATGGTTTAAAACCACCAAACTTTCGACCCATAACCTATCCTCCATAAACCATATATAAAACCTCATTTACCACTGTAAAAGCTCATCCAGTCTCGGTGATATCACAAGTAAACTTTTTAGCTTTTATTATATCTTCATCATTTATGTAGAATTTCTAGTTCTTTACATTTGGTTAAGTTTCTACACTTCCCTAGACTAAAAATATTTATTTATATGAAGGTTTCAATGTAAGAATAGAAATGAAAAGCCTTTAATGCCACAAACCTTAATTAAAGATTGATCTTTAACGGTGGAATTTGTACTCTTGACTATGAACCAATTTCTAAGTGAGAGAACTTAAGCTCTAGGTCTAAGAGAACTCAAGCTCTGGGTGTAAGGAACATAGGTGAAATTCTTGATTAAAACCAAAACGAGTTTTTATGCCCCAAATCAAAGTTTGAAATTTACACCCCTGTGATTTTCAGAACTCAAATTCAGAGGTTATGGCGAACCACAACCATTGAAACCAATCCGGTTCGATTTCATTTTGAGTGTAGAACACGAATATCAACATGTCGTAAACCAAATCAAAGCCTATAACCAAGAGTTTTCAAGTCAAACTTTTGCCATTTTATAGAAAGCCAATAGCTCAAACTAGTCCGCAAAAATCTTTGAAACCAATAAGGTTGGATTCCTCTAAAAAAAATTACACAACTTTCATTGAGGAATAAACTCAAATGGTATGCTAAAACGGTTCGAATATAGGGTCAAACTTTGTAAACCCTAAAGTTAATAACACTAAGGTAGGAGATGTTGTGGGCTACGTGCGCGAGAGTGAGTCAAACCTAAGCGCGTCTTGAATTTGACTCAACGCATGAGGGCGCGTCCCCAATCAGAGAATATTCATTTTTTCCAAAAAAAATATTTTTTAATTTTGAGAAAATTGGTATATTACATCAACCTATTTTGATTCCTAGAAAGTATTATCTTGAGCAAACATGTTTTAAAGTATACAAATTAAACCTTCAATTTGACTTAACCTCGTGGCAGTTTTTCAAGTATTTCAAAACATCCCCAAACTTTTTGTATAAGTTAATTATGTTAAATATATCCAAATTGTCTCTTTCCACTAAACCTAAATACATGTGTAAAGTAGGAGAAAAATTAAAACCTTAAACTTTTATAAAAAAAATTAGATTTGACCCCAACGATTATTTTTACACTGAAAGGTCCACTTAATTCCAATCAACTGCATACCATAACATTACTTTTAGACCAATATTAAATACTAATGCTATCCCTAGTTTTAGTATACCCGGTCAACTCCCGAGAATTAGATGAGCAAAACTTCACACATTAAACTTAAAAGTAGGTGATTCTAATTCACTATTAAATTTTAACTTATACCTTTGAAATTACTGCATTATTTATATCACTATATGATAGTCCATGAACTCTTATTCTCATTTACGAACTATTTTTTGTAGTTCACAATTACCGTGAATATTGATTTAATCTTTATCCAAGTTTTTCCATAATCCTGATAAACCTTTACATCCTATGATTTTTGTAGAACAACTGAATCCTTAAATGTGGTATAGCCATGCATCCTATTAAACCCTTGATTGCAGTAAACCCCTACAACTTATAACACTTATTAGTGAAACCTCGAGTAACATACCATAGGATTCAGGGATTACACTCCGGTATACCACGAAAGTTCTATTTGCCCTGCAGGGGCTCAGATGTTGAGTGCCTATTTTTTTTTATTTACTACATACGTATGAGTTCCACTCTAATTACTGTGACTAGACATTTTTTTTCAAATATATTGGGCTAATGGTTAAAAGGTTTTGGGAGACATTGTAACAATATTGTTACGTATTTGAAGCCCTTATAACCGATAATTTATGAGTTATCCTATATTATTTTGAACCCTTATCTTTGTAACTCGATAAATAACATATCCAGTTACGAATTAACATATTATTGTTTTAAATATCACCAGACTCCGGTATACCTCTGTTAGTACTATGATATTTAATTTTATTTGAGACTACTATAAACAATGTTACAACCCCTGCATTGTTAATTCCAGTTGTACTATCAAAACAAATTCCTGCATATGCCTTACTATAGAAATAAAGTTATCTACTTGACATATTTGTTCTTAATTGTTTCCCTTTTAGATAGAGGGTGAACTGCAAGAGGGAGAAATGCCACCCAAACCTATGGATTTTAATTCAGTCTTACCAAGGAAAAGGTTTTCGGTAGCATACGTGTGGGCGGTAGCAAGATAATATGGTAGTCCCCACGGGAACATTTTTACTACAACATATCATCTCCTATGATCTTTTTAGTCCCTTTCTGTTCTTCGTTATAAGCAAGCCGCATGTATTTATTTTCATGTTATGAAGACTCCACATATGTAATAAGATGATACGCATCCATTTATGCTTAATTATTTCTTTTAATTACTATTATTACTTGGTACCATTAAGCATAGAACCACGGACGCGACACCTTATGTGGACTTAGTTTTACACATTTCAATAAGGATGTTGCATAAATTTGACTTAAGGGAAAAAAATCAATTACAAGATGAGGTGGGGATTTCATCACCATTCCTTGGACCGAAAATCACTAAACTACCTGAGTATTTGCATAACCCGAGCCATCCTTTTTATTTAAAATTAATTAGACATTGGCCCTAGAGTATAACATAACTTATAGGATAAATCTTAACAAGTCTATAATTAAAAGATACTCCAATACAGACTTGTCAAATCGATTTCATTTTATGTTGTATATGATTGGTGTTTTTTAAGGAGTCTTCATACTGACCACCAACTTGGAGGTAAAATTGGAATTTGAGACGATAACTGTAGTTGGTTGTCCTTTAAATTCTCCCTTGTTAGAGAGTAGGAGTTTTCTATATGGGGATATTATTTTGAAGACCTCCATTGTCATTGAGTAATCTAAATTTTTTTTATTTTAAAACAGAAATTCCCCTCACCTAAAGTAGATAATTCAAATTGCTTTGTGTTAGCTTAGGAAATGTGTGGTTTTGAGTCAAAGTTTTTGCTTTTACATTCCTTTAAAAAAAATCAAAAACAAGAAAAAAATTAAAAAAATCAAATGAGGCATATCGTGTATGCGTAATTGGTTTCAAGACAATACCAGTAGATTAGCGAGTAGGAATCCATCAATTTCCCAATCACCTTTATCAAAAGAGTCTTATTTTTTCTGAAATGGGAGCCGAAATAGCACCCCAAGCCCTTAAGGACTACCTCTGTCCTAATAGGTCTAGTCAACCATCTTGTATCGTTCTTCCCCCAATATTTTCGATAACTTAAAATTTAACTCGAGAATTATCCAAATATTACTCCTGTTTTGGTGTACGGAGAGAGAGGATACCTATTTTCACATAAGTGTATTTGACGAGAATTATGGGATAATAAAATACCAAAAATTTCTGATGATGTTGTTCGATTTAAATTGTTCTAATTATCTTTGAAAAAAGGCGTGATGAGATGTTTTTGGTCACTTGAACCCCAATCCATCACTAGTTAGAGCCAAATGAATATAACTTTTTCCCAAAAATTCTTCTCGAACCAAAAGGCAGGGTATATACATCACACCTTAAATACATTTAGCCAGTAGGATGTAGAAATATTGTCTACGTATTTAGAATGGTTCAAGGACTTTCTATAATAATGCCCACATCATGGGATTGAGTTAGGTCGCCAAGTCCAAGTCGTTTACAAGGGTTTGATATTTATACCCGAGCGTTGTTGAAATCAATGTGAAATGGGGATTTTACAAAAAAGAGTGAAACCGATGACTGTAATTTTCTACAAGACGTAGACAAAAAGTTCCAACGTTGGGAACCCCATCGATAATTTAGGTCAAGCGTAACCAACATTGGCACCATTCCCTAAGTTGGCCATAATTTTGATGTGAGGGCTAAAATGGACACATCGGCTCGCCGTTTAGAAGAACTTGAAATGAGTAAAGTGGGAACCCATGCCTCACCAACGGCCATCCAACGTACAACCACCCCATGTGTCTACGTTGTGATGCAATAGATCACTTGATTGAAAGTGGCCCCACGTTATCGTCTAACAAGGCCTTAATTATGCAAGCGAATGCTTTATATGAAAACAAGTCATGGTATGTCCCATATTTGAGCTCCTACAACTTAGGGTGGAAAGATCACCATAATATTTTATTGTCCAAGGTTTATTACCAAGGACGTCAGTCTTTTGATAACCCACCCTTGGGTTTTTAAAAGTCTCTACCCACACCATCGTATCCTTGATCACAAAAGATCCAATCTTTAGAAGATATAGTAAATTTGCTTGCCTAAAATACTCTTAAATTCTAGAAGTCGACTCAAAGTTCCCTTTAATCCTCCCAAATGAGCTTTCACGTTAATACTCAATCCATAGACAAACTCGAGGTTCAAATAATCTAGCTATCTCAAAGCCTTAATAAGACAAAGAAAGGGAAGTTCTCGATGCATCCCGAACCAAACCCAAAGGGAACATTCCTAGAAGCTAATTTCCATGTAAAATATTTCTAGTTCATAATAAGACAAATAATATGTCAATTCCATTATCATGCTTAGGTTTGGTAAATAAGTAGAAATTAAGGTCCACGAGTCAATCGAAAAAGAAACTGAAAATTTTGAGGAGAAGTAATACCCCCTACTGAACCATCAAAATGGTCGGGATCAAGTCACTCTTCCACCCATATCTTCTAATCCATCTGTAGACACATGCATCCCAAAAGCTACATTTCCCCAACATTTGGTGTCTCTAAAGAAAAAGGAGCAATCGGATAAGATGTTGGCAGTACTCAAGCAAGTTCACATTAATATCTTACTACTTACTGCTATACAATAAGTCCCGTCTTATGCTAAATTTTTGAAGGGCCTTTCTGCCTTCAAAAGTACCATCAACAATCCAAAGAAACCATTTCTCTCTAAGAAAGATAACTCGATTATCTTGTATAAAACCCCCATCAGTTATAAGGATCCTGGGACACCAACGATCTCTATCAAGATAGGGGAGCACACTATCGAGAAATCACTCTTACATTCAGGGGCGATCATGAACCTTCTGCCATACACCGTGTACGAGGAACTTGGTTCGAAGGAGTTAAAGTCGATAAAGATGACCTTGTATTTGGTCTAGCGATCTGTTAAGGTGCCTAGAGATGTTATAGAGGTTGTTTTGATTAAAGTTGGTGAGTTTGTCTTTCTTGTAGACTTTGTTGTCTTAGACACTTAACATGTACTAAACCCATCCACCCAAATTCTAATCATCCTCGGTTGACCCTTTTTGGGTACTTCTGATGTTATCATTCGATGTTGGAGGGGCCAAGTAACCTCTCATTTGGTAACATGACCAATGGTTTGAATTTATTTAATTTAGAGAATTCATCATCTGATAAGAGAGAAAATAAAGTCCATTATGTTCAGGAACTACATGATGTCACTACCCCACTTGCTAGTGACATCATATATTTAAATGCTTGGTCACCTAATTTGTCTCTAGATATGAGTCTTGAGGACTTTTAATAAGAATTTGGGTCGGTTGATGAGGATCTAGCTATTGAAGTCCACTTATTATTGGACACATTTCATCATTTAGTTGAAAACAACTAGGATGATAGGATAGATCAATTCTTTCTATGTGAATGAAAACTCGAGCCTTTTGAGACTATCCAGACATTTAAGGCTTTATCTATCAGTGACGAAATGGTTGCAGAAATCATTCAAACGTTTCCTTTTGTGACGAGTGTTTTATCATGTCATATTTTCCTTATCCACCACATCCATTGTCTTGGTCATTCGAGCGTTTTAATGAGACCGAAGACAGAATTAGAGAATCATTCGAATTAGAGCTTGGTTTATTCATTCTCGATTCTAAGGGAAAAGGTATAAAGCATCATTCGAGGTAGTAATGTGAGAATATGTTCAGGTCTGAATATTTATGCTTTAATGTGAGTCTGCATCACCATAATCACACTCACTTCATTCGTTGTGTAACTTCATGTATGCATATTGTCTATTGGGTTAGCTTCTAGCTTTTGGTTAATGATGAAATGTATATGAGATCGGTTGGAAGTTGGAAACACAAGTGGATTTCATAGGCAATATCCTCCTTTTATTTCTTTACGTTGCTTGCTTTGTCCATATTCTTATTTAAAAAATCGTTGAGGACAATGTAAAATTTATATTTGGGGGTAAGGATGCTATTTAAAAAAAATAAAAAATTATTAAAAAAATCTAAAAATATTTTCAATACAATTGAGTTTTGTAATTATTTCTTAATATATAATTAATTCACATATCTCTCAACTTAGAAATTTTTTAGCACTTTGCGATATAATATGATTGAAAATGGATATTGAAGCAACAGTTGATATGCTTAATGAATACATGTAGAGATTTTTAACCCCTTGATAAATTGTACCATTCATCATTTTTAGAGATTTAAATCAATTTGAGTTAAAATAACTCAAACTTTCCTTCAGCAAATATTTCGTCAATGATCTCAAACTCTTTATTTTGTTCGATTTTTAAAAACAAAACGTCAAAATGTGAATCATTTGCACTAGACGTCTTCGTAAGTTGACTCGAGACACAAATTAACTAAGAGAAACTTGAGAAATGAGATTAGCCCATCATTTTGAAAGACCCAAAATAAAGCTGAAGTTCAGCCCATTTACATTATTCAATTGCAAGACCATTTGTGCCGAAGAGAAAAATGATCCTTTTATTGGAAAAAAATCCATACCCATTTTTTGAGAATATCAGGGTAAAATTACAGTAAGAAAATGGCCAAAAGAAGATTATTTTTTAGAATAATACGTGAAGAGAAAAAAAAAGGAAAAAAAGAAAAAAAGAATGAGAAAATAAAATCAAAAGTGTATGTGAGTTTGGCAAAGAAAATGAAAAGAAGATGGAGGTTAGAAAAAAGGCATAATATTGAGAAACCTCTATATTCTCAGAAATTTTAAAACTCCAAAACGTGTTCTTTCTAACCTAAACCGGAGCCTAAAATGAAACCAAAAGAAAATCCTAATTTATATTAAGAGATGTTAGTTATAGTGTGGAAAGAATATGAGTATGATGTATGGTGTGATTCAATGTTTTCAAAAAGTAATCAATTTTCCATTCATGAGATCATAATTATCAATTATAGAATGACCATTTTTCATTATATATATATGTGAAATTTGATCTTTAAATTTACTCTTTATCCATATATATTGAGAGAAATTACCCAGTTATAACTATTCGATTGTGAATCAAAACGAGCTTTCAGGTAAGAAACATAACAATCAAATTTTTTGAATTGCACGGTTATATTAGCCATGAACACACACACACACACATACAAAATAAGTTGAGATTGGAAAGTGAGCTTGGACTGTATTTATAAAATTTGCATTTAAGACATTGTTATATTACATGTGTGTCTTTTATAATGAGTGTGGATGGCTTAAACTTATTTAATTATATGTCAATTCCACAAACAATTTTTAATTCTTATTAACCCTAGAGCATGCAACTATGTGATTCAAACCAAGCATGTAAAAAAAACACAATTTTAGGAAAAAACCCAAAGGGAACATTCTTAGAACCCAATTTCCATGAAAAATATTGCTAGTTTATACTAGGCCAAAGAATATGTCAATTCCATTATCATGCTTAGGTTTGGTAAATAAGTAGACATTAAGGTCCACGAGTCAATCGAAAAAGAAACTGAAAATTTTGAGGAGAAGTAATACCCCCTACCAAACCATCGAAATGGTTGGGATCAAGTCACTCTTCCACCCATGTCTTCTAATCCATCTGTAGACACATGCATCCCAAAAGCTACATTTCCCCAACATTTGGTGTCTCTAAAGAAAAAGGAGCAATCGGATAAGATGTTGGCAGTACTCAAGCAAGTGCACATTAATATCTTACTACTTGATGCTATACAATAAGTCCGGTCTTATGCTAAATTTTTGAAGGGCCTTTCTGCCTTCAAAAGTACCATAAAAAATCCAAAGAAACCATTTCTCTCCAAGAAAGACAACTTGATTATCTTGTATAAAACCCCCATCAGTTATAAGGATCCTGGGACACCAACGATCACTATCAAGATAGGGGAGCACACTATCGAGAAATCACTCTTACATTCAGGGGCGATCATGAACATTCTGCCATACACTATGTACGAGGAACTTGGTTCGGAGGAGTTAAAGACGATAAAGATGACCTTGTATTTGGTCAAGCGATCTGTTAAGGTGCCTAGAGGTGTTATAGAGGTTGTTTTGATTCAAGTTGGTGAGTTTGTCTTTCCTGTAGACTTTGTTGTCATAGACACTCAACATTTACTAAACCCATCCACCCAAATTCTATTCATCCTTGGTTGATCGGTTTTGACTACTTCTCACGTGGTCATTCGATGTTGGAGGGGTCAAGTGATCCACTCATTTAGGAACATGACTAATGGTTTGAATTTAATTTAGAGAATTCATCATCTGATGAGAGAGAAAACAAAGTCCATTATGTTCAGGAACTACATGATGTCACTACCCCACTTGCTAGTAACATCGTATATTTAAATGCTTGGTCACCTAATTTGTCTCTTGATACGAGTCTTGAGTACTTTTAATAAGAATTTGGGTCAGTTGATGAGGATCTAGATATTGAAGTCCACTTATTATTGGACACATTTCATCATTTAGAAGAAAATAACTAGGATGATAGGATAGAACAATTCTTTCTATTTGAATGAAAACTCAAGCCTTTTGAGACTATCCAGACATTTGAGTCTTTATCTATAAGTGACGAAATGGTCGCAGAAATCATTCAAATGTTTCTTTTTTGTGACGAGTGTTTTATCACGTCACATTTTCTTATCCACCACATCCATTGTCTTGGTCATTCAAGCATTTTAATGAGACCGAAGACATAATTATAGAATCATTCGAATTAGAGCTCGGTTTCTTCATTCTGAATTTTGAGGGAGAAGGCATAAAGCATCATTCGAGGTTGTAATGTGAGAATATGTTTAGGTATGAACATTTATGCTATAATGTGATGCTGCATCACCATAATCACACTCACTTCATTCGTTGTGTAACTTCATGTATGCATATTGTCTATTGGGTTAGCTTTTGGCTTTTGGTTTATGATGAAATGTATATCGGTTGGAAGTTAGAAACACAAGTGGATTTCACGGGCAAGATCGTCCTTTTATTTCTTTACGTTGCTTGCTTTGTCCATGTTCTTATTTAAAAAATCATTGAGGACAATGTAAAATTTATATTTGGGGGGTAAGGATGCTATTTTAAAAAAAATAGAAAATTATTAAAGAAAATCTAAAAATATTTTCAATACAATTGAGTTTTGTAATAATTTCTTAATATAGAGATTTAAATTGTCCCATTCATCATTTTTAGAGATTTAAATCACTTCAAGTTAAAATAAATCAAACTTTCCTTCAGCAATTATTTTGTCAATGATCTCAAACTCTTTATTTTGTTAGATTTTTAAAATCAAAACGTCAAAATGTGAATCATTTGCACTAGACGTCTTAGTAAGTTGACTCGAGACACAAATTAACTAAGTGGAACTTGAGAAATGAGATTAGACCATCATTTTGAAAGACCCAAAATAAAGCTTAAGTTCAACCCATTTACATTATTCAATTGCAAGACCATTTGTGGCGAAGAGAAAAATGATCCTTTTATTGGAAAAAAATCCATACCCATTTTTTGAGAATATCAGGGTAAAATTACAGTAAGAAAATGGCCAAAAGAAGATAGTTTGCTAGAATAATACGTTGAGAGAAAAAAGAAAAATGAAAAAAAGAAAGAAGGAATGAGAAAATGAAATGAAAAGTGTATGTGAGTTTGGCAAAGAAAAAGAAAAGAAGATGAATGTTAGAAAAAAGGCCTAAAAAGGCATAATACCGAGAAACCTCTATATTCTCAAAAATTTTAAAACTCCAAAACGTGTTCTTTCTAACGTAAACTGGAGCCTAAAATGAAACCAAAAGAAAATTATAATTGATTTTAAGAGATGTTAGTTATAGTGTGGAAAGATTATGAGTATGATGTCTAGTGTGATTCAAAGTTTTCAAAAAGTAATCAATTTTCCATTCATGAGATCATAATTATCAATTATAGAATGACCATTTTTCATTATATATATGTGAAATTTGATCTTTAAATTTACTCTTTATCCATATATACCGAGTGAAATTACACAATTATAAGTATTCGATTGTGAATCAAAACGAGCTTTTAGGTAAGAAACTTAATAATCAAATCTTTTGAATTGGACGGTTATATTAGCTATGAACACACACACAGGCATACACAATAAGTTGAGATTGAAAAGTGAGCTTGGACTATATTTATAAAATTTGCATTTAAGACATTGTTATATTTCATGTGTGTCTTTTATAATGAGTGCGGATGGCTTAAACTTATTTAATTATATGTCAATTCCACATTTTTTTTTTAATTCTTATTAACCCTAGAGCATGCAACTATGTGATTCAAACCAAGAATGTAAAGAAAACACAATTTTAGGAAAAAACCCAAAGGGTAAAAACTTTTATTTCACTAAAGTTTTGCAAATCGCAACTTACAAATTCAATAGAGAAATACTACCCGACGAATATCTTGTAGTTGACTCTCGTCTTCTTCAGCAGTAGTTTCCATGAGAACTACAATGATCACAATCTTCCTTTAGCAATGAATTTCCCCAAGAACCCACAATAAAAAAGCAGTAGTCGGTAATGATTACCGTAAAAATCACAAGATCAGCAGTGGAGGCTCCTTCTCTACAAGTGCAACTTCAATATGAAAGTGTTTCGGGTTCCAAAGATGATTCACAAAAGTATTTGGGAAAGATTATGTGAATCAAAAAGTGTTTTTCCCTTATAAAAGTAAATACTTAAAGGCGTCAGTTTTACAATTTCATAAATGCGAAGTCTTAATAAAAACCCTCCACGAAGCAGGTATTTATTTGAGAACACAAAAATTGAGGTGGCACAACCTCGTTCGAACGAGAAGATGACCTCATTCTAATGACATGGAGATGTCATTCGAATGACATGAGTTTCTCTTTAAACGAGATGCAAAAACACAAAATAGTGAGCCCTCATTTGAACCTCATTTGATCAATGCTTCAACTGACCTTCTAACGAGATGCAGGTCATTCTAACGAGATGGAAGGAATAAAATAAAATATTTTTAAGTTCAAAAACCTGTTCAAAAAGCTGCCTCGTTTTAAAAATACTGTTTAAAAAAAAGCTCCCAATACTTAGTAAAAAATCCACGAAACATAAAACGACAACCATACTAATTTTATGTGAAGTCGTGGAGCGTATTGAAATTGCTTAATATTCGGATCCATCTTCTTGAACGTGTGAACATGAAGGTCCATGATGGAAGTAACATGATATGTCGTACTCAATGTAACCTAGGTACTAGAGGCAATGACAAAAAATTTGCCCTTACAAATCTCCCCTATGGCTATTCCGGTACAAAAATAAAAAATCTGAATTATCCAACAAATCCTATAAAAATCTAATACCCTCTTAGAAACCCAAAAATGGAATGATACTAAACATGTAAAAGTCTTTCAAAATCTTCAACTTTTCAAATCTTCAAATCTCTCACTTTCACTTTATCTTCTTTTTGGGAGCTTTGTCAAATGTGTGCTTTTCAAATGCTCATGAAAGTGTACCTACACACAATACATAACGAATTGTACCTTTATGACGTATTGACTTTGAAATAAAATAAAAATCTTAAATCAAATCAATTATCCCCCATAAATCAAACACTTACTCCCCTATAGTTCATAATTCATAATTCGTTCTCCCCCCTTTTATTTGTCTGGAGTAGACAAGGAAAAGAATAAAAATAATAAACCGAAGTATATCAAAACAAGCATATTATATCATCACAAACACATATCAAATAAGATCAAGCAATGATAATCTCAAAGTCTCCACAAACTATTTTTGATTTTCCAAATTTTTCAAGAATTTTGTTTTTACAAAACAACACATACCATGAACTAACACTAAGATAACCAAATTTTTAAAGCGTAATGAATGGGTGTGAACAAATTTGATAGGAAAATCGACTCAAATAATCATAACATATGTGCACGATGAATTTTGGATGCTCCTAATGAATGAACTCAAAATCATCCTTTGGTGTAAAAATCTTGAATTCATATGATATTGACTACATCTAATCACCAAATCAATCCGTCGACAATCACCCATATCGAATCATGCCCCTTTCGCGAAGTAGGTAGACCAGTAATAAAGTCTATAGATTTTCTTTCCTATTTCCACACCGGACTCTCCAAAGGCTGCAAAGTACCTGTAGGATGCTGATGATCCACCTTCACCAACTAACACGTATCACACATGGACACAAACTCATCTATATCTCTTTTCATACTAACTCATCAATACTAACTGTGCATATTGTGGTACATCTTATCCCCTCTGAGATATACCATAAAAAGTGAACTGTGAGCTTCCAACATAACTGCTCGCCTCAAGTACTTGTTATCCGGAACATCCAGACTCCCCTAGAATCTTAAACAACTATCGAACCTGATAGAAAAATGCTCCACCCCCTCGGCTAAAAACTTTTTCACCCGCTCCTGGAAAACCTGATCTCCCTCATGTTCCTTTACCACCGAATAAAAATCTCGAGGGTGATGGTGAAAACTAACATAAATGCTTGGGCTAAGTCATCATCCCCATGAAGGGTCCTCCACTTCGCCTTCTACACTGTCGCCAACTCTAGGAACGACTTACATCTCAACACATCCGCTACGACATTCGCCCTTATCGGGTGGTACTGAATGTCAAACTGATAATCTTTCATAAACTCTAGCCACCTCCAATGTCGCATGTTCAGCACTCATTGTGTGAGCAAATACTACAGGCTTTTGTGGTCTGTAAAAATCTATAATTTCTCCCCTATGAGATAGTGTCTCCACACTCGTAAGGAAAAAATCACGGCACTAAATCCAAGTTGTTGGTGGGGTAATGTCCCTCATGAGGCTTAAGCTTTCGAGAAGTATAAGCTATCGGCCTCTCCTCCTACATCAAAACATCGCCAAGTCCACTTTGGGACGCATTTGTATAAACTAGGGCTGTAAACAGATATTCAAAAATCTGCATCCGTCCGATATCCAAATCCGAATCCGAATTAGCGGATATTTATTCAAAAAAATGGAAATGGATACGAATACAAATACTCTATAAAAATATCCAAGAAAAAGGATACAGATATGGATAGTACTAGTATCCGACACGAATAATCCGTATCAGATGCGGAGTATCCATTTTATCGGATATTTATTTTGCCGGATATCTATATCCGTCAAACATATGTTTAAAATATTACTAATAATATCAGTATTAGTATTACTAATAAAATAATACTAAAAAAAACCTTGATTGTTTATTCCCTAAAACCAAACAAACACATATTCCACTCAAAACAAAAATACCCTAAGGTTATTATTTTATCGAGTATATTATAAAATGCCATATATTATTATTTTACTGGGTATATTATCATGGAGTTATAATAAAGTTACTGTGCACCCTATCACACACAACATACACCCAGTAAAGAACATATACTCCACTAAAAAAAAACTAATTTCACTTCATTTATCTTTCGTACAAAACAAGAGAAAAGAAACCCTCATTTTACTCCACAGAAAAACTTCATTCCGCCACCTCCACCTCCTCCGCATCAGCCCGCCACTACTCATCAACCCCACCGCCGCTTCTCATCAACCCCCCATTGCGCATCCCCTCCTCCTGCAATAGAAAGTTAGCAACAATAGGTACATACAAAATAAAAAATACAAATATATAACTGTATTTATATGTTATTCATGTGGTTGTTCATTAGTTTCCTTAATTCTAATTTTAAATTCTAAATAAATGTAGGAGAAAAAAAGAGTAGAGAGATGGCTTCGATTGTGATGATAACTGAAGTTAACAATAGGTATATTATATACAAAATAAAAATGTATACTTATTAAAATAAAAATATCAGTATGTTTTGAAGATTAAAAGGTCCATGAGGTTATCATTCTCAATAAATTTGATTTAATCTAAAATGTGCATATTTATATCTACTGTTATGGAATGTTACTATTTTTTTTTTGGACGACTTTAAACTTTATAGTTGTAAAGTATGGATGGCTTTAAGCGATATTATCATTATGGAATGCTAATATTATTATGGAACCCATAATTGTTGATGTTAGGTGGTAGTAGTTTTGTTATATATTTATTTGGATTGGATTAGATTTCATTAGATTGAATATTCTAATAGTTATTTTTTGCGATGGCTAAATAATGTAAACGAATATGGATATTATTAGAATCTGAGGTATCCGAGCGGATACGGATATGGATAGTTTTTTTTATCTATCCGGCCGAATACGGATATGGATAGTGCATCCAGATAGCAGATACAGATATGGAAAACATGGTATCCTATTCGTATCCGTCCGTTTACCACCCCTAGTATAAACCCTGTAATCAACTCCTTCCCAAGGCAATGCCAAAATTGGTGCCTTAGTCAATCTAGTCTTTAGCTCCTCAAATTCTTGTTAGCACATCTCATCCCAAACAAAAGGTACCCCCTTCCTCGTCAAATTCGTTGAGGGCCCGGCTATCTTGGAGAACCCCTGAGTGAATCGACGATACTACCCGACCAATCCCAAGAAGCTGCGCACCTCGGTGGGTGTAGTGGGTTATCCCCACTCCATCACGATAGAAACTTTCCTCGGGCCCATGGATATCCCATGCTCGGACACGATGCGACACCAAGAACTGTACCTCTTTCAACCAAAACCCGCACTTCTCGAACTTTGCATACAATTATGATCTCGAAGTTCTTGTAAGACCACCCATAGATGATCTGCGCGCTCCTCTGCAATACAAGAATAAATCAAAATATCATCTATGAGTACGATCATGAACTGATCCAAAATTCCCTCAACACTCGTCTTATCAAATCCATGAATACTGCTGGTGCATTGGTTAGCCCGAATGACATCACCAAAAACTCATACGACCTATATCGAGTAAGGAAGGTTATCTTTGAGACGTCCTGCTCCCGGACTCTCCACTCGTGGTACTTCGACCTAAAATTAATCTTCGAAAAATATGCAGCACCCCTCAGTTGGTCAAATAAATCATCTATACGTTAGTGACTTTGTTTAACTCTCGGTAGATGACACAAAGACGTAAAGATTCGTCCCTCTTCTTAAAAAATAACACTAGAGTACCCTAGGGGGAACTAATCCTCCTGATAAACCCCTGCCCTAAAAACTGCTCAATATTCTCTTATAGCTCCTTCATCTCCAATAGAGCCATCCTACACGAAGTATGGGCAATAGGTCTCTAGCCCATAATCAATCCGATCTCCCAACTAGGTGGTAACCCAAGAATCTCCCCAAAGACATCAGAAAAGTCCTCACCACTAGGATGGAATCTAGTGGCACCAAAACCTCTGAAGAAGTATCCTCCTCGAGGTAAAACAAACATGTGTTTGACCTACCCCCGAGGTGCAACATCGTAATTAGGAACATCTCCTACCCCGAAATGGCGAAGACGATGGACCTCCCATAGCAATCCACACATGCTCTATCAGTGGCTAGCCAGTCCATCCCCAAAATGGCATCATACTCATGCATGTCAAGCACTAACAAATCAACAATGAAGGTAAGTCTACCTATCTCGATACTGATACCCC
The DNA here is from genome assembly GCA_949130495.1 of Sambucus nigra. Taxonomy (NCBI): domain Eukaryota; kingdom Viridiplantae; phylum Streptophyta; class Magnoliopsida; order Dipsacales; family Adoxaceae; genus Sambucus; species Sambucus nigra. The sequence goes on along the minus strand of OX422213.1, from coordinate 101,726,477 downwards.
ATCACACTGACAGTATGGATGTCCCTCTACCCAGTGGTGAATCTATGTGTAAACTCTTACAAACCCCGTGCTAAAAAAAGAGTGCGATGCCTCCGTATAAAAAATAATGCAACCAATATGACCAAAAATGGGAAACATACCCTTGACTACGTATGGAGGAGCATGCCATCTGATGTTGCGACATGGTAGACCCACCCATACTGCAATGGATGTTTCCCTGAGGTGGGATGGTAGGAGTAGGAGCTCCCTAAGCTAGAAGCTATGGGCATTGTCCCTGAGGCGCCTACTGTCCTCTAAAACATCCCTGTCCCTCGCCTGTTGGATCCCCTTGCATGCAATACCTCGAAGTGTGTCCCCTTTCACCACAAGTGTAGAAGTTTCCCAAAAATGGACCCCACTCAAACCGTCATCCCTGATGGCCCCTGTCCTGGTGTCCTTGGTCTTGATGGCCTCTTTACTGTTGTCTGTGCTGGCCCCTATACTGCTAGCCCTGTCTTGCTTGACCCTGGCCCTGCCTTTGACGGTCATCTGCACCCCTAAATTTCTTATTCTCATCAGTGGATGGGATGCCCCTGTGCTTTGGGCCCCACATCCGCCTCCCCACTCGCCTAGTTATGTTATCTAGATGACTCACCTCCAGGACGCTTCTACTCTTTGCTTTTTAAAAAATATCTGTGATCCTCACAATGGAGAAATGCATCATTAACCAAATGGTTAGAAGTATTGAATGATGGATTCCCCAGAAGAGCCTTACTGATATGCCATGCCGACCCCGCAAAAAATCTATCCATCCTCATCGTCTCGGTCCGAACATCCTCCCTGGCAAAGTATGAGGGGACAATGAACTCCTCCTCATAGTCACCGACATTACGCCCCTCCTGCTTAAGCTCTGTAAATATGGTCCTCATCTCGGACTGCAGGGCTAGGGGAAAGTATTTCCCCTTAAATTATTCCCAAAATTGACCAAAGTTGAGGTTGTCCCTCTCCTCAATAGTCATAATCTCCTCCCACCACTGAAGAGCGCCCCCATTATCCTGAATGAAGATAACATCTACTTCTGAATCGACATTCACTCAAACATCCAAAAGTTCCTCTCGATGTCCTTCTTCCAACGATTCGAAACAAATATATCAGATCCTTCTGCAAACTCTGGAGGTTGCCCCTTAACAAAGTCCTCCCTCGCTCGACCCCATATGTAGCTTGGTGCCTCTGATGCTATAGCCACCTACTGTGGTGGTGGCTGCTGAGGTGCCTGTGGTGGTGGGAAATGCTGAAGCATTACTGCCAGCGCCGTAGATACCGTTCGAGAAATAATTGTGGCTATCTCGACGTGGGTGATCAATTATGGGGAGACTGTGGGTCTTAAAGTGGCTCCGGATGGTCCTCCTCCTCCATAGACGGTGGAACTACTCTCCTCGATCCGCCCCTACGTCCATTAGCCATCTGAAAGAAAACAAGGTTTAAATTAGTATCAATCGTAAAAATACAATGAGTCCTAAGTGTAGGATATATATATATATATATATATATATATATATATATATATATATATATATATATATATTATATTATATCAAAGAACTAAATGCATAACGTAATGAGCCCAAACACATATCCTAAGGACACTAGAATCGTGCTCTGATACCAACTATAAAACTCCCCATTTTCTCACAAAAAGGCTGGCCAGGTACGATATGCCGAAGATGGGGCTTGTCGATAAATTAATACCATCCTTAGCACAAATACGAATATAAATAATTATTAATTAAGGACCAAATTTGAAAAGTAATGAAAACATCCACAATAAATAAATAGATCCAAACCACTAACAATAAATAAATATCCAACCAGTTTAATATAAGTCTCAACCAACATAAAGTAAAAGTCTCGGGCATATGCCCTTACAAATGTTCCCAAATAAATAAGTACTGCAGAATAACCACCTATGCTAGAGTCAAAGAGTCTGAAAATTGAGGCAAAAATGATACTACAGGATCGATACAGCACAATCCAGCTATCCCTGTCTAGGAGCACCTGGGGGAAAAACATTTAAATTTGGGTCAGAGCCTGAGGTGTGCAAGAGTTAACTTAATTAATTTATGATGCAAAAATACAATCAATGCATAATAAATATTCCCCCATCGTCACTCACATGCGTATACACCTCACCCCTCATCTAAGTGTCATAATATTCGCACCTTAATACGTCCCAAATAATGAATTGTGTCATCATCTAAAAATTTATGGAATGCATATATCGATAATTAATTATTTAAATGTAATCCCTACATTTAATTATTAACTTCCACTTATTCTAATCTCATAATATCATATCTAAGGCATAAACATCTATTATGCAATAGGGTCATGAATAATATTTATTGTCCACCTCTTTATACAATTAAGTTTATTTTATTAAAGCCCAGGTATTTATTAATATATGTCCTACCATATATTGGACACACAAGAGAATCTATCGTTGGTGTCTAATTCGTACTCTATCGATAAGTTCGAAGGAATACCTTATCCTAAGCAGACACCACAAGCACGCATAAATTGGGGGTGGTCCTTATGCAGGACAACTGTACATGGACCATACCCAACGATGATACAAGAATGGTCAGTGCCAATACCTACCTCTCACTACACCAAAATGACAAAATTGTCACCTTTCAGCCGGCCACCGTTGTCAAGGTCATTGATCGTGACAAAAAACACGCATTTTGTGTCACGATCATTGACCTTGACACGATCGTGACAAAGAATTGTCACGGTCATTGGTCGTGACAAGTCCGTGACAAATTTACTTGTCACGGTCATTGACCGTGACAATTATTTAAATATTTGTCACGGTCAAGGACCTTGACACGACCGTGGCAACTTCTTCAGAAAAAACCCTTTCCCCTTCTTTTTTCTGCCCCGCTGTTCCCTCCTTTTTACAACTCTCTCTCTCTATGATTCTCTCTCTCTCTCTAGTTTCAGGTTAGATTCTCTCTCTCTCTCTCTCTCTCTCTCTCTCTCTCTCTCTTCCATTTATATATATGTTTGTGTGTATATATTTTTTTGTGTGTATATATATATATGTGTGTGTGTGTATGTGGTGGGTTAGTATGTGGAAAATAGGCGGTTGTTATATTAGAGGCAAAACATTGATGATTATGTATATAAAATTAGCCTTGTATGGGTATAAGCTAATTTAGATTAATATTGATGATTATTTATATAAAGATTAACTCATTTTCATTCGAATTGGACAATTCACATGTTAATATGTTGTTGCATAACCTATACTTTTGTCTTAGTTTAGATATCGTTCATGAACTTTAGAATATTAGTGTTATCGACTTAATTCCACATTGAAGATATTTGTACTTGTATATTTGTGTCTAATTTTAATTTCAAAGGGAAGATTACGATATTTTGACTATGGTTAAAGATAAAAAATAATTCGTTGTGATTTTATTTCTAAGTGATTCTAGAATTTTTATTCTTGGAGTTGAATAATAATGCTGGAAAAATCAACATGTTAATTACATAAAATGACGCTACTATATGTGATGAAAGTTAGAGAAATTTAACGAATTAATGAACTAAAAGTGAAAATAATAAAGTGTTAAGGTTAAAACATGCAATGTAGTATTATTTGCATACAAAATGACAAAGAGACAGTCAAAAATGAAAAAATATCAATTTGTGAGAATAACTCTTGAAATGTCAAAAGTATGATCTTTAGGCAAAAAGAGTCATTTATGAAAAGCCGGGATTTGGCACAAATCTTTGCAAGAATGAGTATTATTTGTTAAGTTAATTTTAAATGGATTAATATGAGTACTTAAAATGATAAAAATACTATGGAAGGTGTAAAGAAAATAAGTTGGAAATATAAGTCTTAAAATGACAAAAGTAAGGTTTTGGTGCAAAAGTGTCATGTTATGAACTAGTTGGACGTATGCGTAAATTTTTCAAACTAAAGGTCTCTAGTTGAAAAAGTTGGGTTTTATGTTGTGAATGATATGCCCAATATGTGTGTGGTGGTGTGTGGTGGGGGAGGGGGGCAGGGGTGGTGGTGGGGGGAGGGGGTGGATCTATTCCATGCTTTACATCTATTCCGGCATATATAATATATATAATAATAAACAAAACCTCTTATTTAATGTTTGTGTATGTGTGTGTATATATGTGTGTGTATATATGGGTGTGGTGGTGTGTGGTGGGGGAGGGGCGAAGGGGGTGTGATGGGGGGAGGGGGGTGGGGTGGTGGGGGGTGTACGTTTACGTGTGCGTGTGTGTGGTGGGGGTAGGTGAGGGGGGGAGGGGGTGGGGGTGGGGGTAGGGGTGTGTGTCTATGTGTACTAATAATATTTTTTTTATTTGTACTAATAACATGTTTTTACAACAAATATCTCCTTCAGGTATTAAGGCGAAGATGATGATGCTGTTTATGATGATGTCGTCTGGGCTCGGTGGTAGCGGAGGCGACGAGGGCTCCTCGTCCCCTAGGCTCCATAAATATGGCAAATTTGGGATTACCATCGAGACAAATTGGAGCTATTAGCGAGATCCTTCAAGCTGCTAAAGATGGTCATCAGCCCGGGGTTTATGAGTTGGAAGGAGGTGCCATATGAGCTCAAGTTAGCTGTTTGGGCGGCACTACAGGTAATATATTTATATTTATATGAATATTTCAATTTCAATTTAAATTTAAATTTCAATTTCAATTTCAATTTTAATTTCGATTTCAATTTCATTTTAAATTTATATTTATATTTATATTTATATTTATGTTTATTCGCAACTAACATTGTATTTGTTGGACAGGAACAATTCAACTTGGATCTAAAGCTACGCGATTCCGTCTTGGAGCAGTTGAGGGAGCAACACAAGACGTGGAAGAAAAATATGCGGACACGATACTTTGGGAAAACACGAGAGTCAATTATCCAATGGCGTGGATCCGTCCTGGTCAAGGAGCCGATCTCATTAGCACAATGGCAAAAGTTCATTGACAATGAGATCAAGGATCGACAATTGGCATATCGCCAATCGGGGAGGGAAAATCAGGCAAAAAAGACGGACGTGCACTACTCCGACCGGACGTCTTACGCCGAGGTGGAGCATAGGATGAAGGTAAGATTTAATTTTTCTATAACTACAGAAATGTATTATTCTTCATTATTTTACTTTGCAGGGACGATACTAATTTTACTTTATTTTATTTCAGGGGGTAGGGAGTGGCCCAGGGGGTAAGCCACGTAGGCTCGATACTTATGTGGCTCTTCGGATGAAGAAGGGGAAGGACAAGGAGGTGTTCCCGAGCGTCGCGGCCATGATTGTAAGTAATCCGATAGTTTAATTTTTGTTAATTATGGTATAATTTTTTAGTTTACTTATTTTACTAACATGTGCTTTTTGTCATTTCAGGCAAAGATTAAGGAAGTGCATGAGTCGCAGTCTGATGCCGACAAGGCGTCTTTGTCCACAGACCCACTCATCCAAGTGCTTGGCTATGATTTCAAGGGGAGGACAAGGGGGTGATCTCGCGGGTGACCAAATCTAGGATCATCGGATTGGAGACGAGCGACACCCGCGGGTTGGCTCGAACGGTGGATTCACATGACGCGAAGCTGTCCCGTTTGGAGGCGACGGTCCAAGATATGTACTCATTCATAAAGCGTACGTTGGACGGAGATCGTAAAGGGAAAGGAAAGGAGAAGGTGGTGGAGGAGGAGGAGGAGGAGGTGCGGGATAACGAGGCGCAGGATGACGAGGATGTGGACCTCGCTGCTTCATCACCGACACGTGCGTACTTAGATGATCCACTTCCTTTTTTGGCTACCTTCCCCAGACCAATGTCGACAATTGGTTGGGCAAGCGTGTTCATATTGGACATATTTGATGGCCAGCGGATAGGGCGGGGGTTGAGGGACCCGAATATCGTCCAGGATGGAATAGTTCATGGATGTGCGCTTCAAGAGATCGAGTCCAAAGTGCTCGTCACGCATGTGATACCCGGGAAGGAAAACTCCCTATTGTGGTTGCGCGAACAATGCGTCACGATGTATATTAGTGGTGTGTCAATTCATATATCGTGTGGCCTACTCACCTCCTCACATTTACCCAGACATATAGTGACATTATTTTTAAGTTAGTACATTTAAATTATATTTGGATTATATCGTCATGTATATTGTTTCTATTTTGAATATATATTTGCATTATATTTAGTTTGTTTGGATATATGATGTTTAAACAGGTACAACTTTGCTATAATAGGTACAAATATACTGCTGGGCAGTGGCAGTGGCCATACTGCCCAGCAGATTTTTTTTAAATTCTGCCCAGAAGTGACAATTTTTTTTTAAAAGGGTCAAGGCTTTGTCACGGCTATTAATTGTGACTAAACTTGTCATGGGCCATGACCGTGACATTTCTAATGAACTTGTCACGGTCATTAACCGTGACACGTCCGTGATAAAAAAAGTTGTCTCGCCCCGAATTGTCACGATCATTGACCTTGACAAGTCCAACTTGTCAAGGTCAATGACCGTGACAATTAGGCATATTTGGTGTAGTGTCTCGTGGGTGGAGCCTCCACGTAATACCTATATGACCTTTACATCATCAAGCCCACTTGTGCCGACGTGTGATACACGATCCGAACATGCGAACCCCCGAGCCAATAGGACAGGCCATTGGTATGTCGACACAAATGCATAATAGTAGATATTATTATCCTACATAATATGTAAAGGTAATTACTTTATAATTACCACAAAAGTCCAACAAAGTCCACATCAATTTTTTATTTGTTAATAATTTATCATCTAATAAATTATTAATTTCCATGACAATAGGATATTCTTCCAGTTTCCAACGTTATTTAACTTCAGCAACAATGGGGCATTCATTTAGGGACTTACAACAAGATTTCGGTCCCTTAATTAACATTACAGTCTCTCCATTGGTTAATTAGTTTGTCCCCAAATAGTTATCAAAACTTAAGGAAATCTAACATCAATAATCACATATTCGATACCTAATTTTTGGAACCCTTCCTACATATAAATCATTCCTCTACATGTGTGGTTCATCATCAACTCAAACATATTTAAATTAGAATCCCAGAAATTTAAAGGCGATAGTTATATGCATCAAGAAATAAATTGTAGAGAAAAAATTAAGCACGAGAATTCTTTCCTTAAAAATGGGAGAAGAGATGTCCCTTGATTCTTCCTTGGTTCCCCCTTTGTTCTAGCACTTTTCTCCTTTCTTTGGTATATTTCCCTTTCCTTCACGTATCTGTAATTTTTAAGTTTTTGGAATGATAGCGGGGGAGTGGTTTACACCCACTTAACCTCTAATTAGGTGTTAAATCCCAGGTTGGGTCCTAAGTCCAACCTTTGGACCTCCAAATGGACCCGAATTCATACTCTAATTGGCCCAAAACTTTTCCAACCTAGATATTATTGACCCGAGACTATTTTTAAAGGCCTAAATCATCTAAATGAGCCCATATGTGACCCAAAATGTGTTCTAAGTTATTTATGTCAATCATAATTACTTTTAATTTGTGTCACACACATAAATTGTGTATTTTCCTTTATTATATGCAAATGTCATATTCATGCACATAAAAATTAATCACACACAAGTATAACTAAATAACAAATTTCAACTGTGACATCTGTAAATAAAAAATTAATTAGGTCAAATTTTCAAAATTAGTTATTTATTCCAAAAATATTATTTCATTATATTTTTAATAGAAAATACGGGGTATTACAATTACCAACCGTGATAGTGTGGGGATTCCACCCTCTTTCAGAAATGAGACATACTCTTTCATCAATAGCTTTTAAACAAGATCTCACACAGGACTTCCAATATGAATAATGTGTGCCATCAAAGACAAACATTTGATTATATAAGTAATCCATTAGAAAAATTATGATATTTTCAAAATCAATTTCTCAAAACAATTGATATCTCAGAAATTTTTTAGAAAAAAAAATGATCACACAGTAAATTTGTGCAACAAGATCTGATACCAACTTGAGAGTGCATAATTCTTTGATGGCTTAAACTTATTTATTAAAATGCCAATTCCACAAACAAATTTTATTTCTTATTAACCCTATAACATGTAAATATGTGACTTAAACCAAGCATGTAAAGGAAACACGATTTCAGAAAAAAAAAAAGGGAAAAACCTTTTATTTCAATAAAGTTTTGCAAATCACAACTTACAAATACAATAGAGAAATACAGCCCGACGAATCTCCCGTAAGTGACTCTCGTCTTTTTCAGCAATAGTTCCTACGAGAACTACAAAGATTGGAATCTTCCTTCAATAATGAATTCCCTCGAGAACCCACAATGGCTGTAATCTTCAGTAATAATTCACGTAAAAATCACAAGATTAGCAATATAGACTCTTTCCATACAAGAGAAACTTCAATATATAAGTGCATTGGGTTCCAAAGATGATTGACAAAAGTATTTGGGAAAGATTGTGTGAATCAAAAACTATTTATCCCTTATAAAAGTGAATACTTAAAAGTAGTAGTTTTGTAGCTTTCGTAAATTCGAAGTCTTAACAAAAACCCTACACGAAGTAGGTATTTATAGGAAGACACAAAACTTGAGGCAGTCCAACCGCGTTCAAACAAGAAGTAAACATCGTTCTAACGACATGGATATGTCGTTCGAATGACATGAGGTTCTCTTCAAATGAGATGTAAAACTACAAAACAACCCTCATTTTATAAATGCTTCAAGAGAGATGTAAATATGTAAAGAAAATATTCTTTACTCTCATAACTCCCGAAAGTAGTAAACATACATGTAAAGAAAATATTCTCTTAGTGCGCACACCCTCTCCCTCGTAGGTGACACTAAAGAGCCCCGCTATCCACTAAAATCAATTATATATATTCATGCTAAGTCTATTACGACCAACAAACCCACTAAATCGGACTTACTCATGAATTCTACTACTAACAAACTATTGTGACTTTCCCGTGTCACACAAAATAGACCTCAATCACCCCGGGACAAACTCATACTTTAAATTGCTAATAGAACTTGCAGTTCAAATGGTTCCTGGACCTAACACCCTTGTCCCAACCAAACCAAAAACTTCTTATAATTGTTGCCCCTATAAGGCATCCCGTTGTTGTCCCCTAAATTACTACAGACATGATTCACACATGTGTTCCTACTCTTTACACATCAGGCACCTCATTGTGTCATTCCCCTTTCTCTAGACCCACTGGCCATGTTGGGATTGTCCTTCTCACGGACCTGGTGGTCTTGACCCTGATTGCTACCCCCATTGTCCCTTTGGCTCCGCTGGCCCTATGAGACTTGTTACTCTCCTTGATGTCCCTAACTGAATGCACCTTCACCTGGTAGGAATTTTATTGATCTCAATTCTTAAAATCGGTTCTCTACTAGGTATCCCCTCCTGTGGTGTCTCACTAGCACTATTAAATCCAGTCTTTCCCTTCGGTTAGGTTCTCTAACTCTCTTGGATCCTTTCTCACGACAATGACGACAATGGTACCAGTCTTTCTATCCTGGTTTCCCCATATATGCTTTTATATTCTAACCATGAGTTCATTATTAACTTACAGACCTTCTTAATTATCCGTATCCACCTTGTCGGGTATGAAGTTCACTTAACACATCAACTATCCTTCATAACCGACAACTGTACGACCTTTTTTAAATAAGTATTGAAATATCATTTGCCTCTCTGTTTAAATAGTTGATGAGAGGATTTTGGGGTGAAACCGAACCCCAAAATCCTCGTTATTGATGGTATTTCTCCAGGGTTGTGGTGACTCACTCCTATCACTACAACACCACTCTTATGAGCAAAAACTTCTCCTGAAATTTAATCATGGGTGCCACTGCACTCCAACCAATGCAATTTCCTTTGGTTTTCTCCTTATATTAACCCATCACACTCCCTCTCTTCCCCAAATCCTTAAGGATAGCTCTTCGAAAGAGTTACTCCGACTCCCCCCTTTTTATCGACTACGGTGGGAGAGTCTGAATTTTCACCACCGCTTTCTACTATAGTTCTTAGGGAAACTATTACACCCTATTGATTGTCCCAACATCATCTTCCTGGACAATAATCATGGTGACTTCTATCGTGGTCATCATTCCCAGAATATTTCATGGCTTCGGCTGAGCCTCCCCCTACAGTCCTTCTAACGTCCCTCACTGGTCGTCCAAAATTGTTCGGTGTACAAAACCCATTCGAAATCATATATGAATCGTATCAACTATACTTATGAGTAGGAGAACATAAGTCCAATATGTAGAGGAATACAACAATCCTATAATAAGGCTCTATGTTAAAAACGTTATGATGAAACGTAATAAGTCATATAGATCCTAAGGATTTAATAACCTCATGCTATGATACAATCTATGACACCCCACCTACGAAAATACCGAGTGGATAGCATGTGATCAAAATAAAATGTTGGTCTCATATGGATGATTTTTAGCATCACTGTCAAAAATATTTTTAAAGTTATTGGACACCTAGTAATCTAAATAGATTGGTGACAAATTTTATCCTTCATTGACTAACATCACGCGAAAGAAAATAATAACTAAACCATTCACACAATCTGATAATTGAGTACAACACAAATGAATAATATGAATATAGATGACCGAATCAACTATCGGTTCAATAATAAAATCCAATAATAAACTGAAATAATAAACTGGATACAAAAGGTGAATAAATAATTAAATACTAAATCTGAGGGAAACATGCCCAAATGAGTACTGAAAAAAGGTCCCTACACTAGGAATGAATGAATGAGGCATCTATAGCAAAGTTCTGCAACTTCCACATGAGTTGCAGCTACGCATCCTTGGATAGAATCCTCAAGCAGGGCGTCCTTATCACTGGATACCTAAAATGTTTTGGAAAACATTTTGACATGGGTCAGAGCCTAATTATAACATTTTGAAAATATTTAGCAAGGAGTAAAATTAAAATTAATTAAATATGCATGCTCACTTTTCGTATTTAAGCTAATGTCGCACTCTCTTGAGGTATATCTCACCTCTCATCTAATGTACACACCTAACGCTTGCCTTCTACCTTCCTCTATCGCACTACTCTAACCCGAGAATCCTTACTTTTATTATTAAGTTACCTACTCATTAACTTATTAATCGGGTCAACTAAATTAAATCATATAACGTTCATACTAGTTATATAGGAAACCCCTTTTTAATCATATAACTTTCACACTAGTTATGTGAGAAATCTCCTTTTTAAATCATATAACTATCACACTAGTTATATAAGAAATAGATTCACACTTATACGTACTAGTATACCACAACATTCACACAAATGTCGTGTAATATAACCATCCATTTTCGAGTAATAAATCACCGTATGCTTTCTCTAAAATGCTATCATGTCCCCGGTATGCTCACTCTAACCTGGCTACCTTAAGTCGGAATTGCTCACACTGATCTTGGGTAAAAATATCCCAACGTAGTGGACGCAGTCATATTCCCCCCCAAAGTGAAACCGAATCATACCCAAATCATCTCACCTCAAAAAAGTCAATCATGCAATAAAATAGTAGGCGATATGACCCGGAGACTCTACTCTCCCTGCTCCTCAAGCCAGGTGATTCACCCACATTGCGCAACCTCCTATGATAGGACTAGAGGGGTTTGTACTCCTATAAATATCATTCACACTAATACCTATAATGTACACATGTATATATATATATATATATATATATATATATATATACTATCACACTATCTGTATACATATATTTAATTAAAGTTCAGCTAACTCGTTCCTAACACCTATAGCACTAGTCTAAAAATATTCATGTCTATATCCCGACTCATAATTTTATTAATCACACATTAATTATTTTTTCCTTAAAGTAGTGTCACCGAACTATAATACCAAGACTTAATCATTCGGTTCGTATCTTCACCCTTTAGAATTTGTAACACAAAATCCCACTACTAAGTTTAACACCCCTCATTAAATTTAATATTTGATAATTTATTATATACGTCTATAATAAATTAAACCGGCTACCCCGTGCCTAACTCCCGTAGCACTAGCCTGAAAAATATCCGAGTCAAATCTCCGACCCTTAAATTGATTATTTCACCTCAATTAGTTTAGTAATGTCGTGTTGCTCAACTATAATACCCTGATTCATTCCCTTGGCCCGTATTGTAACCTTTTAGGATTTATTACACAACGTTCAGTTAATAATTTTGACATCCTTATTAATTTTAATATTACTTAATACTTGTATCCTAATAACCTAGCTATTAACCTTCATTTAATTATTCTCTAATTAAATCCTTAAAAGAAAAATCCTTAAAAGAAAAATCCCTATGGAACTGCCAAAAATTCCCCCCGTCGTTCGAACAACTCTCATTATCGTTTGAACAACTTGTAATATTGTTCAAATGACTTGCAATGTCATTTGACGCTATATTCATCCACTTCTTCTTCTTCTTTTCGCCACGCACTAGTTCGACCAATAATGAATCTCCAAGCTTTATTTCAAACCCAAAATTTAATCCAAACATTCCCAACAATAAATCCTCAATTCAACCCCTAACCACCATCGATTTATAATACCAACCGCATTAAATGTAAAATGGGTTGTTCACGATTTCGCACTATCACTTTCTAGGTTTTGATTCTATAATCCGAATAACATGAAATTTATTACTAAGTTTCTAACACAGTTCATATTCCTACAACCATGAATCGTATTGACTCATTAATTAAACAATAAATCTACACAACATGCTAAATTCCTCAGAGCCGCTTTTTCCATGTAATGACCCCCCTTAAATGAATTTCATTATCATACCCACTATGATATGAATGGAAATACTTCAATTAAATTGAAAGAAAGTTTAACCACTTTCCTGATAAGATTCGTAAGGTCTGATTATCTTTGATGTAGACGAAGGTTTGACGAAGAACACACCGAATTCTTTTTGGTTTGGCTCCCAAAAGCTCTTCCAATTTCATCCTCTTTTCTCCTCTGCAAATGTAGGGTTTTCTTATTGATTTGTGTATGCCACAAACTCTCTAATGTTGGTTTTTATATTTCTAATCCCAAAATTTAGCCTATGGGCCAAGCCCAAATGACCCGAACACCCCCTTGTGAGCACAGTTATGCCTAAAAATGCTCTGAGACCCAATTACTACCTCGGGTGCACTTTTCTGATTATCTCGACCTATTTAGAATCAATCTTGCACTTAGAATCGTCATCCGAGTTACTTTACTAGAATCTCCAATCTCAACCTCAAATTATGACACATGTAAATTTTAAAAATAATATGAATTAATTAAATCTTAATTCACCAAATTAATTAAATCCTTCAGATCAATTAAATAATATATCCCCAAATTTCGTATATTCTATATTCTCAGAAATACGGGGTATTACAACCACCAAACCCTTTAGTGATGTTTTTTTTGTCCGAGGTATATATATATATATATATATATATATATATATATATATATATATATATATATATATATATATATATATATATATATATATATATATATATATATATATATGTTGCTTTTTAGGACAATTTTAAATAGGAAAATGATAACATGTGCCTTCAAGGCACATGTTTTGAGCCTAAAAATAGTAAGTAATAGAGCACCACACGAGTTTCGATTTCATATTAAATGTATGTCGGAACTGTGTTCGTACTATTTTTGGGATCTTAATGTGTACCCTTAGGGCATATATTATCAGGACCCTTTTAAATATAATTTATAATTTTTCCCATAGTAATAGTAATTGAATTTAATATTTATACTACAACTTTAAATTTTCAATATATATGTGATGCACTAAAGATAGAGATACAACCACGAGTGATGCACTAAAGATAGAGCTACAACCAAAATTTTGACAATAGATAATTATAATTTAAATGCCACTCAATCGATTTTGTAAGAATATATTAAACTCCAAAATAATGTTTACAATGCCATCTTTGTAACTTAAATTTGTCATGATTTTTTTTTAAATTTGAGTTTAAATTGGTAAAAAAAAATATAATATGATAACATATGATTCTTCATATAAAGATTAAACTGATATTTTTTAAAATAAAAAGATATTATATTAACTACAAATATCGATTAAGTAAAAAAGCTTTTATTCTTTAATAAATCTTTTTCAATTAATAAGAGAATTTATCCATTAATCTTTGTTGGGATACTGTGACAATCATTAAAATTTTGATATTCTTCACTATTCATGTCATCTACAATATCTTTATTCTCATTATCACTCTCATCATTTAAAAAGGTTTCACACGCATGGTTATTATGATTACTACTTGTAACGTTGTCCTTTTTATCACGAAAATCTTTCACATTTTTTTATTTTTAACTTTTTAGAACACTTGTTAAGTGACCGTAGTAATTTTTTTTGTCTTTTCATTTTTCATGACAAGAGGAATATTTCAAATAGACATAATAAACAAGATTAAAATTAATATCTCAGCAAATTATTAAAGTATATAATTAGTAAAAAATAACAATGAAACCTGATTACAACCAAGATTCGCACAACTTGAATCCAACTAGTTGAGGACAACCCCAATAAATGTTGTTTCTTTTACTTACTCAGCTACAAAATAAATACCCTAAATTAAAACAAATCATTAGTAATAAAAAGAGAAATGAATTATTTTTATTAAAAAAATAAAATAATAATAATAATAATATATTGTAACACCCATATTTTTAATGATCTTATATTGAGGTTAATTAAATTAAAATGGAAAATTAATAGGAAATTAATTCGGATTAAAAATAAATATTGATTAGCGAGACAAAGGTTAACATTTATTTGTATGAATTATATTGAGTATTACTTATTAAAATGAGTAATAAATTAGTAGGAATGTATTATGATTGTCGTGAGTAAGAAATATAGCAGTTACGATAATTTAGTTGGGACGCGCGTGTTAGTCATGTTAGGACTTAAATTTATGAAATAAAACGTGATTTATTTATGGATCATCCTAATGGTCATTGCGAGTGCACCAGTGTGTCATAAGGGTTGAAATAGGCAGAAAAATGTACTCGAGATTTTGGATTGGGTCCCGGGGCATTTTTAGGCCAAACCGGCACCCCAAATAGGTATGTTGGTCTTTTAGATTTGTAGAGAAAAGGGGCCTACAAATTTAATACGTTTATATCAACATATGTGTTGAGGAGGTTAGGGTTAGAAGTTAAAAAATCTAAGAGAGGCCATTAGAGGAGGAAGGTGAAGGCTCCTAAGGCTTTTCATGCCATTTTTGCACCACCATCACCGGAGTTTAGTTCGAAAGGAGGAGAAGACAACTCCATCAGTTTTTTGCAAAATTTAGACCTATAAACTTATGTCAAGTGTTTATCTTGCAAACTTTGAATGCATATACTATCCATGTTAGTGTAGGATTGAATAATTTGCATGAATAAATGAGAATGGCTTAAATTGGAAACTTAATTCAGGTTCTTGGGTAGAATGTGAATGCAAATTGAATCCCTATATAAATAGAAAATGAAATAAGAATGTATGTGATGGTAATAATAGGGAAATTTGGGTTTTTATTGATGTTCTTTAATGGAAAGAATAATCTAGGGTTTTGGAATTAAAGTGAATGATTAATTCAGTATATATGACTCCCCTCGATGAATTAATATTTTGAGTGCGTTAGAAATCACTTATACATGTTGTTATAGGGTCTAGTAGGCTTGGTTGGGTGTTTGGGAACGTATTAGGAAGGTTTTGATAATTGAAAATGTTGAAAATGTAACAGTAGAATGAAGGAGACGAACTGTACAATTTTGAATCGACTCGGCCCAAAGGTGAATCGATTCGGTAAGGCGAATCGATTTGGCCATTGGGCGAATTAATTTGGTTTTCCAGAATTCTGAAAATTTCCCTTATTTAAGCCTAGAACTTGTGAATAAATTTTGGGGGGACTTTTGGAATATTTTTCAATGTTAATGAGGGAGATTGTAATTTCAGTAAACATACAATAGGGTTGAGGTTACCCTAATTTAGGAGAATTAAGGCTAGGGATTATTGGGTGTGTTTTGGATATTTAATCAATTTAGGCGAATTAGTAGGGTCACAGATAACATGAGTGAAGCCAAGACTAGACTAGTAGTAGAGAGATATTATAACTGCTAAAACAATATTAAAGGATAAATCGCACCCTTCGAGTGGGGGAAAACACTCCGGAATATATGATGAGAAGTATAATGGTAAATTAATAATACGTAGGATATGTAAGAGTTATATATACTATGTATGGGATATATTATACGTTGCGTGTATACCTATACTGATGATATACATATATACTAGGTTTTGCCCGTGCCTGAAGGCACGACACAAATTTTTGACAATGTACATCATTGATTAGACCATATAAATAAGCACAAACAAATAAAAATATTTGGAATAACTTCCTTTATTTATAGAACTCTCCACACTATTTAAGTAATAAAAATACTACATCAACAATATCACTAGTCCATCCACGACCTCGAATTAACAATGTCAATAGTTCGTCCAAAGTATTGAATGCATAAACAATTCAAGTCGATTTTTCTTACAATACAAATGCTTAAACATTGAATGTGTAAACAATTTAAGTCATAAATCTTTTTACAACACAAATGTTGAAGCATTTTTTTAAATTTGGCAAATTTTACTTTTTATAGAACTATACAACATATTTATAAAATGAAAAACACTCCAACAATAATAATAACAATAATATTAATAGTCCATGAAGGACTTCATATAAATAGTATAATAGCCATTAAATACTAATTGAAGTCACACAGTTGTAGTTTACAACAAAAATGTGTAAACAATTTAGAAAATTTGGGCAAAATCTCCTTTGTTTATAGGAATATCCGTCGTGTTTAAGAAATAAAAAATATTCCAACAACAATATTCAATCCCAAGAACATACACATAAAAGAGGGAACTATATTCAACATTTTCTTTTTAAAATCATAAATACACATTACAATCGAACTCAAATAAAATAAATGTACATAATCCAAATATGTGAATATCTCCATATCGCCAATAATGTTGTTATGTCGAATTTACGCAAGCCCAATTAAGATCGCCTCATTATAATCCCATAATACTCCAATATCAACCAACGTGTAGACCTGAAACTTCAATAACAAAATAAACTTAATAGTAAAATGGAATGCCAAACAAAATTGGAAATTACTATATTGATGTAAAAATTAAAATAGATTAATATAGATGTAATTAGTTTTATATTAAGCAAAAATATTACAATACTTGCCTCATTCAAAAATGTTGCGATCCCGTTAATACACCTGTGCCGTCGACTTCAACAGACGATAGTTTCCAAAACATGCTACATGCACATAAATAAGAGTTGTAAGATAATAATAGACTTATAAAATTTACAACATATTGTCACTACGCCACTATGAAACTATATAGAGGATTTTCATATAAATTTCATCTAAGATAAATTGGTCTAAATACCCAATTAAGTATTGTAATCTCATGAGTGGAAGCAATTGACCAGGTGATGAAAGTTGCTGCAGAATTCATGAGAAGATTTTTTACCTGCTTGTATGACTTAATTATTGATCTTCTCAGGCATTTATAAACTGATCCTTTATCCTCCTTGATATCAATTCGAGACCTTTGAGCCATAATTCAGCACGAATAACCTCTAAGTCCCTTATAGCCCAACTATATAATTAATACGAAAGTTAGTTTTGGAGCATCAGTAATAGTAGATCGTTTCAAACATAATACCCCCTACCATTTGCACTACAGTGCAGTGTACTATCCAACCCAAACAACTCCACAACATTCTTCCTGAAAACAAAATACAAAAGATCCCAATCAAACATTTTTTCCAACAACATTAAAAAAACATTCCAACCAATATAAATTTATAAAAATAGTGATGTTCGTGAGAGAATAAGTCCTTAATACCTTCAGTAGCTAGAGGAGTAGATAAGAAAAAAATAAGATAAACTAATATGTATATATATATATATATATATATATATATATATATATATATACTCATTTTAATATAAGCGCATCAAGTATCTAAAAAAAGAAACATGCTATTATATAAATAATTTATTACTAAAGTGTTAGTACAAAACTTTGCCTAAACACACTACTTAGTGCGCCTTTAACCTATTGTGACCTCTAATTTGATTGAGAAACATGGAACCGGGAGAAAATGATAGGATTTACAATGATGAAAGTCGATGAGGCTTGAGAGAGTCTTCTCCATGCAAATAGAGATAAAGACAAATATCACTTTTAGTCGAGAGATAAGCTAGGACAGAGGAAGAGTTATAGAAGCTAGGATAGTGGTACAATATATACAAACTAATAAAAATTCAAAGTCATTTACAATACAAAAAATAAATATACAAAGTGTTTTTATAACAATTACCATATAACTATTACTTCACAAATAAAATTAAGCGTTGGTATGAGGAAACCCTTAATTGCATCAATTGAATCTAACCATTACTTCACAAGTATAGAAACCCTCAATTGCATCTAACTATTACTTCGCAAATATAGAAACCCTCAATAAACCAAATTGATATGATAGCAGCTTCACTGTGAAAAAGGAGATGAAATGCTCTGACATTCAATTTGAGGCATTTTAAGCAGGCATTTTATTCAACTATATAGCATCCTCAAATTGAACGTAGTTGAGGATTTTAAGCAAGCATTCACGTAATGCTGTGAAATTGCATATTTTGAGGACACACTAAGGTAGTTGAGGATTTTAAGCAAGCATTCATGCAATGATCAGTTTAGGGGGTGGCAGTAGAATCATAAATATCAATTCATATTCAACTTACTAATTCAATATGTTTTTAAGGAGCAACAATAATCTAAGATGAATTTCTATGGTTTGTATGTGTTTTGCATGTACGTTAATACCTTCAAGGGAAAATGAAATCAATAAGAGTATCTTCTTCAACACCAATAGGCACACTTACCTTGATTTTTTCATTATCTTGATCCCAGCTAAAAGATCCAAGGGTAAATAAAATTGGTATGCCGAGGTAAACAACTCTAGGGCAAAATTAGGTTTTATTGTTAAACAAAAAAAAAACTATAGAAACAAATATGACACGGGAGATATTCACACGTAGTGATCGGCGCTAGGGCCTGCAATAAAAATAAACCTGCAAAAATAATGAAGCATGGGAAATGGGAAAACTCAGTTGAAATAATAGAGGAACATGTGAAAAAAAATATATAAAATACCACGTACATTCCAGTTCAGTCTCAATTGAAACACAGTCGTGTACCAGGTGAAAAATCAGTACCGGGTAAAAATAAGCAATACAGTAAAAAGTTTATCCAGCAGCCTGAGCTATATTATCCAGAGCCATTAATATGACCTTATCAGAATTTAAAATACATATAGTAAAACGTTTGTGCTACTTCTATTAGTTGTGGTGAACATCCCGAACAACACAGTGATAAATTGGGACATGTAAGTGTCCTTATAAGTAAAATATTTACAGCCTTAGTTAGTAAATGTAAAATTGAATAGACAACCCAACTAAATTGAAAACTTTGATTCTCAAAATTTTTATTGAATCCCAATCAATTAAAAATTGTCCCAATCGATTGAATGAGTTCAAATATTAAATTAATGCCCTATAAGTTAATAAAAATGTTGATGCACACTCGTAGACTCACCACTCAATGGCCCTCATCAGGCATCAAATCTTCAAGGACATCTCAAACCTACTTTTAAAAACTGAAGCATATCCTTACTAACAACGATCCAATTCATTGCAGCATATCCTCTACAAACTGAATCAGACTCTCTACAGGTCTATAAGCTGCAGCATATCTTTACTAACAACGATCCATAATGTTAAAAACATATTCAAATCCAAACAAAGTTATTCACGTTGCTAAAAACATAGTGAAATCCAAACTAACATATTCACATCCATATAAAAAATGATTCAAATTCAAACAAAGTTAATTCATATTGCTAAAACTGGTTCAATTCCAAATGAGCATATTCACATCATTACAAATTGATTTGAGCTGATTGAGAGTCAATCATAGTCAGTCTTGTTTTGGATTTCAACCAATTGAGAGGTCATAGTTAAGACATTTATCTCTTTTTAAATCATTTCTATAAATTTTTATCTTGGGGTTTTATTTAAACATCCTTGGCAGGGGCATATTTACCGCCATCTAAAGCATGTAATGTGATGCAAGAAACCAAATATAAAACACAAACTAAAATTATCTATATGAACCTGTAAAAAATAACAATATTAAAATTAGTATTTATTGTCACACACCAAATAGAAAACACAAACTAATTAATCCACTTGACAAATACTGACACAAAACATTACGAATGAGTCATACATCAAGTTCTATAACAAGTTTAACATAACGGAACTCAAAATCTGGAACCTTGAAGTCATCTCCTGGTTTTGAACCGCTCACTCACTCTCTTAAACATCTCTTGGATCCATATCGAGTTACCCACGAATATAGATACGATCTTCAGATCGGTCGGTGGGATATCACACACGCTAGACTTAACATTGTTTGGGATCCACTCCTCAAAGTAGGAAGAGTTGTTGTTCTGCACTTTGATCATCTGTTCGTCGACTTTTTAATAAGTATACACCTACATGTGATATACTCCTACTTTTTGAGAGATTTATTTAATTACTCAAGCATAATTGGAAATAAATTCTATACAAAGTGCAATGTACCTTTGAATACAAGCTTCTTAATTTTTATAAACATACTACCTCAATATCGGTTTGACAATATTGAATCTGCCTCAACTCTTAAATGTCCACTGACACAAATATGTGAATTTCTTTCCAGCTCATACAACTATTGTGAAATTTTTAACATTTTAATGTGGACATTTAAGTGCTTTAAGGCACATTCAACATAGAATATAAGTGATAGTATAAATATTTTCAGACAACTTCACAAAGTATTAATCGCATCATTCAATTTGTCCTATGCATCTGTAGCTCCTACCAAAGGCTGGTCCACATGAGAGACCTAAAAAGAAAAAATTGTATTATTAAAGACTTAAAAAAAGGAACCTGCATATATTCAGATCAATGATAATTGTTCAATGGCTAAAATGTGAAGGTATACCAAATGTACCTAGAACATGTAAAATATGGAGGTATACTAAATGTACTAATGAAAGAAACATAAAATATACAACAAAAAGTAACACCCTAACTAAGTTTTGCATAAAAAAATTTGTTAGTGTTAGTCGTTCATGCATTCTCCCTCTATCAAAGTTGAAAGTTTAAATAAAAACCTTTGAAACCTGAGTTTTTCACACGTACAAAAAACATATTATATGCTTAGTCATCAACCAAACATCCATATTTAACAAAATATCAATGGTAGAATACCTAGGATCTATAGAAAATAAAACAAAAAATTTCAGAAAAAGAAAGACACATTGAGTAAGGGTGCTTTCAAAGAAACAAAGTGAGAGGGTCACCACTTCAGCAAGGAGACAGAGAGAACTGAAGATATTCCAATATGCACTGAATTGAAAAAAAACTGAATTTCAGCCAAAATCACCTCCTAAAATGTAATTAACATTTAACACCTCAAGTCCCTTTTGATATCACATTCAATTCAGTTATCAACCTAGTTCACTTTGCTCCCACTCCATGTGGGCAGCAATGGCACCCCATTGAACAGTACCATACCCATTACACAGCACCATAAATTGAATATGATTTACAAATTTTATAACTTTAAAAACACATATGAACAAGGAGATAAAGGTAACAACACTACAAAACACAAATAAAATAAACTCATAAACATTGGAAAAAATATTCAACTCACATCCATGTGCATTGTACACATTACCAAGGAGCCTCATTATTTGCACCAATATTTAACACAAAGATGTGTGTACCAACAAATGAATCTTGGTAAGATTGAGTAGAGGTTTCCTTTTGTACCATCCCTACTAGTTATAACACCAATTCCACAAAGTTGGTCAGAGTTCATCGCGTGAATTTCTGGGATCTCAATTCCATTGTCATCTAATGGTAATGTGAGCCATGCTTGATTGATTGTAACCCACTCCATCATCCCTATCAACATCAAAAAAATTCTCATTATCGAGGGCTATAAAAGCCTCTTATAAATAAATTAAGAAATTAAGTGTTCAAATCCATGTAAACACGTTATATTATTGCAACACTAAGCAATGGAATATTTGGAATTAAAATTTGAATAGATGATCATAAGCATTGCAATACATTCTAAATTTAAATCACTTCGCCATAAGAATACGGTGCAATGATCATAAGCATTGCAATACAGTGTATCATATATGTGAAAACCCATTATAATCAAGGATCATATCAAATAGTAACTGAAAAGATTTACATATTTTAGGTATCCTGGACCAATACCTCCATGGTTGTATCAAATAAGAGCAGACTGTTTAAAATAAGAATAGAGTTATGCCAGATACACGGAACCTCCATGGCTATTTAAAAATATAGAAGTGCTTACGACATGTACTCAGTCAAACCGAGTCAAAAAATTATTGGTTAATGCTATGTGTCAATAATACTATTCTAAGTCGCAAATAAGCAGAATTTTACTACCATAACCCTAATAAGTAAATAAAGAAACCGAGCTCGCAAATTGTTGGCCAATGCTGTGTGTCAACTAAAATCTATGATGTATTTTATTAACTCGTGTTCTAGCATCTTCTAGTTTTATAAATTTGCTTAAAAACCATAACATAACATGCTCGAAGAGTTAATTAATTAATGTTAGGATCTTAAAAAGTCTTTGAATAAAAAAATTATAAAAAATACCTAACATTCCATTAATTCATGCAATCTCAACCATTAGTTGAGGCCTACTAAAAATATTTTGACACACCACCAACATCGATAAAATAAATACAATTTTGTCAACGTATATCATATAGGATTCCTCAATTGGATATTTTTCCAAAGAACTTGAAACATCCATAAAAATAACACATGTAAGTTTCAATAATTAAATATTAAGAAGTCCTATGTAGTTAGATGTCAACAATATTTTGACACACCACCAGCATCGATAAAATCAATATAATTGCTTACCTTGACAATCTATCAAACAACTAAAATGCACTTCCATATAAAACTTTAACCTTTGAAGTAAAACTATGCTTCCTTGATGACATGTTTTTCTGATTCATTTTCTACACCTGCAAATTTCATATATAGATCATTACTCCACATAAAACCATGATTTCAACCTATTTTTGTGAAAGCAAACATGCCAATAGGCTAGAGATTCTCCAAAATTAACTTTTCAAAAATTTTACACCTAAATCGAATAAAAACTTGGTTTGAACCGAAATAATCACCTGCAAAAACAGAGACTATACCTGTCAAATTCAAAAAGGAAAGTTAGAATAAATTAGGTTACACATTATAACTCGAAACATAACCAAAATAATAAATCAAACAAAAAATTAGTGAGATCTGAAATATACTAACAAAAGACACAAATGCTTACAACTCCACAAATAAAATGAAACCATCTAGATTGAACAATAATAAAATGAAACCAAAAAAAAGAAAAAAGAAAATATTAGATCTGACATACCAGGTATGAACACAACCTCAAACTGATAGTGGAGATCCACTTGATATTTAACACACCCGAGTATTTGAAAAAAGAAAAAAAGAAATTATTATATCTAACATTCCATATTCGATTGACATTTGTTTGAGTTTGTAGTGGAGGGACGGAGGATCGCGGTAGCATGGGAGAGGATGATGAGTTCGGAGTGGGGGTCGAAAATCATGGAGCATGTGTTTTTTTTGTTGATTTTATGTGGGAAGTGAAATTTGGGTTTGGCTTTGGCTTGGAAATGGGGTCTGCGATGGTTGAGTTTGGTAGAGAAAGTGAAGATTTCTAATTAAAGGTGTTTATGAGGTGTATTACTATTTTAGCCTTAGAAATTTATGTGGAACTCAAATTCTTAAGGGGTAATAGATGTATTGCAGGAAAAACTCATGTAGATGTCATCATCTTTTGATCTTATGACATACATAAGTTTTGTAACTTATATATATATATATATACAACCTCTCCCCCCCCCCCCTCTCTCTCTCTCTCTGAGAGAGAGAGAGAGAGAGAGAGAAAGAGAGAGGGGGGGAGAGGTTGTATGAATACCAATTGTGTGAACTCTTATATGTGTGAACATACATATGCTACCTGCTATCATGGGAGGTTCCACTTCGTGGACAGTCTTATCTTGATGAGCCCATTGGGGGGATTTTAAACTTGTGCCTTAGAACATAGAACTTAGGGATTGAGCACTACTTGTGTGTATGATAGTGTGATTGGTCATTTGGGTGTGTTAGGAGTGTGCGTAGATCGAAGGCCTATAACTTGTAATAACCCATAATTTTTAGAAATAAAATACTACAGTATAAATGGATTTACTGATTTTGGATCTATTTTGAGAATAAATTAAATTGGGAAGATTTGAAATTTAAGCGACTAAATTTTTTTATTTAAGTAAAAATTATGATTTTTATAAAATTAAAACTCAGTTGGCCGTAAGGGGCTTGCAAGTGAAGAATAATTAACACATAAATAAATTTTATGGGCGCGTGTCATTTAAACGTAATAATATGTCCATGTGAAATAAAAATAATTAGAACGCATTTTGGGGAGCTTTAGAGATTCGGTAGTGTTTTAAATCCCGGGTCATAGGTATATGAGTCGGGGAACTTTTGGGCTAGTTGGGTTATGGTTTCGGGTTTATTTGGAGGTCCAAAAGTTGGGCTTAGGACCCAACTCAGGATTAACACTAATTAAGAGTTTAAGTGAGGGTAAACCACTCACCCTCTATCATTCCACAAAACCTAGATTAGTAGCCACAGGAGAAAAAGGATGAAAACACCAAAAGAAAGAAAAAGAGGCAAGAACAAAAAAGAAATCAATGGCTTTCAAGGAGGTTTCTCTTCTACAATCTTAATGTAATAAATCTCTTGCTTAATTTATATTTACAATTTATTTCTCGATGCATTATAAATTGTTCCCTTTAGATTTCTGGGATTTAGGGCTTGATGTCTTCGGATTGAAGATGAACAACACGCGTAGAGGATTGATTTATATGTAGAGATTATCCTAGGAAATAGGTATCAAAAATTTGATTATTGATGTTAGATTTCCTTAAGTTTTAATAATTATTTTGGGGAAAAAGTGAATAATTAATGTAGAGACTCTTATGTAAATTAAAAGACTAAAATCTTGTTGTAAATCCCCAAACGAATACCCCTTTGTTGCTGGAATTTAAACAACATTGGAAACATGAAGAAGGTCTAAATTTTAGAAACCCTTAATCAGATTAACCCCACCGTATCTAAATTCATTAACGTTGGAATTTGTATTAGATCTTATCGTAACTGCTAGTGAAGTTGCATTGGTTTTTGGGTTTTGAAAAAAAAAAATGAGTTTTAATTCTATGATCTGTGAAGAATGACAGATGAGAAACGATGAAAGGAAGGGGACAAAGGGGTCTGTCAAACAATGGCAAGGGTCGTTCAAGCGACTTTCCCCATCACGCGAACCAACCACCAAACCGTTTGAGCGACGAGGTGGGTTTTGGCTTTTTCCATTCCTTTCCCCCTTGAGCTTGGGATTGAATGTTAAAATTTTAGAATTAGGGTCCGTTGCTGAAGTAAAATTCACATAACGTTTAGGGTATTTAGAAAGGGAAAAATTAAAGGAGGAAAACTGAATAGTAATGTAATACACACATTGGGTCAATAATTATTACTAACAACTAGACGGTTAAGTAATTATTTTATGGTAGGAAAATTAATAACTTCTTAGGTGATAAAATTATTAAGTAAATGAAAAGGTTGTGAACTCTAGGAGGGGTTCTATAGTAATTATAGATTCGATCCTTCTCCCCATTTTTTTTGGGATTTACTTTTGGGATTTAATTATAGAAAAGTTAGATGTAATTTTAATACCAAGGGTATTGGGAGATTAGGATATCAAGGAATATTTACATTTAATGAGGGTATTGGATCTGGGGTTTGGTCATGAGTATTTTTATGAGTCCAAGTGAGTAAGTTGAAATCGGGTTTAGAATAATAAGGAATTTTTTAAAATATGGTTGTACCCCCATTAAACCTAGAAAATTTCAATTAATTAGTTGGTTAAATAATTATTTATAAAATGATATTGATAATTTATTAGATGTTAAATTATTAATAAAATGGAAAATGATATGGACTTTAGTTGGATTTTTATGGTAATTATGGAGTAATTACCCTTACATATTATATGGGATACTAATATGTACTATTATATATTTATGTGTGGACACAGTAGTGGGTCGTCCTATCGGCTTAGGGGTTCGCGCTTTCGGTCCATAGACCACATGTCGGCACATGTGGGCTTGGCAATGTGTAGGCCATATAGGTACTACGTAGAGGCTCCACCCTCGAGGGGTAGGTGTGGAACTGACCCTTCCTGCATCACCGCTGGATATGGGTCGTATAAAGGTGTCCTGCGTAGGGACCACCCCCAACTTATGTGCGTTTTTTGGTGTCCTCTTAGTATGTAGGGATTCCTTTAGACTGTTCGCTTAGGATGTAGGATTTTCTTTGGACTTCCCGATAGAGCACGAATTTGACACCAACGGTAGATGCTCTATTAGGGATGTGGATATAACTTCCCCGGATACTATGGAAATAAATTAATTGCCTAAGGATGTGGATATAAATTAAAATTGTGATCATTTATTGCATAGTGGATATTTATGCATCTCATGTGGAAATTAAGAGACTGGGAAATTATGGAAATCGATAATAAAATGTAGTCAGTACATTTAAATCATTTAATTATTGCATAAAATTGGCACGTAGTTGTAGTTATTATTTGGGTATTTTTGGGATGCGAGACATGTCACACTTAGATGGGAGGTGAGGTGTTACATGTATGTGAGTGACAAAGGGGGGGATAATTATTGTGAATTCACGGTATTATTGTACCATAAATTAAATTAATTAATTCTTGCACACCTCGAGATGTGACCCAAATTATAAATGTTTCCCCACAGGTTATTTTCTAGAACTGGATAGCAGGAATGTTGCTATACCAGCGTTGCATTCTCTCGATGCTTAGAAAATTCCAAATTCTTAATTCTAGTCTAGGTGCTTCTTTGTCAAAGTCCAGCTCTTTTATTTAGAAAAAATTTTAAGGGCATAAGCCCAAGTTTTATATATTTATTTACATTATGCTGGAGTTGTAAAATTTACTTGTTGCTAAATCTGTGATTTTAGTTGGTTTGGTTGAGTTTGAATTATTGCCAATGATATTATTCATAAAGTTTTAATGTATCGGCTTTCAAAACAACAATATTTATATTATGTTGTGCAGAGAATGATATTAATTGATTGACAAGCCCCATCTTCGGTGTATCATGCCTGGACAGCCTTTACGTGAGAAAATGGGGGTTGTTACAGCTGGTATCAGATCATGGTTCTAGTGTCCTTAGGATTTATGTTTGAGCTCGTTACATTCTGCATTGCGTTCTTAGATGTATACCCTATGATTGGGAATCATTGTATTCTTTACTAGTCATTATCACCCGTTCGGGAAGGGGTCAATTTGGAGAGAGCGTCATAGAAACCTTAGTGTGGGTTACTTGCAAGAATTTCGAGAAGTTCGGGAAATTTAGTGTCCAGTAATTTAATGGAAGACATTTAGGAGATTTGAGGAAGTGGTAATGTGATATAATGCGTCAACAGAGGTTAGTTTGTGTAAACTAGGACCCACGGCGAGATGGGCATAGAATTATTGATAAAACTATTTGGGAAAAGGGACTAGTGATAGCATCGATGGTAAAGGATACGTTTTTCCTTATTTTTGAGTACGTAGGATATGTTTTGTATAATATTGAAACTTAATGTTCACTTGGGTTTTGTTAGTACATTGGAGAAGTTGGAATTCTAGCAAGTAACCTCTGCCGATGCATTATCTAAATTCATAAACGTTGGAATTTGTATTACACCTTATCATAACTGCTAGTGAAGTTGCATAGGTTTCTGGGTTTAGAAAAAAAAATTGATTGTTAATTCTATGATCTTTGAAGAAACAAATATGAGAACGAAGGAAGGATGGGGACAAAGGGGTTGCTCAAATGACGACAGGGGTCGTTCGAGCGACTTGCCCCATCGCGCGAACCAACCACCAGGTCGTTTGAGTGACGAGGTGGGTTTTGGATTTTTTCATTCCTCTTCCCCTTGAGCCTAGGATTCAATGTTAAAATTTCATAAATAGGGTCCGTTGCTGAAGTAAAATTCACATACTGTTTAGGGGATTTAGAAAGGGAAAAATTAAAGGAGGGAATCTTAATAGTAATGTAATACACATATTGGGTCAATAATAGTTACAAACAATTAGACGATGAAGTAATTATTTTATGGTAGGGAAATTAATAATTTATTAGATGATAAAATTAGTAATTAAACGAAAAGGTTGTGAACTCTAGGAGGGGTTCTATGGTAATTATGAATTCAATCCTTCTCCCAAAATTACTTTTGGGATTTAATTAGAGAAAAGTTAGATGTAAGTTTAATACCAAGGGTATTGGGAGATTGGATATCATGGAATATTGACATTTAATGAGGGTACTGGATCTGGGATTTGGTCATGAGTATTTTTATGAGTCCAAGTGAGTAAGTGAAAATCGGGTTTAGAACAATAAGGAATTTATTAAAATACGGTTGTACCCCCATTAAACAGAGAAAATTTCAATTAACTAGTTGGTGAAATAATTATTTATGGAATGGTATTAATAATTTATTCGATGGTAAATTATTAATAAAATGGAAAATGCTGTAGATTTTGGTTGGATTTTTATGGTAATTATGGAGTAATTACCCTTACATATTATATGGGATAATAATATGTACTATTATATATTTTTGCGTGGACATACTAGTGGGTCGTCCTAATGGCTTGGGGGTTAGCGCGTTCGGATCGTCGACCACATGTGGACACATGTGGGCTTGACGATGTGTAGGTCATATAGGTACTACGTAGATGCACAATCCTCGAGGAGTAGGTGTGGCGTTGAACCTTCCTGTATCACCGCTAGGTATGGTCCATATACAAGTATTCTGCATAGGGACCGCCCCACTCTTATGTGTGATGTGTGATGTCTTCTTAGGATTTAGGGATTCATTCGGACTGTCCACTTACGATGTAGGTATTCGTTCGGACTTGCTGATAGAGCACGAATTTGACACAAACGGTAGATGCCCTTATAGAATTTGACACCAACGGTAGATGCCTTGGAAAATTATGGAAATTGATAATAAAATGTAGTCGGTACATTTAAATCATTTTATCAATGTATAAAATTGGCATGTAGTCGTAGTTATTATTTGAAGATTTTGGGGATGCGAGATATGTCACACTTAGATGAGGGGTGAGGTGTTACATGTATGTGAGTGACGAAGGCAGGATAATTATTGTGCATTGACTGTATTATTGTAACATAAATTAAATAAGATAATTCTTACACACCTCGGGCTCTGGCCCAAATTATAAATATTTTTCTCCCCATATTATTTTCTAGACAGGGATAACAGGAGTGTTGTTGTACTAGCTTTTCATTCTCTCGGTGCTTAGCATATTTCCAGATTCTTGACTCTAGTCTAGGTATTTCTTTGTCAGAGATCAAATATTTTATTTAGAAATATTTTTAAGGGCATAGGCCCAAGTTTTATTTATTTATTTACATTACGCTGGAGTTGTAAAATTTACTCGTTGCTAAATCTGTGATTTTAGTTGGTTTGGTTGAGTTTGAATTATTGTCATTGAGATTATTCGTAATGTTTTAATGTATCGGCCTTCAAAACAACAATATTTATATTATGTTATGCAGAGAATGGTATTAATTGATTAACAAGCCCCATCTTCGACGTATCATGCCTGGTCAGCCTTTACGTGAGAAAATGGGGGTTGTTATAGAACTATGTTCACCTCCAAATTGTGTGAATTGTGAATGAATGGTTCGAGATTAATTCTGAATCAGAAGTCCTTTACTTAGTGCGTGATATACAAAGACTCGATAGCAGAGTATCTACGTATCACAAGTCTCCACCTAGAGATGCTTTATTCGTGTTTATGATGAGGGTGGTATATATATATATATATTATATATATATATATATATATATATATATATATATATATATATATATTCTACTGTGTGTGCATTAGTTGATAAGATAAATAGTCATATCTAAAATAAACTAAGTGCGTTGAAACTTACTACTTACTCGGTCAAACTAGTTAGGTGGGGTAGCGAAACTAGGTTGGTCTAAAAGAATACATTAGGCATGCGCAATAGTTGAGAGGTGAGGATCTCAAACGAGGGCACATGAAGTTAACATGCATACAATATCTGCTCTTACTACATTTTAAATACTTATAAAGTATTTTCAAACTATTTTTTTGGGCTCTCACCCGTTCTTTTAGGTGCCTGGCCATAGGGACGCCAAGCTTATGAGTTCATTCATATTTGAGGTGCAACAACTGTTATGGACGTTACAGGACCTCGGTAGTGGACGCTTCCACCTTTATCCATTCAATTTCATCATTCAGTTATATCAGTCGGGCATGTTGCCCATCTTTAGCTAGTGGTTATTTCAGAGGTACTGTACTTTGATTTTATTTCCAATGTTGAATTTGGTTTTATATAATGGATTATTGTATGTGGATTTCAATCTGGAGTGTTTATTCCAGACATGTTTATTTATTCAACTGTTTTATTATTTATTATGTTGTTTAGTGGAATGGTAAATGTGGTTTATTAGTGACGCGACTAAGAATTTGTCTCAAAAGTGCGTTCTTTCTAGGCTCAAGTACAAGCCTGTCACGTTAGCAGTAATCCGACAAGTCGGGATAGTCTCCACAAGGATCAGAAATTGGCAATTGGGAATTATGTAGGAAAAGTTATTTATCTTTCAAATGGTTTCTTAAAATAAACTAAAAGATGATTGATGGTTGAAATCTCTAATTGATGATAAAAGGGAATAATCTACGTGCACAAAAACACTAAGAATTGTAAGAAATCAGATATGAATATGGGAGATAATAGGGTGGAGTATAATCCCTCAAACCTTAGTAAATTATCGAATAGAATACTAGAATTGTAAATTGAAATTTTTGACTAGATCCAGTCTTTATAGATCCTAAGCATTACATATATGAGGAAACTAGCCCGCATCATATGAAATCAAAGGTAAATACAAAGTAGTGAATAGACAATTATACTTGCATAGTCTTCTTAAACATCCCAAGTACCTAGGGCAAGAGAGATGAAAAGATCAGCTATGTTCGTCTAATTTCCATACACGATTTGGTCAATATTTAATTTACCTTCTATTTTCTACATGGGTAATTTACCTTGGAAGGAGTTCATGTACCCCAACCCTTGAAAATTTAGCTAGACATGGTTTTATGAGAAAACAAATTCATAACAATGCATGTAATTGTGGATCTAAGAAACATTATAAAAACAAAAATTACAAAACAAGTGATAATTGAATTGAAAACAGAATTGAGACTAACTACGAGAATGGAATTTGATACTTGAAATCTGCACTAGGGAAAAGAGATGATTGAATCCAAACATACTTCTTGTTCCTCAAACTTACAAATTAGGGTTTTTCTAAGAATATGAAACTTGTCTACTAAAAATTCTCTAAAATCTGACTCTTTCTCTCTAAAATTCGACTCCTCTTGGAAGGATGTAGGCTTGGCCTTTTATATCACCAACTAGAACGAATTTGACAGCTAAAATCGATGGGCTACGCAAGATATTCCAAGATTTGCACCTCTTTAGCTCCATAATTAATGCCAGAAATTCGAACAGTCGGACCGGTCCGAATCCCATCGGATCGGTTCGTTTTTCAGTAACCGGATCGGTTCTTTTTTATTTCCACCGGACCGGTCCGGATGCTATCGGATCAGTTCGGTATCAATCCGGGGTCTACTGGAAAGGTGACATTTTGGATCGGTCCGATTATCTTCAAGTTTGACTTTTTCTTCCATCTTTGACTGGTCATAACTTTTGATCTCGAGCTCCGATTTGACTGTCATTTCTTCCGATGCTCTTGTGAAACAAGGATCTTCAACTTTCCTTAAGGCTTCGAATTCGAAATCTGGGTGTAAATTTATGCTTTTGCCCTTTTGACTTGTCTTCCTTTATTTTCTTCCTTTCTTCTGGTTTCTTTCTTTCTTTTCTTACACTAAATACCTGTAAAATCCATAAGAAATACACGAAACTCGGGGTACTTGTTAGAAATAGTCAATGGCAATGATATGGGATAAAAATGATTCAATTATGTTGTTCGAGATATCAAAATAACTAACTTAAGGGGCTAAATTCGAAAGAATTTACGCTTTGTCAAATCCCCCTAACTTAGAACTTTGCACGTCCCGGGCAATGTAAATGAAGTTACCCAAAGTTTTATTCTTGAGAATTCCTTTTATTGAACTGAAATTCGTCTTTCGCAGGCATGCGATTGCATTGAGCATATGCAACAAGCCTTTAAACCCCTAGGTTACCCTAGTAGGACAAGTTTTGTCTCGTGAGGGTTTGCAGTGAATACACCCACAAAATTCTTTTTTGACTCAAATAAATATCAAAATACTTAAAAATTGTACAATTTAAACTTTTCAAAAAACACTCACCATCAATTCATATTCAAATGTCTCAAACCATAGTGTGTGTGTGCAAAGCCAGAAATTAAACCTCAATTTTCCATCGATCGAGCATTACGTTACTTTCTGAAAATTCGTTTTGATTCAAATTCTTATGGATGCACTCACAAACGAATCACTCGGATTGTGGCTATTTTCTCTCGGTATGCATGATATAAAGAGTAAATATAATGGACACAAATTCATGCATACAAAATTGAAAATAAGGAAATATATGGTGAAAAGATCTCATCATTGGAGTACGATTATTAGGAAACGGAAACATCACCTCTAGTTCACGACATCTAATCTCTCATATTATCTTTTCATGTCTTAGATCTCCATACATTAATTAATTTCGCCATTCGGACTCGATTAGGACTTTTCGGGTTATAAGGTGTAAAGGGTAAAAATGGGAATGGACGGAATGTTCGGAATTGGAAAATGTCCTCATGACGTCCATTGGTGCTTTTTCAGGCATTTGCTCATTTTTCTCTTTCTTTTTCTATTTTCATTTATTCTTCTTTTTAATTTTGTTGAGCATTTCTATTCTTTTCTTGACCCTTCTTATGCACTTTTCGGACTTTATTTGATGAATATTAAATTTTCACAATTCCGGGCTAATAATTGGGTTTTTCGGGTTATCAAACGAAAAGGAAAAATTTATTAGGCTTAAATTGGGTTGCAAAGGGATACTTTTTCACAACTTTTTTTTATGGCTAATATTTTTGGGTTAAACAAATGAGGGCCTACTTCATTGTCCAAAATGCTAATAACATTACCATATGCATCTCGAGATTAATTAAGTTTAGAGATATATTTAACACGAATTTCGAGACAACATTTCACATTTTCCATAACCGATCAAAACAAAGGATTGAGATCATCAACGACTTGTTAAAATGCTAAAAAGAACTTTGAGTTAATCGTAAACTCAGATTGATTTAAAAAATCATAAAAAATTGAAAGGCTCGAAATCTCACCGGGCTTGATCAATCTCCACATTTATTCGTTAAGTCGTCAATTTTCTTTCAATTTCCATCTTCGGTCAATTTGGCTTAGTGCATTTTGATTGTTAACAATTTGAGACTTTAAATAGAATAAAGGTGATATTTTTGTAAAATTTAAATTCTAATTTTTATTTAGTTTGAAGAAAAATATTTTTGGCTTTTTTTTAATTTTTTTATATATGCGAAGTTTTATGAATACGCACTTATCATCCCCCCTAACTTAGTCTTTTGCATTGTCCACAATTAAAAGGACGATAAAGAAGACAAAATAAGTAGTGCGATAAATAAAACAAGCAAATAACGAGAATAAAAAATGTTTAATACAACATAATTGTGGAAACAAAAGATAACCAACAGGATAACATCACATAAGATAACCAACATAACATAACCAGAAGGGGGGCTTGCAAGGGTTCCAACGGGGTAGTCTACGGGGCGGGTGGGTGGTGGGAGGGTCCGGGGGCAGTAGGGTCATAAGATCATAGAAATATGCAGAAAGGGTGGCATCGGGACCCAACTGGAGACGATAAAGATCAGCCTGCATACGCAATATTAGACTCATGCCCGTTGGTAAGATGAAATAAACCCGTCAAAATGCTTCTGAAGAGAAACAACGCGCTCGGTGAGACCCGTACCAACCGGAACATAAACAGGATCATCAGTTTCATCATATTCGTCCTCCTCACCTTCTTCCATCTCCACATCTTCATCAGGAACAACCTCGTCCTCAGCAGCAACCTCATCACCCGAGGTATCACTGTCATCTTGACGCACACGGATCAGCTGGATTTGTTTGTCACTGCGGGTGCGGGATTCTTGCCCAAGTGGCTTGGGTATGTTGATAAGATCTTACGTGGAAACAATGCCGCCATCCTTAAGAATTGAGGTAATGAGACGACCGTAAGGAAGAGGGGCCCTACCCTTTTTGTCCAGCGCCGCACAAATGATATAATTGTAAAACGTGCGATCCAAATTGATAACAGTGGCATGGTTAAACAGGTGATAGACCATAGTAGCTTGACGCGGGCGCATAGCCAAATCATTTGAAGTTTGAAAAAGATTGGGACAAACGATGTGAAAGGTGATACGTGCTTTGTTGGGTAACCGACCAACAGGATAAGTCTCGGTATTCCAAATCGAACTCGACGCGATTCGAGACATGCAAACATCTTTGGAAACAGCTGGATCATGACTGGGATATGAAAATTGGGCTAGAGTAATCACACCTTTAGACTCGAGTTTCTGGGCCAATAATTCAAGCGAGAACGGTATCGGTGTCGAGTCAACAAATGCTTGAGATTCGAAATCTGTGGTACGGACAAGTGAACCGTAAAACTGACAAACTTCATTCTCCCATACGGCCTCGTATG
This sequence comes from Sambucus nigra, assembly GCA_949130495.1. Taxonomy (NCBI): domain Eukaryota; kingdom Viridiplantae; phylum Streptophyta; class Magnoliopsida; order Dipsacales; family Adoxaceae; genus Sambucus; species Sambucus nigra. The sequence goes on along the minus strand of OX422213.1, from coordinate 101,691,184 downwards.
GTTCATTAAAAAATCTACACCAAACTCGGGACATGAACATCCCAGTGACAGAATTAGGAAGCTGATCCCAAATCACCTGGCGCTCAATGTGGATTTTTCGCTTCAGACCAAAAAACGGCGGCACCAATTTCCTTCACGGTGTGAACGATATTCGCCATTGCCATCGGGCAGGACTTCAGTTGAATTATATTTCTGTGGAGCAGCCATGGTAACTGTAGAGATGGAAAGAAAGTGAGAGAGGAGAATGGAGATGGAGGTGTGAAAGAAAGAGGAGGGGGTATGTGGTTATTTATAGGTTGGATGGTGGGTAGGGGGGAAGAATTGGGGGGAAATAAGGGGGGAAGAATTGTGGGGAAATAAGGGGGGATGAATTTTTGGGAAGAGGAGAGGAATGGGGAATATGGTGGAGTGAGGATTGAAGGGGTTTTAACCTCGGGAAAGGACATAGGATGCAGACGATCGGATCGATCCGGATTCAGATCGGACTGGTCCGGTTTCCTTTTTTATTTATTTCTTTTTGAGACTGGATCGGTTCCTTTTTTAAGGGCCGGACCGATTCGGTCTGTAAAAATCCCAGCTCTTCCCTCCTTTAGTTTAGTGACCACTTTCAGCTTGATTTCTCTACCCCAATGCTCCCTCCTATGCAATGAGACCTCAAAACTCACAAAACTCACATCGCAACCCAAAACACTCCCGAAACCTGTGTTGGATTCCCACATCTGGTAGTGACACACAACTATGACTATCCGAACATCCTATGACTACTATACATAATAGTCACCCCATACACGTTGGGGGTGCGATGACCTCACCTTTTATGCTCGGTCAATCCCCGTAAATGGTGTTCGACAACCAGATTGTGTCGGCTTCCATTACAACCGCTTCCAAATACGGCTTGAGACGGTGTCCGTTAACCTTGAATGGGTTTCCCCCTTTTTGATCCTCTAGTTCAACAGCTCCATGGGGGAATACTTCCTTCACAATGAATGGACTTGACCATCGTGACCGCAATTTTTTGGGAAACAAGTGTAACATCGAGTTGTAGAGAAGTACTTTTTGTCCCGAATGAAACTCCTTACGTCGGATGATTCAGTCGTGAGCTCGTTTCATTCGTTCTTTTGAGATTTTAGCACTTTCATACGCATCATTGCGTATTTATTCTAACTCATTCAACTGAAGTTTACATGTTTCACCGGCTTTTTCAATGTTAAAATTCACCCTTTTGATAGCCCAATACCCTTTGTGTTCAATTTCAACAGGAAGATGAGAAGGTTTGCCATATACAAAGCGAAATGGGGACATCCTAAGGGGATTCTTGTATGCAGTTCGATAAGCCCAGAGCGCATCATTCAATATGATAGACCAATCTTTCCTGTTAGGTTCGACCGTATTTTCCAAGATATGCTTGATTTCCCGATTGGCTAACTCGTCTTGGCCATTCGATTGAGGGTGATAAGTATTTCCAACCTTATGGACGACCCTATACTTTCGCATGAGAATTTCCATCAGCCTATTGCAAAAATGAGTGCCATTATCACTAATGATAGCCTTAGGAACTCCGAATCGAGAAAGTATGTGTTCTTGAATGAACTTTATCACCACCTTATTGTCATTCGTCCTTGTAGCTATGGCCTCTACCCATTTTGAGACGTAGTCTACTACGACGAGGATGTATAGAAAACCAAAAGAGGGTGGAAAAGGCCCCATGAAGTCAATACCCCAGCAATCAAACAACTATAAGACAAGAATGGGGGTCAATGGCATTATGTCACGGTGAGTAATAGCTCCCATTCTTTGTCATCTATCACATGATTTGCAAAAAGTTTTCACATCCCGGAAGATTGTGGGCCAAAAGAGACCGCTTTGAAGGATTTATGCAGCAGTTTTGTTTTTGGAAAAATAACCTCCACATGCTTCCGTATGACAAAATCAAATTACCCCTTGAATTTCTTCATCAGGCACACATCTTCAGATGATTTAATCAGCACAATACTTCAACAAATATGGATCATCATAAAAGAACATGCGTGACCAAGTAATGAACTTCCTTCTCTCTTGTGGAGTCCAATTGGAGGGAACGAATCCAATGACAAGGTAATTTACTATATCCACAAACCAAGGAAGGGAAGAAGTAGCAAATAGATTTTCATCCGAAAAATACTCGTCTATGGGGATGGGATCAATAGGTACGTCGGACGAGAGTCGTGACATATGGTCAACAACGACGTTTTCTACCCCTTTCTTATCTTGTATCGAGTGATTAAACTCTTGTAGGAGTAGGATCCACCTGATTAGGCACGGTTTGGCATCTTTCTTGGTCAGAAGATATTTGAGGGCCGAGTCATCAGTAAAGAAAATGATGAGAGACCCAACAACGTAAGAGCGAAATTTGTCGAGAGCAAAAATGACCGCTAGTAATTCTTTCTCCGTGGTGGAGTAATTAAACTGGGGGCCAGATAATGTCCTACCAGCATAGTAAATAAAATGAGCTTTCTTATCTTTTCTTTGTCCGATAACAATCCCAATCACGTAATCACTTGCGTCACACATAAGCTCAAATGGGAGTGACCAATCGGGAGCTTGCATGATATGAGCAGAAGTTAGCAGGCTTTTGAGTCTATCAAAAGCTTCTTGGAATGCATTGTTCCATTCAAACGGAGTGTCCTTCTTGAGAATATTACTCAAGGTCCTAGCAATGGCGCTAAAGTCTTTGATAAATCTCCGATAAAATCCAGCATGGCCTAAAAAGGACCTCACATCTTTAAGTGATTTTGGCGGGGGTAACTCAGCTATTACTTCTATTTTTGGTCGATCAACCTCAATTCCCCTAGATGAGACAATGTGACCGAGAACTACGCCCTCAGTGACCATAAAATGGCATTTTTCCCAATTAAGGACTAAGTCCTTTTCCACACACCGAAATAAAACTCTTTCAAGATTAGCTAAACATTATTCGAAAGATGGACAGAAAATGCTGAAATCGTCCATGAACACTTCCAGTCCTTTTTCTATCATGTCGCTAAAGAGACTCAACACGCACCTTTGAAAAGTTACTGGCGCATTACATAACCCAAAAGGCAAACGTTTGTAGGCAAACGTACCAAACGGACATGTAAAAGTCGTCTTTTCTTGATCAAGTACATCCACTTCAATCTGATTATAGTCTGAATACCCATCTAGGAAACAATAGTAAGGATGGCCCGCTACTCGTTCAATCACCTGGTCGATAAATGGCAAGGGAAAATGGTCTTTTCTTATTTCGGCATTGAGTTTTTGGTAATCAATGCAAACACGCCACCCAGTGGTGGTGCGTTGAGGTATTAATTCTCCCTTAGCATTTTCAACCACATCATACCCGACTTCTTTGGAATGACCTGAATTGGGCTCACCCATTTACTATCGGAAATGGGATAGATAATCCCAACATCTAACAATTTGATGATTTTTGCTCGAACTACATCTTTCATGGTTGGGTTCAGTCGCCTTTGCATCTCTCTCGAGGGCTTCACCTCCTCCTCGAGATGGATTTTATGGGTACAAATCAAAGGACTTATACCTTTCAAATCTGCGATAGTCCAACCAAATTCACTCCTATGCTTCCTCAACACATTCAACAACATGCCCTCTTTCTCTTTTTTTAAACTGGAAGAAACAACAACATGAAATGTATCATCTTCTCCCAGAAAAGCATATTTTACATGAGAGGGTAGTTTCTTCAACTCAAGACTAGGAACTCTCTTCAGAAGGGATCATGAGTGACTCCCTCGGGGGTAATTCCTCAAATCTAGAAATCTAGTCAACATCTCGTAACTTCTCAAAACTCACTTCTTCTTGCAACCAAGCTCCCAACTCTTCCACTTCACGCTCAAACTCAGTATAAGAACTCTTATTCTCAACACCTTGCACTAAACAAACTTCCAGTGCATCTCCACCTATGATCCTCTCGATATGCTCATCCACTACCTCTTAAATAATACCAACCTCATGAATTTCATCCTCATCACCCATTTGGTTAGCCACATTAAAAATATTGGTCTCGAGAGTCATGTTTCCAAAAGTGAGTTGCATTTGTCCATTACGGGTATTGATCAAAGCATTAGCAATAGCTAAAAATGAACGGCCTATTATTATGGGAACATGATAACTCGAAAGGGGGGAAGGCTCAGTGTCCCAATTGACAAAATCACCAGGGAAGTAGAATGTGTCAACTTGAACTATCACATCCTCCACAACCCCACGAGGCACTTTCACTGTTCGGTCTGTTAACTGTAGAGTGATTCGGGTAGGTTTAAGATCATATATAGAGTATGGAAGGATGTTCACACTAGAACCCAAGTCAAGCAAAGACTTTTCAACTCTACTTTCTCCTATAACACATGAAATTATAGGTGCACCAGGATCCTTGAATTTTGGGGGAAGATCATTAAGAAGGATCGAGCTCACATTTTGTGCCAAAAAGACATTCTTCTTCACCTTAAGTCGTCGTTTGATAGTCAAAAGATCTTTGATAACTTTGGCATATGCTAGAATTTGTTGGATAGCATCCAGAAACGGCAAGTTCAACTTTACTTGCTTCAGAACATCTAACACTTCAGTACGCGAAGCTCCCTTTTTGGGTGATGCCAAGCGTTGAGGAAATGGAGCAGCAGTGGGCGATTTTATTTCAACTGTAGATTCAATTCCTTCTTCCTTATCATCCATGTGAAATGGGATCCCCCAGATTCTGAAGCTTCTTTAGCCTCAGATTCCTTGGGAGATGGTAGTTCTAGATCAATTACGTAACCATTACGTAGAGTAGTGACATCTTGACATTATTCTGGAAAATCCGATGATGTAGAGCTAACCGTAGGTTGTCCTTGAGCATGAGGTCTTTGGCCTTGGGCTGGGAATTTACCTTTCTCCTGAGTATTCAATGCAGATTGCAACCTAGAGATGATAGTGTGAATTTCTGTGAACATTCGATCATACTTAGCATTGCTCTCCTTCTGAGATTGTATAAATTGATTCATATTATCCTCAAGATATCTCCTAGGTGGAGTGACATACGGACCAGGAGGTGGTACCTGCATAGGGTTTTGCATCGGAGGAGGCACTTGCTGAAATTGAGGAGGGGGTGGTGGCAAAGCCACATGTGGATTAGGAGCCATCCCCCCTTGTGGTTGTCCATAGTTGAAACTAGAATGATTCCTCCAAGATTGATTTTATGCATTCCCTTGCGGTACATTAAAATTACCTAGAAACCCTCCTATCGCTTCTACTTGCTCAGTGTACATTGCCTTGTATGCAGGGATGGTAGGACATCCTTTGGTAGAATGACCAGTAGTACAAATGGCACACACCTTCTCCTTTCCTGCTTGCACGGTCCCAACGACTTCTCTTAATCGAACTTCAAGCATGTCTCTGAAATTCTTTTCCAATTGGTCAAATTTATGATCTAACAAAGTGTCCTTGTCCAAGTGATAAATACCAGACGCAGCAGACGAGCTGGACACTTGTCGATTTCTATTTTGACTATTGGGGTCAGAAACATCCCATGGTTGCGTAGTCTCCACTACGTATTTGAGATGAGCCTCAGCATCGCTCGAGTCTAGCTCCCAGAATGGTCTTTCGCACATTGTCTGAACAAGTTGTTTAGATGCTAAAATAAGCCCTTGATGAAAAAAATGAAATAAGATGATGTTTTTCGAATCCATGATGTGGGAAAGCACTAACTAACTCCTGAAATCTTTCCCAACACTTGTCGAAAGCCTCATTCCCATTTTGTCGAAAAGCTTGTATTTGAGCTTTGACAGAGTTGGTTTTGTGTTGTGGAAAGAACTTGGATAGGAATTTAGTTTGCATATCTCTGTAGGATAAAACATAATTCGGGGGTAGTGACCGTAGCCAAGTCTTAGCTTTATCCTAAAAAAGGGAAAAACTTTAACCGGATAACATCTTGTGGGCAAGTTTGGTCACCAAACGTCTCACATGCTTCTTCGAACTCTCTAATATGGAGATATGATTTTTCAGAATCCATCCCATGAAATGTAGGCAGAATTTGGATCATCCCATTCCGAAAGTGGAACTGACCAGCATTATACGGAAGTAAAATGCAACCAGGGGTAACAGTTCACTCCGAAAATAAAAGATCTTTCATGGGAAGATATGGTAACTCTTCCTCTCCAGCACCAACACCAACACTTCCGTGCACAAACATATTGATACCAAACGATTCAGAACATCCACTCAGTGTTTAACTCAAAGTGTGACTTATGATTGAATTATTGGGTGAAGGAGGTGGAACCAAAAAGTGTGGAGAATCGGTGGTGTGAGAATTTTCAGAACTAGCTTTGGCAATAGGATTTTCGTGGACTTGGTTGAGAAGTGGATTTTGCATGTAATCTTACAAGAGATGAGATGAAATGATTTTTTTTTTAGAAAACACGTTAGGATCAAATTTACTTTCCTACGAATCACCAATTTTTGATCCCCGTGAACGACACCAAAAACTTGACGCGACTAAGAATTTGTCTCAAAAGTGCGTTCTTTCTAGGTTCAAGTGCAAGCCTGTCGCGTTAGTAGTAATCCGACAAGTCGGGATCGTCTCCATAAGGATCAGAAATTGGCAATTGGGAATTATGTAGGAAAAGTTATTTATCTTTCAAATGGTTTCTTAAAATAAAAGAAAAGATGATTGATGGTTGAAATATCCAATTGATGATAAAAGGGAATAATCTACGTGCACAAAAACACTAAGAATTGTAAGAAATCAGATATGAATATGGGAGAGAATAGGGTGGAGTATAATCCCTCAAACCTTAGTAAATTACCGTATAGAATATTAGAATTGTAAATTGAAATTTTTGACTAAATCCAGTCTTTATAGATCCCAAGCATTACATATATGAGGAAACAAGCCCGCATCATATGAAATCAAAGGTAAATACAAAGCGGTGAATAGACAATTATACTTGCATAGTCTTCTTAAACATCCCAAGTACTTAGGGCAAGAGAGATTAAAAGATCGGCTATGTTCGGTTAATTTCCATACACGATTTAGTCAATATTTAATTTACCTTATATTTTCTACATGGGTAATTTACCTTGGTAGGAGTTCATGTACCCCAACCCTTGAAAATTTAGCTAGACATGGTTTTATGAGATACAAAATTCATAACAATGCATGTAATTGCGGATCTAAGAAACATTGTAAAAACAAAAATTACAAAACAAGTGATAATTGAATTGAAAACAGAATTTAGACTAACTAAGAGAATGAAATTTGATACTTGAAATCTACACTAGGGAAAAGAGATGATTGAATCCAGAAATACTTCTTGTTCCTCAAACTTACAAATTAGGGCTTTTCTAAGAATATGAAATTTGTATACTAAAAATTCTCTAAAATCTGACTCTCTCTATTTAAAATTCGACTCCTCTTGGAAGGATGTAGGCTTGGCCTTTTATAGCACCAACTAGCACGAATTTGACAGCTAAAATCGATGGGCTACGCAAGATATTCCAAGATTTTCACCTCGTTAGCTCCATAATTAATGCCAGAAATTCGAACAGACGAACCGGTCTGAATCCCATCGGATCGGTTCATTTTTCAGTAACCGGATCGATTCGTTTTTATTTCCACTAGACCGGTTCGGATGCTATCGGATCGGTTCTCTTGCCATCGGTTCGGTATCAATCCGGGGTCTACTGTAAAGGTGACATTTTGGATCGGTCCGAGATAAACCGTATCGGTTCGATTATCTTCAAGTTTGACTTTTTCTTCCATCTTTTGACTGGTCATAACTTTTGATCTCGATCTCCAATTTGACTGTCATTTCTTCCGATGCTCTTATGAAACAAGGATCTTCAACTTTCCTTAAGGCTTCGAATCCGAACTCCGGGTGTAAATTTATGCTTTTGCCCTTTTTACTTGTCTTCCTTTCTTTTCTTCCTTTTTTTTGGTTTCTTTCTTTGTTTTCTTACACTAAATACCTGTAAAATCCATAAGAAATACACGAAACTCGGGGTACTCATTAGAAATAGTCAATGGCAATGATATGGGATAAAAATGATTCAATTACGTTGTTCGAGATATCAAAATTACTAACTTAAGGGGCTAAATTCAAAAGAATTTATGCTTTGTCAATTAGTTTTAATTATTGCATGTTAATCAAAAGATTAAAATTTTGACACCGGCCATTAGGGTATTAGTAATATAATTATGTTTTGACAGTGATGCAAAGAATGCAATCATTAATGATTTGTGTTTAATTTGGTAATGGACTGATCACCCAGGATTAAAATAGGCGGGGTGTCACATATATATTATATTTACAAGATTTTAAATGGTTTATTTTAAATTTTCATTAAAGTTGAAAAATCTTAGCCTTTGAAATTGAAATCGTACATAATTTTTTTCCTGAGAGAGAGAGAGAGAGAACCATTTTTTTATGGTGGTGCAGTGAAATTGGTGTGGTGATGATGATGAAAGTGATAGGGTATTTCGTATTTATTTCGTTCATATTTGGAAGTCAGGCATGCTTTTTTGTTTATTTTTCAGTGAACCATTTTTATCGATATATATTATTTTAGGAATTTTTTTAAATGGTTAAATTATTTCTTTTACACCTATATTTTTTTGGATTTGGGGGTCCTAGGTAGCACCTATCCCGCCTCATTTTTCTAAACACCCCCTTCCTTGGGTGGGTTAAATGGGCTTCTTCCTTTTAATATGGGTTTAATAAAAATGGATCAGACAGGGGACTTAGCTTCGGTGCGCTGAAGATGGTTAGAAGATCCCCCATAACGCATAACAAAAAAATAGACATAGAGGTTCTAGAAAAAAAATGGAGTTTAAATAAAAACACCATAAATTAACCTAGTGACGAAATCATAATTTTTTATCAAAATGTTATATGTATAAATGGGAAAATCATATAATTATGAAATTTGAAATGAATTATCATGATGATGAGGTGTATGTTACATGTAGTTCTAAGGCATACATTGGGTGATCCTGTCGAGCCTCACATAGAGATATTTACCTCTATGATTCAACAAGACACTTCATTTGATTGCAACACCCAATGAAGAACTATTGAACTATATAGGGCGGCCCACGAAAGTGTATTGCATAAATAACTATGGGAGGGAGACAAAGAAAAGTTTTTAGAATGAGATAGAATTTAGAGTGATCAAAACTCTGTACAATGACTGAATATAAGGGTCTAGAAAACTATTCATAACATAAAAATGTGAGTAATTACCTCCCTTACTAATTTACACTCAAATGACTATAAAGACTGAGTTAAATAAATTAATTGAGAAATGTTTAGTTAATATAATCAGTTAAAATGGGGTTTAAAAAGTTGATTATGATTGTAAAATTTAATTATTTGTATATTATACGTATATATTTATTATCTATGTAAGCCTTCTAGTGGGACTCTTCCAACGCAAGAAAATTTCATGAGTTATCACTTATCCACAATCACTATGAGTATTTTATTCACACAAAAATAGAGGGACAAGAGCACAACTACCACTTCGTATTCCCCTATGCCTCTATCCACATTCCGTTAACTTTCCTATATATCTTCGGTCTAGATTAACTTCACCCACTGATGTTATATTATACTTTGACTCTTATTTAATATTGGCTGGCTAAGGCTGCTTGACCAGAACAATTATATAAGATGTAACCTCACCAATACTTACCCCATATAGAAATATAGGAATCTACTTTGGTACAAATTTTGTAACCAAACAGTGAAGAATACCTTTCAACGAACAACCCATGGTGTGAAAAAAAAAATCCAAGAATAGTAACAAAACTCTTCAAGGTTAAACAACATGTTATGGAAGAATGTAAATTGATGTCTTCACACTTGTATCCAAGATTGAAAGTTGTAAATTTTAGGAGATGAAGTGGAAGCAATTGAATGTAGTAATTAACAGTGCGAAAATCCCTGTGTACTACCATGTTGGAGAAAATAAAGAACACCGGGCTTCAAGGAAGAGAGACTCAAATTTAGTAAACTTAAAAGTTACCTTGTCATTTTTTTGTACACCTTTTTTATTGGGTGGGTTAAATGTGTTTCATCCTTTTAACTAGGGATGGCAACGGGTCGGTTCGGGGTCGGGTTTTAACTCCCCGTCCCCGTTAGAAAAACCATTCCCCGTCCTCGTCCCATTCCCCGTTATAACGGGTTCGGGGATCCCCGTCCCCATTTAAAACGGGTATCGGGTTCCCCGCGAGGAACCCGTTTTGATTTATTTATTTATTTTTTCTTTATCAACTAAAATTAATCTGAAAAAAATTATATGTTAAATCTAATAAATTAATCTGGACAAATTAAAAAAAAATTATATGTTAAATCTAAAAAAAACAATTATCTATTAGATTTATCTAAAATCAACTAAAATTAATCTGAAAAAAAAACATGAAAAATAAAAGCCCTATTGATCTAACTAAAGCAGATTCAGCATACATATTAAATCTACTATTCAGGAAACTAAAAGAAAAATAAATATTATGAAAAATGGGTTGGCCAAACTCAAAAGCCCTATTGATACAATCAGAAAAAAAAAACATGAAAAAAATAACAGTTAAAAAAAACATCTAAAACGATGCTTAAAAAAAACATCTAAAAGAATAACAGTTAAAAAAAAACATCCAAAATCCAAAATCAGCTCTTCTGATTTTGTTTACCTGCGTAACAACGAAGTTAAAAAAAACACCGGACAGAGGGGGTGATGTTTACGGTATCTGCGTTTTAGTCCAGAAAAAACACACACTCCATATTATATTTGATTACATTACAAATTTTCTTTATATGTTATAATATTCCATTTATGGTAACGGAGAAAAAACAGTCCCTACATAAGGGAAGTGAAAGAGAGAGCCATCCTCTTTTGAGAGGAGGAACAAGAGAGAAAAACAGATACAGCTGCAGCTACAGCCATGGTTTTTCTTCATCTCAGATCCAATCTTTGTCTGCCATATGTGAAGCTATTATACCACCTTTGCATCTAAACTCCAGGGAAATTCAAGACCCAGTCAACCAATCTTTTACTTTCTTTAATACAACTTCTGGGTCTCAACCACCAAGTGTGCGTAGCAGCGCCTGCGTGAGGGTAACACCGGAGAGAGAGGGTGGGTATGGACCGTCAGTACCTACGTAGCTGCGTAGCAGCGCCTGCGTGGGAGAGAGAGAGGATGGGTATGGCGTGGGGAGAGAGTTTGAGAGAAGAAGAGAGGGAGGTTAGCTTCTTTAGAGTGACAAAAGAGAAGAGAGGGAGAGAGTTGAGGTTAGCGGCGGCGTGAGTGAGTTAAAAAAGAGAGGTTAGGTTTTAGATGTTTATACATACCTATATATTTATTATAATATATATATTTTATTATATATTAAAAAATCGAGTATCCCTGTGGAGACCCGAGGGTATACCCGAAACCGACCCAAAATTTTTTGAGGATTTTTTTTAATACCCGAACCCGACCCGATCCCCGAATTTTTGGGGATTTTTCGGGGATTTTTTTTCGGGTATCCGCGGATTATCGGGTTTTCGGGGAAAATTGTCATCCCTACTTTTAACGTGGGTTTAATAAAAGTGAACCGGAGAGGGGACTTAGCTTAGGTGCGCTAAAGCTAGCTGCGTAACAAAAAAAATAGAAGTTGAGGTGGTAGAAAAAATGTAGTTTAAATAAAAACACCATAAATTAATCGAATGGCGAAATCATCAATTTCTATCAAACTGTTTTATGAATAAACATGAAAATTAGTTATGAAATTTGGAATGACTAATCATGATGATAAGGTGCGTGTTACAAGCAATCTTAATGCATAAATAAAATCCGCACTATGATGAATGGAGCTACTGAACCACACACACACACACACACACACACACATATATATAGGATTCAATAACACGGTTCATTGAACTGCAACAACCATTGGAGATCTATCGAACTATATAAAGTGTCCCACGAAATTAAATTGCATAGATAATTGAGGGAGGTAGACAGAAGAAGTTTTAGAGTAATCAAAACTCGATATAACGACTGAACTGAGAAAACAATCCACAAACTAAAAGTGTGGGCAACTACCTCCCCCAATAATTCACACTCAAACGACGAGAAAGATTGAGTGAAATGAATTAATTGCACAATATTTAATTAATACAATCAATTAAAATTTGGTTTGAAAAGTAAATTAACATTGTAGATTTTATATTACATTTATATATTTATTTTATATGTAACGCCTCTGATGGAACTTCAAAGTAATAAAATCTCCTAAGTTATCACAACCATTATGAGTATTTTATTTACACGAAAATAAAAGGACAAGAGCACAACTAGGGATGACAACGAGGTAGGTTTGGTCAAACCCTACCAGGACCTCGTTACCCCGGCCCAAACCTGACCTTGACCCCAATCCTGGCCCCGCATACTCCGCCCCCACCCCCGCCCGTTTAAAAACCTTAGGGGGGCTCGAATCGACCCCAAATCCATCCAAAACATTCTTTATGATATTTTTTTAACTTATTTTATATGAAACATACTTCAATTTTTTAAAAAAGTCTTGTAATACTCTCAAAAAATCAGAAATTAAGAGATTGAAAAAAATGTATAAGCAGATTAAGGGATTAAAAATAGTACATATTTAAAAAAACACAAAGCATATATAGTGGCATATTAGTAAACATACACACTAAGTCCGACCCCCACCCGATTCTGATGTTTTTTTTAAATATTAAACTCAAGCCCAAATCCGCCTCGTTTATTATCCCAAAATTCTTCGGATTAATGTAAAATAGAACTAAAATCTAAAATAAAACTAAAATCTCAAATCTAATATCTAATTAGAAGTGCAACTCACCAGAAAGTTTCACTTTCTTCATTGTAGAGTTCAAAAACTAATATCTAATTAAAGGTTCAACTCAGCAAAAAGTCACATATCCACTCTTTATTTATAAATCAGAAATCAGAGCTTTGTGGGAGGAGGTTATTTCTAGAGTGAAGGAATGATCGAAGCATTTTAGATAGTATGGGAAGGTTATTATGCAATGGAAGAAATCATAAATTAATTGAGTGGCGAAATCATAAATTTTGATAAGACTGTTATAGGTATAAACGAGAAAATCAATGCAACAAAAATTCATTACTTACCACTCATCCACAATCACTATCAGTATTTTATTCACACATAAAAATAGAAGGACAAGAGCACAACCATTTTATGACACACACACACACACACACACACACACAAATAATATTTTATTTACACGAAAATAAAAGAACAAAAAGACAACTACCACCTCACATTCCCTTACGCTTCTTCCCAGGTTCCGTTAACTTTCCTATACATTCAGTCTACTGCTGACTGATGTTACACTTGTGCTTTGACTCGAATTCTCTATTGGGTAGCCAAGGCTGTTTGACCAGAACAATACTTTCCTGTATATATTAAGGGTTCAATTGCACTCCACATAACTTAAATCAGGTCCTCTCTCTCTCTCTATCTTTCTCTCACCCTCATCAATACTGAGCAACTCTCCGCACTTGAAACATGGCCTGTTTGCAAAACATTACCCCAACTTCTTCACAGTTGTGGAAAAACCCAATATCTAAAGTAGGAGCCTCAAGGAGAGATTGCTCATGGCATATTAACCTTAAAACAAATTCTTGTGCTACTTCACGTATTTGCATGTCTATCTCTGAACCCAAGGCTGCCTCCTTGATCCCAGACAGCAATTCTCTACTAACATTTCTCCGCCAACCCCTGGTACATTTCCACTTCATCATCCTCTCTCTCTATATATAAATGTGTGTGTGTGTGTTGATGCACAAAAATTTAACTTGTTTGATTGATACTGCAGGTGCTTCCTAATGAAGTTGATGACAACTTTAGAGCTATGGAACTGATTGAAGGAACTCGACAAAGATTAATGGGAAGCGCTTCAAATCCGGTGGAGGGGATGAGATTAGTAGACACAATTCAAAGACTTGGAATAGATTACCATTTTGAGGATGAAATTAATGTACTAATGGAGAGATTTCAACATAACAATTCCGACCATGATCTCTTTACCACTGCTCTTCGCTTCTGGTTGCTCAGGCATAACGGCTACCACATTAGTACTGGTAAATCTTGATTTTGTTAATATATGTATTAGTTTTTGTAACTCTATATAATAATTTTGACTAATTACCCTTTTTGTTTGGATATCACAGATGTTTTTGAAAAGTTTGTGGATGAGAATGGAAAAATCAAAGAATCGTTGAGTGATGACAAGTTGGGAATGTTGAGCTTGTATGAAGCTTCTTACTTGGGTGCAAATGGGGAAGATATATTAGTGCAGGCCATGGAATTCACTAAAACTCATCTAAAAAAATCAGTTGCAGAAATGTCACCCCAACTTGGCAGAGAGGTAGGCAAGTCATTGGAGCTTCCAAGGCATTTGAGGATGGCAAGGTTAGAGGCAAGAAGCTACATTGAACAATATAGCACAGAAACGGACCACAGTTCCGCCTTGCTTCTGTTGAAGAATTTTTTAATTATGCAGAAAATATGAACAGACGTTTGGATTTGAGGCGTAATAGACTACTGTCCTTAAGGTGTTATTTGCCCCCACTCGTATAGAGTTTGCTAACGGGTCTAGGCAAATTACCTCCAAGATACAACAAATCCACGGGTTTATTCAAGTAGCAAACTTGAATAATAACCTACAGAACACTCTATGAAATTGGTAAGAAGAAATAATAGAGAGAAAGAGAATTTTCGGAATTAATTATGACAGGATTTTGCCTTCTATATATAGCCTCTTGTGGTGTCTGTTCATGAAGAGACACCACATCCAAAGGTCATTTAATCACGGCCTTTGGATATATAACTATATTTTTTAACGTTCCAGATTTGAACTAAAAAGATGCGACTGTACGGATTAATACTTAACGAAGTGGCGCCAAAATCCGACGGTTCAGATCCACTCGCGCCATAATTATGTGTCATTTATTATGGATTTAATCTGGACCGTTTGATCTTTTGACGTTGTCAAAAATCAAAGGCTCCTACTGCTCCTCGCGACGATGCGTACGTGCGAAGTGCAAAGTGCGCCTCTAAAGCGCCCTAAACGCCCAATCGCACTTTCGCACACGCGCGCGCGCGCGCTTGTGCGGATGGTGCAAAGCACCATCCTTGGACCTAAGGTGTACACTAGTAGCATACACTTCAATGCACACAAGTAATCTCTTATGACACAAAAGCATTTATTAACCCACTAACTTTTTCACACTTTTCCAATGTGGGACTTTGGTTTTCCCACTTCCCTTTGTCTTTTCCTATTCCAATTAATTGATGGTTTTAACCTTTCATTTTCTCTAACCATTAATACCCATTAATATTAAAATCATCCAACAGCTTGAACTTGCAAAGTTGGATTATAATAAGGTCCAATTGCAGCACCAAACGGAGTTGGCTGAGATATCAAGGTATAATCAATCTGTATGAGTACATTTAATGTTCAAAGCTTGCTTTCTGGTCAACTTTTTCACAACCAGCTGACCCATGTTTATATACATTCACAAACTAAAACTAACAATTATTTTATATTCGTTTTCTTCTTGCAGATGGTGGAAACATTTGGGACTTGTGGATAAGCTCAGCTTTGCTCGAAACCGACCCTTGGAATGTTTTCTATGGACTGTTGGTCTCCTCCCAGAACCAAAGCACTCAGGCTGCAGAATTGAGCTAGCCAAAACCATTGCCATTCTATTAGTTATTGACGATATATTTGACACCCACGGTTCCTATGATGACCTCGTCCTCTTCACCAACGCAATTCGAAGGTTCGATATTCATACACTTGTTATAACGGAGAACTAAATCAGTTCCATATATTATATATGGTCTCTAAAGATTACATTTGATATTATACAGATGGGATCTTGAAGCCATGGAAGACCTTCCCGAGTACATGAAAATATGTTACATGGCATTGTACAACACTACCAAAGAGATTTGCTATAAGATTCTCAAAGAAAATGGATGGAGTGTCCTCCCTTTCTTGAAACAAACGGTAAATCTCATTCTTTTTAATTCATTTATCGTCCACTCTAATTCTAAAAACTATCTATATAGTGAATTCTAGCAACTTAAAGATGCAATATTAATTTAAAACCTACAAAGATCGTCAATTGCTGCAGTTTTTTATTGCTAATATAGACATTCCAAATTTGTCCTTTTTTCAAAATTAATTATTTTCCCTTGAAATATAATTGTTAAGCAAGAAGGCTTATTATCACTTCTTTATGACAGTGGATAGATATGGTTGAAGGTTTTATGGTTGAAGCTCAATGGTTGAACAGTGGACATGTACCCAAAGTAGAAGAATATGTAGAAAATGGGGTCACAACAGCTGGGTCATACATGGCTTTGGTACATATATTCTTTCTTATAGGGAAAGGAGTTACCGATGATAATGTGAAATTATTAAGAAACCCATACCCTAAGCTCTTCTCAAACTCTGGAAGGATTCTTCGGCTATGGGATGATTTGGGAACTGCCAAGGTACTACAAATTTAGTTACATACCGCATAAAAATAGAAAAATATAATATTTTTGGTCAGCTTTTATTTATTATATACATGCATGCATTTGTGCTTTTGGGGATATAAAAAACTAAATTTACTTGCAATAGCAAAAGTAGACGATCTATTTACAAAATTCGTTACATATTACTTAGAAATGATTGAGCATGACTAAATGTTCCTTTTGTGACAAAATTTTATCAGGAGGAACAAGAACGAGGTGATGTTGCATCAAGCATACAATTGTTCATGAGAGAGAAGAACATAGCATCAGAAGATGAAGCTAGGAGTCAAATTATTCAAATCATTCATAGCTTATGGAAGGAGCTCAATGGAGAACTAATGGCTCCAAATGCTATGCCACTTCCAGTCATCAATGCTTCTCTGAATATGTCCAGAACTTCCTAAGTTGTTTACCAGCATGAAGAAGACACCTATTTATCTAGTGTAGATAATTATGTACAATCTCTGTTCTTTACACCCATTGATTTCTAATCCAGTTGTATTTGAATCAGGCATAATTAAGACTCATAATGTATACAGTTTGCCATAATAGGGATATGTAAACAGCCAAAAATATATATAAAATATTCATTCATTTTTATTTAAAATCTTAGCAATGTGTTGAATGCTTAAATAATGTCTATCACGTGTCAAGAGATAATAAGATTCCCACCCTTTTCATCAGCCACAAAAGTAAGAAGTCTAGATAAAATCCATTGTGTATTTTCCAACAGTTAATTCCTCGCATGAGAGTGAGAAGAACATAAAAACATTGACACTATGATTGTAAAAATCTAATTAAATTAGATAAATATATATGATTTGAAATTATAAAAAATAAGTAAAAATATTTTTCTTTCAAGTACATTTTAAAATGCATATAAAATTTCAATATATAATTGTTCTACAATATTTTGTCTTTCCAACAAAGATGTTACTTCTTGTGGGACATTACTTACATTATTTCCTTTTATTGTATCTATTTCAAATCCACATATTTAGTCAACTACGCAACTTGTATAATATCTACTATATTATGTAGATTTCAAACTTTTACGTATTAATTTTATTACTCCTAAAAGAATGGGATACCTCATAGACACAATACTCAGCTTTTTCCCCTTATTTTTGGTAAGGAAGGGTGATGATTGCGGTCCTACCGAAAAATAAAAAATAATGATAAAGAATGTTAATAGTTATTGTTATGATATCTCCCTTTAGACCAAACTCCCCTCCTTCTCTTTAGAAGGAACCTTAGCTGTCATACCCCTCTCCCCCCTCTTTCACTACACCAAATCCTGCGATTAGTCACGGCCTAGGGGTCACTAATTTTGGTGTGACCAACTCCTTGACCCAGTGTGGTCGTGGATGCTCTTGGAGATGGTCACAGACCAAATCCCTGACCACCTGGGTCACGGACTATATCCGTGATCATGGCGTGACCATCATGATGCCAAATTCGTGCCAAATTTCACTCTAAGTGTTGTCACGGATGGGTCACGGACTAAGGTCCTGACCAGGTCCACGACCAAGGCTACAATTACGTTCAATAGGGTCACGACTTTGGGCCGTGACCATTTCAAATTTTCCATGCGCATTGGTTACAAACTAGGGCCATGACCATCTTTATATCGATATCGTGGTCATGGCTGCTGACGTGTAAAAAATTAGGGTCACGCAGGTTGATCGCGACACAGAGCCGTGACTAGTGTCTTTATACTAAAAGCCCAAATCAATTTTCATTTTTCACTCAAAAATTTCCAAACCCTTAAACATTTCCCTCTCCCGTGATTTCCAACACTTTTCATTTTCAATCTCAAGTTTTTCAATCTCAATCTCCAAGGTAACACATAAACACTAATATTTTGTATTTGGGTATTTATGCATTTGTATATATGTGTGTATTTCTGTGTGTATGTGTGTATTTCAATTTGTATGTGTATATATGTTTGTGTGTGTAAATTGTTTGTAATTCCATGTGTGTGTGTGTGTATTGCATGTGCATTGTGTTTCCATTATGCATGTACTTCGTCTGTGTAATGTGTGTATGTGTGTGTGTTGAATTGGGTATTAATGTATTTATGTGTGTATATGTGTGTGTATTTGACTTATTTCAAACTAGATATAAGATATTATGCATTTGTGAAATTTTATTTTCGGTATGTGAGTATTTGATTTGTTTTGTTCAAACTAGACATATGTGTGTGTATTTGATTTGTTTCAAACTAAGAGATTTCAAACTAGATATAGGTTTCAAATTGTGTACTTAAGAAATATTATTTTGTAGGTTACCAAATAATTTTTCTTCTCTTATTTTCATTTCACAATACAAAACATAAACATTAGTTAACTTCATATAACAGGTTTTTTAGGTATATTGTCGATGAAATTGGTTAGTACATTAGAAATTCTTTTATAAATTATTTAATCCTTTTAGCAATACTAAACATATAAATTATCAACAAAATTTAGAAATTCTTTACTTTAAATATGGATCACAAACACGCGTGCACATTAATAACTGTGTCATTTTCGAATTTATCATATATAAAATCGAAACAATAATCTTCTTGTATGTGTTTTATGAGAAATGACCCTACTATAGTAAAATATTGTGATTATGGGTATGTATTTTATCACGTAATAATTATTGGCTATTGGTTTGATTGTTGGATACTATATTGGATATTTAGGATTGATAATACACATATACTTTTAAACTCTCGCATAATAAACCCTAATAAAATGTGTCTTAACACTTTTGGCGAGTAGTTATTCGGATTTCACATCAGTGAGATCCAAAATGCGAGGAGTTAAGAGAAGGGTAGTGATGAATCAAAACATTAATCAAGCTAATATACCCTTGTACCTCATATGTTTGAATTAATAGTTATTGACAAATTAATGCCCTTAACTGTAGGACTCATATTCACACCCTCGTATACTTTTCATAGGAAAAATGAGGCACAGTAATAATCACTGACAAAAAGAGTGTGAGGTTGTAATTGGACCACACATATAACTCTTTTATTAATGCGTACTAGTAACACCCCATATTTTAGAGGATATATAAATTAATTAAATTAGTGAGTTGGATTTATTTAATTTGGAGAAATTCATTTAATTTGGTGATTTAAATTTAATTTATTTAAATTTTTTGAAATGATTGAATTTAAAGATTTAGAATTTATTATTTAAATTTGGGGATTTATAAATTCAAATTAATTCGGGTTATTGAAAATTTTCACATGTGTCGCATTTTGAGGTTGAAATTGGAAAATTTTATAAAGTATCTCGGATGACAATTCTGAGTGCACGGTTGAGTTCGGAAGGATCGAGATAGTCGAAAAAGAGTACCCGGGGATAGTAAATGAGTCTCGGGGCATTTTTAGACATGACCGAGCCCAAACGGGGCATTTAAATGATTTTTAATTGGCCAATAGGCTTAATTACGGGATTGAGGAATTTTAACCTAGGTTTAAGTGTGTTGGGCAACCATGAGTCATTCCAAAACACAAAGGGTTGAGAGAGGAGAGAAAGGAGAAGGAATAAGAAGGAAAGAAGGATGACAAGAGCAATCCGGACAAGAATTTCGACATGGGATCGTCGGATTTAATTCCCCAAGGCAAGTGTTTTCTTGCTTTAATTTGAGTTGTAGTTAATGACGTAAATAGTTGTAATTATGTCAATTAATTCTGAAAATTTGGAAGTAGGAATTTGAATTGAAATTTGTGGGTTTATGGTGAAGAAGATGAAAAATAACCATTAATGGGGGATTTTTAACCTTGTGAGAAATTAGGTTAATAGTGAGATTATAACTTAATTTGAGAAGTGAATAACATGATTCGATCTTGATTTTTGAATCTCCATTAGTGGTACTGTTGGAAGAAATTGTTAATGATGAAGTTCAGATGGATTTAGGATGAATCTTGAGAGGTTTTTGGGGTAAAGGATCTGGGTATAATCGAAGGTTTTGGAGCTTTAATGGTGATTCTGTCCGCCGCGCCCTGTAGAAAATCGCGTTTTCTACATTTTCTTGTCTCACGCGCTTTCTCCAAAACTGCTCCAAAATGCCTCAAAACATCAATTTATTAATCTGGGCAGAATGTGGGAAAACTTTTTAAAAAAGCTTTTTTTTAAAATCTTTTTCAAGGTGAATCTTTATAAGGCCCTAACTTTTGGCATAGGGACTCGGATTAGTGTGCCGTTCACGGACATACATAGATAGCAAAGAGTATTACACTGTCCTGGGAATATTTTTAAGTAGACACAAAAATTGAAAGGTCTAAAATACCCTTGAAGACGGAACGAGTTATTTGATTTTTTGCACAACTTTAAATTAGCATAACTTTGTCATACGAATTCGGATTTACGTGCCGTTTGTGGCCACACATAGGAAATGGAGAGTAGTACGCAATACTAGGAATTTCATTACTAAGGCATATATTGTGAAATGTCTAAAATACCCTTGGAGTTTTAATTAGTGACGAAACTTTCCTGAATTGAAACTAAAAATTGTTGGGAACTTTGTGAGACTAATATGAACTTAATCAAGTATATATGAGGTGAGATATATAATTATATAAATTATATTAAATAGTGGGATGTGGCTATTTTGGTATTGGATCGTATTTAATACGAGCGAACTAGTAATAATTGGAATATATGAATATATATATGAATGTGTGAATTATATATATAAATATGGGAATACATAATCCAATAGAAAAATGATAATAGGTTACGGGAATACCTAAAACAATGATAGGTTGTGTGAATACGTAAAACAATGAAAGGTTGTGTGAATACCTAATATTTTAATAGGGTGCGTGAATACCTTTTTGATTGTTTTATTATGTGTATGACATACCTAGCTGCTTGCTATTGCGGGGGGTTGTGTAGAGACGGTCTTATCCTGAGTGACCTTCGGGGGGATATTTAACTTGTATCTCAGAACATAGGACTGTGAAAGACTTATTTGTGAGTTGATAAGTCCGCTGACTATGGGAGCGTAGGTATGTGCGTGACCCATAGGTATGTGAACTATGTTCGCCGCCAATATGTGTGATTTGTTTATATGGTTCGTGGGACATTTTCTAACCGATAGTCCTTGTTTGAGTACGAGACGTACCGGGACATGATTGTAGAGTATGCATTGCACTATAGGTGTATCCTTAGGGTGCTGTGTTAGTATATATATATATATAATGGTGGTGGATATATATGTATACTTGTGTTATACTTACAATGTGATAATTGTAGGCTATTAAGATTGTGTTAATACATATATATATAATAGTGAGGGATATATATGTATGCTTATGGTATATCTACAATGAGATAATTACAGACTATTAAGATAGTGAAATCTTATATAAACGTAAATAGTAAATACTTGACTTTAGTGTGACACTTATTTAAAAATGATAATTGTTGAGATCACATATTATATACTACTACGAGGGATAACTAGAAGGATAAGCCTTTTTCCTAGTTAGAAGTGTGTCAGATGGCAAGGCGGAATAAATGAATGCGATAGGTGTGCACTATAGAAGAGAGATGAGATTGTCCTCAAGAAAGTGGGACCGTAAAAGCAATTATGAACATTATATACTACGCATTTCATTTATTGCAATAAAATGCTTGCTAAACATTTTTATAAATCGGGCTCTGACCCGTTTCTTGTACTTATTCTCTCTTGTCTATGTATATGTATATTAACAGGTGTCCAGCCACAGGGATGCCATAGTTGACTTATCTATTCCAGGGTTACGCAGCTGCAACATTGTGGATAGTTGCAGGATTTGATTTAGACATATCATTTCTTTATCCCTAGAGTAGGATTCTTATCTCAGTTGTAGATTCATTCAGGTCATATTTCCCCTTTTACTTTTAGACTCAGTATTTGGTTTATGTATGATATGCCCCAAGTGTGATCTCGGCTCGGAGACACCAACCTCGGCCGAGATTATGTCTGACACTGAATAAGCCTTGGGCATGTGACATCAGCCCTCGGCCATAGCAAGGTCGGCCCAGGCCGACACTACCGCCAGCCTCTCCAAGGGACATTGAACACATCATAAGGATCAACAGCACTCTCGTACACTTGTGAATGGCAACCTCGGCCAGATATAGGCCGATCTCGCAAGAAGCCACCAGCAACCTCATTAAGACATTAGTCGATGCTCCAAACACACCAGCTCAACCTCGGCTCAACCTCAGGCCGACCTTGTCCATTGACTCAGCCAGGATTAAGCCGGGACCTACATGGTCACTTCGGACTGAACGAGCACCTGGACTTACCAACCTCGACCTCTCCCAGGCCGAGGTCATACACCAGGTGAGATAGCCGAGCATCTGCTGACATTTGGATAAGGGCACGTGGACACAAATCAGTTATAACAAGATTATTCCTCACACGTGGGGAGTATATTGCATCATCATTCCGTATATGTGACAGTGACAGATGGCTTTCCCATATTGGTGAGGCAACCACACACATGCACATTACATGCATGGGGGGTACATTACACCCCCTAGGTACTATATATAGAGGTCATCCTCTACCTTGTAAAGGATCCAAGATATACAACCCTAGCTGAAACTCTGTGTAGATAGACAGTAGAGAGAGAGAGCTTGAGAGATTGTATCCATGGCCATCAGTGCCTTATTACATTGAGGTTATTCACACACACAGTGGACGTAGGCCAATTTAGGCTGAACCACTTATATTCTGGTGCACTCTCCTCTTTTCCTCATCTCATTCTCCTACCTTTTACATAACTATGCTGCCATTGTTGTTCTTAGATTGATCTTGAAAACACCTTACCTGGTGGTGCTAATCCTAGCATCATCATTTTGGCGTCGTCTGTGGGAAGAGAAGCTATCTCTTCCTCGTCTTCAGCTTACCCTCACCGGAGACTCTGGTGGTGAACCAGGCACCACCCCCTTGCATGGAGCTGCTTCACCATTGAAAGAGGTCCTTTGAGGTACTAAGCTCATCTGCTACTCAAGCTCTATAGTGTTAATATATGGCACCAGAATTACCACCGCCTCTTCCGCCACCTGGAGGTGGAGGGCCTAGTTTCAGTCAGGCGCCGCCCCGGTCCGAAATGGTGGAGGTAGCTGCAGCCTTGAGGTCTTTAGCGGCGACACAACAAGCTATGCAGGAGAAATTTTCATAGCTCAGCCAAACTATGATGAGGCCACTTGGAGTCTCACCGGATATGATCACCCCGGCGGCTGTTCAGCCTCATCCTGACGCCAGGGGACCACCCCAGGCACCAATGAAGGACCAGCCTGCACCCCAGCGGAGAAGGGATGTTACTGACCCTAGGCGCTTGCGCCTGGGGAGGCAAGGAAACCCTTGCCCAGAGGACAGGTATGGAGATATAGAGGCGGAAGAAGCCCCGGAAGACTGTTGGGAGCCGTATGAGGTGTCAAATTACACTGTACGACCTCTTCGGCAAAGTCAAGGTTGTGTCATCCGAAGAGGTGAAGAGGCCCAACAAAGAGGGTCAACCTTTGATAGGTTGAGCAGTGGGTCAGTCTTTGAGAGATTGGTCCTGGTGAATGACCTAAGACAGAGATTGTCGAGATCAAGGAGCGCAGCAGGCTCTCAGAGAGGGAACATGCAGGGTCGGCCAGGCCAAGGCCAACACTGTGAAAGAAGAGGCAGGGAACATGAAGAGGGAAACAGTCGACGTGCCGCGGCAGGGGAACCCTCGGTCCATCCCATGGAGGTAGCTGGGGATAACCTCGGCCAGGTCGATGGCAGAAGACCATGGGATGACTCTATCCAGCGCCTTGAAGAGAAGATATGAGACCTCATTAAAAGAAGGGACCCATTGCAAAGGGGTTATTCAGAGGGCTCCCCAACCCCAGCTAAGTTCAAGCCTCCTACAGTGTCTCCTAAGTATGATGGCAATACTAACCCTATACATCATATCGAGATGTACCAGTCGGTAGCAGACATCAACTCGATACCCGATGAGATGAAGTGTAGGGCCTTCTCTGGGACCTTAATAGGGGCAGCGCACAGTTGGTTCACCTCCCTTCCGAAGAACTCAATTGAGAAATTCAACGGCTTGGCTGAACGATTCATCCACAACTTCTGCTTTGGGGTGAGGGCTCAAAAGAAGACTACCCACCTGTTGTATGTCAAGAAGGCCAAGGATGAGACCCTAAGAGACTATATAGCGAGATTCAACAAAGAGAAGTTGCAGGTCGAAGATTATGAAGAGAACATAGCCATGACCGCCCTTATAGGAGGTCTTCAGAAGGGAAAACTATTGTGGAAACTTGCGAAAGACCCCCCTAGGTCTATGGTGGAGCTCCTGGCAACCGCAGGGAAAGTAATGAATACGGAAGAGGCAATGGCCGCCAAGTATGAGGATGAGAACTGCGGTGGTAGTGGAAAGTCCCAAAGCAAGAAAGATGGGAAAAAGAGGTCGGGTGATGATAAGTTCGCTCACAATACTCCTCTGACTGTAAGCTGCGAGCACATCCTCAACGAGATTAAGAATGATAGGACTCTGAGATGGCCAGAGAAACTAAAAGCCCCGCCACATAAGAGGAACAAAAACCTATGGTGCGAGTTCCACCAGGATCATGGCCATGTCATGGACAGATGCTTCGCCCTGAAGGATGAGATTGTAAAGATGCTAAAATATGGAAAGTTGAGGAAATATGTGGACGGTAAAGCTCCTAAGGGTGGAAGAGCTGACCCTAAGAAAAGGAGAAATGATAGATGCCGTGATAATGTCCCGGCCAGAAGAGACAATGATTCAGAAGGTGATGATGAAGACGATCCGGATCTTCCGTCGAAAGATGACAACACCCCGGTGAAGAGGGTCGGTACGATCTCGTTTGGTGTTGACACCATATGTGGTGGATTTGCAGGACGTGGATCTGAAGTAGCTAATAGGAAGGCTCACGTAGTAGAGGCCACGTCAGTGGCCAAGCTTGAAGTTGTGAATCTAACGTCTTCCGATACAGTGCAGAAGAGGAAGAAAGTATACATGCAAATCTTCGTAGTTGGGTTCTCCAGACTCGACTTCAAGGGTATCTTAGCCCCCCATGATGACCCTCTGGTCATAACAACAATGGTACATGGGTCCGAGGTGTAGAGGATCCTCATAGATGGGGGGAGCTCGGCGGACGTGATGTTCTGGCCTTGCTTCAAGAGCCTAGGTCTTAGCAGAGCAAGGCTGGTACCCTATCATCACCCATTGATAGGCTTCAGTGGCGAAAAGGCCCACCCCTTGGGCATGTATGAGATGGACATACGGATGGGTGATGAGTGGCCTAAGAGGCTGACCAAGAAGATAATTTTTTTTTTCATGGACGAGAACGTGTTTTTGGCCTATAACCTCATCATAGGAAGGGTGGCCCTTAAAGAGTTTGAAGTTGTGCCGTCGACAGTCCATCAGATGCTAAAATTCCTGACTCCTTATGGGGTAGGGGAAGTGCAAGGTGACCAGACCATAGCGCGAGAATGTTACTTCAACTCGGCCGAAGAGAGAGAAGCCTATAAGAGGGCAACCACCACTTATAGCATCGATATGCTTGACCCAAGAGATGAGACAAAGTTGAAGAAGGGAGAGGTCGTGGAAGAGGTAGAATCCATCGTCCTCAATGAGGACGAGCCGAGAAAAACCGTCCAGGTAGGTAAATCCCTAAAGGTAGAAATCAAGGAAGAGCTGATAAACTTCCTCAGGAGAAGACAGAGTGTTTTCGCATGGAGTCACGCAGACATGCCCGGCATCGACCCTGAAGTTATGAGTCACAGGCTCAACGTGACCAAAGATGCCAGGCCAATCAAACAGAGACGAAGAGTCTATTCCAGGGAGAAGTACAACGTCATCCGAGAAGAGGTCAAAAAGTTGGAAGAGGCTGAGTTTATAAGAGAAGTCACGTATCCGGAATGGTTGTCAAATGCAGTCATCGTGCCGAAGGCTAATGGGAAGTGGAGAATATGTGTTGATTTCACTGACATGAATAGATCTTGTCCAAAAGACAGCTATCCCTTACCTCGGATAGATCAGATGGTGGATGCTACGGCGGGACATGAGCTCATGAGCTTCATGGACGCGTATTCAGGCTACAACCAGATCTTTATGGATGCGGAAGAATCGGAAAAGACGACTTTCATTTCCGACAAAGAGACGTACTGCTACAAAGTAATGCCATTCGGCCTGAAAAATGCAGGGGTGACATACCAACGTCTTGTTAATAAGATGTTCGAAGAGAAAATAGGTAAGACTATGGAGGTGTATGTAGATGATATGCTAACGAAGAGCTTGAAGGCTAACACTCATGTAACGGATCTCGAGAAGACCTTCGACATTATGGACTCATACAGAATGAAACTCAACCCCGTGAAGTGTGTCTTCGGAGTAGGAGCTGGGAAGTTCCTAGGATTTATCGTCAACCAGAGAGGGATTGAAGCAAACCCTGAAAAAATCAAGGCTTTACTTGACATGAAGACACCGAGGAGTATCAAAGATGTTCAAAGACTTACGGGGAGAGTGGCTTCCCTTAACAGGTTTGTTTCTAGGGCAACAGACAAGTGCCTTCCGTTCTTTAAGGTGCTGAGAAAGGCCTTCCATTGGGACGAAGAGTGCGAAAAAGCCTTCAACCAGCTCAAGTCTTATTTAGAGTCTCCCTTATTGTTGTCTCAGCCTGTAGCAGAAGAAAAACTGTACGTGTATCTGGTAGTCTCCGAATCAGCCATCAGTGCAACCATAATACGGGAATACGCTGGAATCCAAAGGCCTGTATATTTCAATAGTAAAGCCCTTCAAGGGGCCGAACAGAATTACCCTCGCATGGAAAATCTAGCTTACGCCTTGATACATGCCTCGAGAAAGATGAAGCCTTACTTCCAGGCCCACTCCATGATTGTCCTCACTGACTCCTCACTAAGACAGGTCCTACACAAACCTGAGAAGTCCGGACGATTGATGACATGGGCCATTGAATTGGGGGAGTACGATCTTACCTACCATCCTAGGACGGCCATCAAGGGGCAAGCCCTCACAGACTTTATCGCTGAGTTTACATGGGAAGAGGCCGAGGCAAAGAATGGCCTAGAGGGTGTTGAAAATCGCGGTGTCTTCCGAAATTCGGAAGAGATGAAACCAAACATCTTCCAAGATCAGGAAGAGATCGCATCCAACGGGACCAGGAACCAAGTTACGGAAAACAAGGAAGATCGGTACCTCTTCAAAAAAGGAGTCATGCCAGAGGGGGTCTTCTCATCAGGTACAGATATTTGGAGCCTCTTCGTTGATGGCTCTTCCTGTGACAATGGAAGCGGTGCGGGGTTGATACTCTCAGCTCCAGATGGTGCCAACATTGAATACACTTTGAGATTCAACTTCCGAGATTCTAACAATGAGTCCGAGTATGAGGCCATGATAGCAGGTCTCTCATTGGCAAAGACTCTTCGCGTAAAGCGACTCCTACTCCACAGTGACTCGCGGTTAGTTGTTAATCAAGTATTAGGAATCTATGAGGCTAGAGATGAAAGGATGGCCAAATACCTGAAAAGGGTGAAAACAATGTTAGAACATTTTGAAGAGGCAAGACTGAAGAGAGTGCCTCGATAAAGTAACAGCCACGCAGATGCATTGGCAAGGTTGGCCTCGGCAACGGAGACAGATGTTAGAAGGACCATTCCGATAGATGTCTTGGGGGAGGCAGCCATTGAGCAAGAAGAGGTATATAACCCTTGTCACAATTTGAACTTAGGAGACTCATGGATGGACCCCCTCTTCAAATATATCAAAGAGGGAGAGCTACCTGAATCGAAGCTAGAAAAGGCGGAAATTGAGATATAAGGCTGTCAAGTTCTCGGTAGTAGGAGACGTCCTGTACAAGAAAGGATTCTTGCTATCTCTCCTCAAATATGTGCACCCCACAGAAGTTCCCCGGGTCTTACAGGAGGTCCATGAGGGTTCTTTCTCTAGCCACATAGGGGGAAGACCCTTGGACAAAAGAATCATCACCCAAGGGTACTGGTGGCCAACCCTGTCCAAGGACGCTGCAACCTACGTGAGGAAATGTGATAAATGCCAGAGGTTTGCCGCCATCCCTCATCAGCCTCATCAGCCTATGACGTCAAGCACTTCTCCATGGCCATTTACAGTATGGGGAATTGACTTAGTAGGACCCCTGCCAAGAGCTGCCAACAATTATAGATTCTTGATAGTTGCCATCGACTATTTTTTAAAGTGGGTGGAGGCAGAGCCAATGATAACGATCACAGAGCAGAAGACCTTCCAATTTATTTGGAGGAATATTATATGCAAATATGGCCTCCCAAACACTCTCATCTCGGACAATGGGACCCAATTCAAGAACTCCTCTTTAGAAAAGTATTGCCTAAGAGTAGGAATAAATAAATTCTTCTCATCTCCTGGCCGACCTCAGGCAAATGGTCAGACCGAGGTCAAAAACAGAACAATTCTGGATGGAATCAAGAAGAGGTTAGAAGATGCGAAGGGAAGATGGACTGAAGAGGTCTACGCTGTGTTATGGGCCTACAGAACCACGGTAAGGACACCAACAGGAGAAACCCCGTTCATGTTGGCACATGGCTCAGAGGTCGTCATACCAACGGAAGTAGGGCTCCCAACTCATAGGATTCAGACCTATAACCCTGATAATAATGGGGAAGAGAGGAGGCTAGACCTAGATCTTATCGAAGAAAGAAGAGAGGATGCAGAGGTCAGACAAGCAGCCTACCAACAGAGGGCAGCAAAATTCTACAACCAAAGGGTGAAGTCAAGACCCATTGTAGTGGGAGACCTAGTGCTAAAGAAGACCTTACAGAAAGCAAACAAACTCCACCTAAACTGGCACGGTCCCTACAAAGTGACAGAAGAGGTTGTGCCTGGAACTTACAGGCTAGAAAATCTAGAAGGAGAACCTTTCACTAATCCATGGAATGCTGATCACCTAAAGAAATATTACATATGATGTTGCATGAAGTTGTGTAATTGTACCATCTTGTCATGAAGAGGTTATTAATAAAAGATCAGTTCCCATGGTGGTCCTTGCTTCATTTTTCACTTGTCAGAAATTAATGGGGCTAACATCTTAGGTGACGACCTCAGACCTTCATAACACCATTCAGTGGTGACGAGGTCTGACATCAGACACCACAATGGGATGACCTCAGACCCTTAACATCATTAATTTGGTGAGAGTAATTATGATGGTAACATCTTAGGTGATGACCTCAGAACTTCATAACACCATTCAGTGGTGACGAGGTCTGAGGTCAGACACCTTAATTAGATGACCTCAGACCCTTAACATCATTAATTTGGTGAGATTAATTAATGGGGCTAACATCTTAGGTGATGACCTCAGACCCTTAACATCATTAAGTGGTGACAAGGTCTGAGCTCAGACACCATAATTGGATGACCTCAGACCATTAACATCATTAATTTGGTGAGATTAATTAATGGGGCTAACATCTTAGGTGATGACCTCAGACCCTTAACATCATTAAGTGGTGACAAGGTCTGAGGTCAGACACCATAATTGGATGACCTCAGACCCTTAACACCATTAATTTGGTGAGATTAATTAATGGGGCTAACATCTTAGGTGATGACCTCAGACACTTAACATCATTAAGTGGCGACGAGGTCTGAGGTCAGACACCAAAATTGGATGACCTCAGACCCTTAACATCATTAATTTGGTGAGATTAATTAATGGGGCTAACCTCTTAGGTGATGACCTCAGACCCTTAACATCATTAAGTGGTGACGAGGTTTGAGGTCAGACACCATAATTGGATGACCTCAGACCCTTAACATCATTAATTTGGTGAGATTAATTAATGGGGCTAACCTCTTAGGTGATGACCTCAGACCTTCATAACACCATTCAGTGGTGACGAGGTCTGAGATCAGACACCATAATTGGATGACCTCATACCCTTAACATCATTAATTTGGTGAGATTAATTAATGGGGCTAGCCTCTTAGGTGATGACCTCAGACCTTCATAACACCATTCAGTGGTGACGAGGTCTAAGATCAGACACCACAATGGGATGACCTCAGACCCTTAACATCATTAATTTGGTGAGAGTAATTATGGGGATAACATCTTAGGTGATGACCTCAGACCTTCATAACACCATTCGATGGTGACGAGGTTTGAGCTCAGACTACTAATTTGGTTTAAACACACCCCATTGCATAAGCTTTAGAGAAAAAACATCATGACACACATACAACAAAAGAAGATGGTCCTCTTCAGAGAATAACACATTCAGAGAATAACACATTCAGAGAATAACACATTCAGAGATTATAAACATTCAGAGGATACAAAGAATGGAAAATTAAGAGCCATGTTTATTCAGAAATTATAGATGTGCAGGGATTACAATGTCATGGGTTATAAAATGTTCAGAAATTATCTAAGGGTTCGAGGGGGAATGCTAGTATCTTCGACTTGGTTAGGCTGGACAACGTTGGTCACCTCGGTAATGTCTGCCCCTCCAACCTCAGTGCCGTCCATCGTTGCAGTCTCGGCAAGCGCGACAGCCTCCTCCTCAACCTCTTGAAGGGCCTGGGCAAATTGAGGATCAGCAAAGCCAAGGCCTATGAAGTCAGAGGCTTTCAAAGTACCAGCCTACCTCTCCTTGACATCATCCCACTTGATAGTGGCTTTGATACCTCTTTCTAGGTATTCAAAGCCAAAGCTCATAAACTCGTCAGAGCTTTTGTATTCGGCCATTATCCCCTTTGAGGCATCATCTAGGGCTGCCTTCACGGCCGAGCTGACCTTCTGTTGCAGAACATCTTCCTTGGCCTTCAGAGCTGCAGCATGGTCCTTGTTAAGCCGAGAGACCTCCTTCTCCAGCCCCTTCACCTTCTTGTCAGACTCACCCAGCTCAAACTTCAGCCGATTGATTTCTGCGTTCAAAGAACTCTGGACCTTCTCAGCCTCTTGACCCTTTTGGATGAGGGTCAACTTCCTCAGAGTCCAATTGGAGAGGTGGTGCATCACTGCCAGGCCCTGCATATTTTGTGATCAGGAATGAGTTGAAGACAAATCAGAGGTTACATTTAGGAATTGGAAAGAAAAGGGAGGTCATACCTGAATGGATCTGTGAATGCCGAACTCAACCAATAAAGGAGTATCAAGTAACCTGAAGAAGCGCTTGTCGGCCTCGGTCATTGTAGAGCCGAAGGCATTTAGGGCCTGAAGACTATGGTCGACTATGCTGTCAATTATCTTTAACTGCTCTAGACGAGCCGACAGGGCGTCTGCTGAAGAGATGGGAATGGCAGTATCAGCATTCTTTTTCTACGGCCTCTGATCCTCAGGGTCATGATCAGCTGGAGCCCTCTTCTTTAGGGCTTGGGGCTTTGAGGCAGAGGGAGCTGGGGGAGGAGCATTAAGTCTAGCTTTTTTCGCAAGTCTCATCAAGCTGGGTGCAGCCATTTCCCAGAGTTCGTCTGAGATATCCTTCGGACGCTCTGTGAAAATCAATAGACCAGAGTTAGAAGTTTAGACATAAATAAAATCAGAGGTTCAACTTCAAATAAAAAGCTCTTACTAAGCTCAGAAAGAGGACTTCCACCCAGACCTATCTCAGAGTGGTAATGGGGGGTCATCAAGTGTTCGAACCTGACGAACAGACCATATACCCCCTGATCTTGAAGGGCTTTCACCTTCTGAAGGTTTGATGGGCTCAGGCCAGGGTCAGCCCTCGCAGACATTGTGACCTTACCCCACCTAAGGGGCATCCTCGACTCCAGAATGTACGGGGGAGCACATGGACCAAATTCCTATGGTCCAGAAGCAAAAAATTAACGTGGCTTCCAGTTGTGTTGGAAGTCTCAGTTATTTGAAGCATCTTTTTATCAGGCTTCTGAGCTACAAAATGATAGTAGCTCGAATTGTTTTTAGCTGATGAAGGGACATAGCAACCTATAAAGACCTGAACTAGGAGGTCTGAGTGGTGGACAGCCTTCCATAACACTATGGCCCCTATTATGACCCTCCAGACATTAGGGGATAGTTGATAGGGGGACAAATTGATATAAGCAAGGATAGATGTGATAATGGGGTGGATGGGCAGACGAAACCCCAACTTGAACATCTGCTCGTACAAGCAGATTTCGCCGTCTCGGCCGTGAAAAGACCTCTCTTCCCTCAGAGGTCTTCTTAGCTTTATGGAGGGACTAATGGAATACAGATATCTGAAGCAGAGGAGGTCTACCTCAGTTACAGTACTCTCGATCTCGGCCGCCTCAGAGACGTCGACATCACTTTCAACGTCATCATCATCTAGCTAAACGTCGGCCGGAGCAGATGTTGATGGGTTACCCGGGAACCTCTGAGCAAACTCGACACCAGTGAAGGCCGACAGATGAATGGCGTCAAGTGGTGGTGGAATGGCCACACTCAGCTCGACGATCTCAACCTCTGAGGAGGAGGCTGAGGAGCTTGATTTGCTATGAGATGAGGCCCGGCTGGAGACCTCGGCCTGATCAGGGGCCTAATCTTCCCTAATTGAGAAGTCCATGGCCTCCTGGAAGGAATCCACAAATATGGGGTCTGAGGTGGAAGACTCAGACTGAGACATTGGTATAGGATCGACAGGAACCTCTACACGGTTAAAAGACTCCGAGGGATCAGGATATATCACCTTCAGGTGTGGTGGGAAGATGGGTCTAATAGGGAATTCTTGTGTCCTATGAGCCTCCTCCTGTGCTCTTTATATTTGTCTGATTTTTTCTAAAGTCTTCTCCCTAAGGGAGGGGAACTCCTCAAGAAGTTGGTATAGGGGCCTGAGCATCAGAGACAGACACCACACTTGGAGAAACTTCCTTAAACTATAAACAAGATTGGCTGATAAAATAAAGGAGTCTAAAGATCAAATCACCCAAACCTAACAAGAACAGTTCGCCTGCAACTATGGTGGACTCACCGGAAAACCCAGAAACTCGTCGAAAAACTCAAATAGAAAGGAAAAAGCAGAGAAAATGGAGGCAAATGAGGGGAGGAAGATACCTGAAGATGAAACGACAAGGAAAAGCGAAGAAAACCCAAGAGAGCACCACCAAAGACCTCTGCAGAGAAGTCGTGAAGAAGAATGCCTTTAGAGAGAGAAAATGGCTGGAGTGAAATTGCTCAGAAGAAAGAATTAAGGATGGAGGGAAAAGGACAGGTTTAAAACCCTTAAATATGCAGGCGCGACTCCCAAGGCCCATCATTGCCTTGGGAGAGCCAAAGGCGGCTGACAACACACGCTTGCCAAGCAAGCCATACTTCAAGACTGGATAAGTGTCAAGCAAATACTGGCTCATATTGGAAAGGCCTCGGAGATGTGCAAACCCCACAGTCACCATCTTTCGCATGTCACTAAGGGATGGGGGGTGATTGATATGCCCAAAGTGTGATCTCGACTCGGAGACACCAACCTCGGCCGAATTTATGTCCGACACTGGATAATCCTTGGGCATGTGACATCAGCCCTCGACCATAGCAAGGTCGGCCCAGGCCGACACTACTACCAGCCTCTCCAAGGGACATTGCACACATCATAAGGATCAGCAACACTCTCGTACACCTGTGAATGGCAACCTCGGCCAGATATAGGACGAGATCGCAAGAAACCACCAGCAACCTCATTAAGACATTAGTCGATGCTCCAAACACACCAGCTCAACCTCAGGCCGACCTTGTCCATTGACTCAGCCAGGATTAAGCCGAGACCTACATGGTCACTTCGGACTGAACGAGCACCTGGACTTACCAACCTCGGCCTCTCCCAGGCCGAGGTCATACACCAGGTGCGATAGCCGGGCATCTGCTGACATTTGGATAAGGGCACGTGGACACAAATCATTTATAACAAGATTATTCCTCACACGTGGGGAGAATATTGCATCATCATTGTCTACATGTGACAGTGATAGATGGCTTTCCCTTATTGGTGAGGCAACCACACACATGCACATTACATGCATGGGGGGTACATTACACCCCCTAGGTACTATATATAGAGGTCATCCTCTACCTTGTAAAGGATCCAAGATATACAACCCTAGCTAAAACTCTGTGTACATAGGCAGTAGAGAGAGAGAGCTTGAGAGATTGTATCCATGGCCATCAGTGCCTTATTACAGTGAGGTTATTCACACACAATGGACGTAGGCTAATTTAGGCTGAACCACTTATATTCTGGTGCACTCTCCTCTTTTCCTCATCTCATTCTCCTACCTTTTACGTAACTATACTGCCATTGTTGTTCTTAGATTGAGCTTGAAACACCTTACCTGGTGGTGCTACTCCTAGCATCATCAATGTATTCATTTTTTGAATTATTATTATTGGGATTTTGAGCTGATTGTTTATTCGGCAGGTCATTTAGTCATTTAGTACTGTTTTAGACTCATGGTTTGGATGTATGGTTTATTTGTTATTCAGCATGCATATTTAATTGTTTAATAAAAAGATAAATTTGACATCAGTCTTTTTGAATACTAGGTGGTTAGTAAAGTTTTAAAAAGTTTTCGACAGTGATGCTAAGAATGAACCCCTGAGATTCCTGTTTTAAATTTGATATAGGACTGATCACCCGGTATTTTTTTGGGCGGGGTGTCACAGGTGGTATCAGAGCATCAGGTTCTAGTATCCTTAGGATCTGTATGACTTTTCACGTTTCAGTTTAGCATTCTTTGATGTAGAGCCTTATGATAGGATTGTCGAATTCATCTAGGTATGTGATTTCGTTCTCCTGCTATCAAGTATAGTTGATGTGATTTATGTACGAGTTCGGTTAGGTTTCGGACACTGAACATTATAGGACAATCAACGGGGACCATTAGAAGGAATGCAGGAGGAAGGCGGCAGAAGAAATAGAGTAATCTAAAAATAGTAATGGCGATAGAAGCCACCATAATTGTTGTTTAGAAAAGTGATGATAGGAAAATCTCGGGGACAGTAGTTTCCCCTAGCACAGTCAATGATGACAATGGTGAAAATCTTACACTCACCCAGCGTAGTCGGCAAGGGGTGGGGAAAGTCGAAAGGACTCTTTCGAGGAGCCATCGATAAGAATCCAGAAAAAAGAGGAAGTGTGATAAACCAATGGAAGGAGAAATACAATGACAACTATGTAGGGTAGAGTACAACGATACTCAGTAGTAAATTTTGGACAATAAAATTTTAAGCTCATAGGAGCAACGTAAAGTGACAAGAGCCAGTCACTATATATAAGAAGAATATGGGATTAAATGAAAAATTTGAGTACAATTTAATCGTTAGATTTTCGATCTGTTGTTCGGACAGGGGTGCGAATGAAGTTTCGAAACTTATCACAAGTGAGCAAGATAGAAACTGATCGCGAGAGAGAAGTTAACTTGGTTAGTGAACTTCGTACCCGACGAAGGGGATACGAAGTATATGAAAGGTACATAAGTTATTAATGGGCTCGTGAGTAGAATACAAAATCATGAGTGTAAAATCCGAATAAGATGACTAGTGTCGACATCATCAAGGTTGTGCGTTACAAGTTTATATCAACGCTTCCATGGGAAGTGAACCTTGAGAATTGAAAATTGAGCTGAAAAGAAAGACTGAATTTAACGGTGTTAGTGAAGCACCCCATGAGGGTATACCCAGTAGGGACCCAGTTAAATGTTTCGATTAAATTGAATTTCTACCAAGTAATGGTGGATTCAGTCAGGGCCATTGAGGACAACAACAAGTCCAAGAGGGCCTCGAAGACAAATGGACAACGGGGGTAGCAATCGGGGACCCGATGATCAGGCAAGGAAGATAACATGGAGAGGTGTCCTATGTGTAAAGAGTAAGAACACATGTTTATACCATGTTTATTGCGAATCGGGGATAGAAATGGGATGCTCAGTAGGGGCAACCGTTATAAGAAGTTTTGGTTCGGTTAGGACGAGGGCGTTATGTCCCAGAACCATTTGAACCTCCACTCGAGGTGATTGAGATATGCTCCGTGTGATAGTAGTTTGTTAGTACTAAATTCACATGTGAAACGGGTTTAGTAGAGATGTCGTGAATATTAAAATAGTGTACATATCTTTGTCGTCGTGTAACAGGGCTCTCGTTAGTTCCATCTGCAGGGGAGCAGGTGAGGACACTAGGAGGGTGTCGTATATTATGTGATAGATTTTTTTTCTCCTTTTTAGGGATATGAAAGGGAGCATATTTTTATCTTGCATAGTGGCTGTATACCGAGGGTTGGAGCAATAGTAGACTGTTTGGGAAGTCTATGGTGCTCGTTGTGCCAGGGTAAGACATTCTACTTCATGAATCATCACCCGAAGGAGGGTCGAGTCAATATATATATATATATATATATATATATATATATTGTATTATACCATAGACTTCGACGGGTATAGTTGTCTCGTTATGCTTAAATCCTAGTGAGTGGGGACTTTTACCGGTGTAATTCAAGGTATATCAGGCAACCGTTGAGCTTAAAGATTTAGATCATTATTGTTTAAGTGATGAGAATTAAGTGATAGCTAGAACACCGTATTGTGTGATGCCTTGAGAGACGTGGGCATAGGCAAATTAAATTATGTGTCGAGAGACAGGATTCGTGATATCTAAGTTATGTGCTTTGGACCTACGAATTTTATTGAAAATGCTAGAGAATAGTGCATTGAGAAATTTCTTTGAACTTAGTTGCAGGATGTTACACGTAGGGACCTTAATTTATGTCCGCAGTGACGAGACGTAGTTGGATGGTAATGCATCAGTTTTAAAATTTTAGTTACTGAACGTGTAGGGAAAACACCTTAAGTTGAGAGCTATTAAAAATATAGGGCCAGTGGATGAATATATATATTATAGTGTGCATATATGTGTATATATTTGATACTGTGTTTCATAATAGACATATGATAATATGTTGGCATTGTTATATGTAATCCCGATGAGTAGGGACATTTACTGATGTGATTCAAGGTATACTAACTTATTATTGAGCGGAGAGATATAGCTCGTGATTTATTCGCGCTAAGAAGCTGGTGATATTAAAAGAACCGTATTATATATTGTCTTGTGTAACATGGGAGTGAACGAATATACTTTTATGTTAAGAGACGGGGATTTGTGGGGGTATGTGCTATGGACTGAGGGCCTAACGGATCTCAACGACCAACAATGTTAGGTAGTAGTGTATCGGGAGGGTTACTTGTTTGGATTTCGCTTTGCGAGACATCCCACGCATGAAACTTAGCGCAACGTTGGAAGTGGGAAGTTGTTTGGCCATAGGACATAGGTTTGGTACCGTGGTTATTATACATATATAATTATAACTATGAGTTGATAATTATACTACGACTTAAGGCCGATAGAACTGTATAGTGTTGATGTGAGAAAACTTTGTGTAACACTTTCACCACGAGTAGATCGGTGGGATAACCTAAATGATAATTAAGTTGCAATTGGTAGGGTAGTTTAGTATAACCTCACCATATAATCAGCTTAAATATGAAAAGCTTAATTATAGCAAGTTTATTACGTTAAGTTGAATTGGGCAGTTATGTGCAGCATATAGGGTGTATGGGCACCCTAGATAGTTAAATTTTTATATATTATCCGCAGTCGATAGATGTAGAAATACATGTGCCAAAAGAGTAAACGAGTAAGGGAGTTATTGCAGGGGGATGCTGGAGTATTCCCATTAAAGGAAGTATTATAGTCATTAGTGGTTAGGCTTATAGTAGTGTCAGAAGTTGGAAGTTTCAAAGTGTTGTGTAGGAAGCAATATGAGATGATGCATTATATAATGGAACATTTTAATATAAGATGACTAAAGAAAATTGGCCACAGGATTGAACGGTAGTGTAAGGACCGTTGGACTAAGGGATAGCTCTAGGAGAAGTGTAATGAGAACATCATAACGATTTAGATTGTGTGGGAAAGGATGAAGGTGTACGAGATTATATCTGAAGCTTTGAGTACTAGTCTTATCCGAATTTCGAGGACGAAATTTCATTGTAAGGGGAGAAGTATGTAACACCTCATATTTTAGAGGATATATAAATTAATTAAATTAGTGAGTTGGATTTATTTAATTTGGAGAAATTTATTTAATTTTGTGATTTAAATTTAATTTATTTAAATTGGAGAAATTATTGAATTTGGAGATTTAGAATTTATTATTTAAATTTGGGGATTTAGAAATTCAAATTAATTCGGGTTATTAAAAATTTTCACATGTGTCGCATTTTGAGGTTGAAATTGAATTTTTTTATAAAGTATCTCGGATGACAATTCTGAGTGCACGGTTGAGTCCGAAAGGGTCTAGATAGTCGGAAAAGAGTACCCGGGGGTAGTAAATGGGTCTCGAGGCATTTCTAGACATGATCGAGCCCATACGGGGGCATTTAAGTCATTTTTAATTGGCCAATGGGCTTAATTACGGGATTGAGGAATTTTAACCTGGGTTTAAGTGTGTTGGGAAGCCATGAGTCATTCCAAAACACAAAGGGTTGAGAGAGGAGAGAAAGGAGAAGGAAGAAGAAGAAAAGAAGGATGACAAGAGCAATCCGGGCAAGAATTTTGACATGGGATCGTCGGATTTAATTCCCCAAGGCAAGTGTTTTCTTGCTTTAATTTGAGTTGTAGTTAATGATGTAAATAGTTGTAATTATGTCAATTAATTCTGGAAATTTGGAAGTAGGAATTTGAATTGAAATTTGTGGGTTTATGGTGAAGAAGATGAAGAATAACCATTAATGGGGGATTTTTAACTTTGTGAGAAATTGGGTTAATAGTGAGATTATAACTTAATTTGAGAAGTGAATAACATGATTAGATCTTGGTTTTTGAATCTCCATTAGTGTTATTGTTGGAAGAAATTGTTAATGATGAAGTTCGGCTGGATTTAGGATGAATCTTGGGAGGTTTTTGGGGTAAAAGATTTGGGTATAATCGAAGGTTTTGGAGCTTTAATGGTGATTCTGTCCGCATTTTGTAGAAAATCGCGTTTTCTACATTTTGTTGTCTCACGCGCTTCCTCCAAAACTGCTCCAAAATGCCTCAAAACATCAATTTATTAATCTCGGCAGAATGTGGGAAAACTTTGTAAGAAAGGTTTTTTTTTTTTAAATCTTCTTTGAGGTGAATCTTTATAATACCCTAGCTTTTGGCATAGGGACTCGGATTAGTGTGCCGTTCAGGGACATACATAGATAGCAAAGAGTATTACGCTGTCCTGGTAATGTTTTTAATTAGACACAAAAATTGAAAGGTCTAAAATACCCTTGAAGACGGAACGAGTTATTTGATTTTTAGCACAACTTTAAATGAGCATAACTTTGTCATGCGAATTCGGATTTACGTGCCGTTTATGGCCACGCATAGAAAATGGGGAGTAGTACGCAGTACTAGGAATTTCATTAATGAGGCATATATTGTGAAATGTCTAAAATACCCTTGGAGTTTTAATTAGTGACGAAACTTTCCCGAATTGATACTAAAAATTGTTGGGAACTTTGTGAGACTAATATGAACTTAATCAAGTATATATGAGGTGAGATATATAATTATATAAATTATATTAAATAGTGGGATGTAGCTATTTTGGTATTGGATCATATTTAATACGAGCGAACTAGTAATAATTGGAATATATGTATATATATATGAATGTGTGAATTATATATATTAATATGGGAATACATAATCCAATAGAAAAATGATAATAGATTATGGTAATACCTAAAACAATGATAGGTTGTGTGAATACGTAAAACAATGAAAGGTTGTGTGAATAACTAATATTTTAATAGAGTGCGTGAATACCTAATATTTTAATAGGGTGCGTGAATACCTATTTGATTGTTTTATTATGTGTATGACATACCTAGCTACTTGCTATCGCTGGGGGTTGTGTAGAGACGGTCTTATCCTGAGTGACCTTCGGGGGGATATTTGACTTGTATCTCAGAACATAGGACTGTGAAAGACTTATTTGTGAGTTGATAAGTCCGCTGACTATGAGTGCGTAGGTATGTGCGTGACCCATAGGTATGTGAACTATGTTCGCCGCCAATATGTGTGATTTGTTTATATGGTTCGTGGGACATTTTCGAACCGATAGTCCTTGTTTGAGTACGAGAATACCGGGACATGATAGCAGAGTATGCAATGCACTATAGGTGTATCCTTAGGGTGATGTGTTAGTATATATATATATATAATGGTGGTGGATATATATGTATACTTGTGTTATACTTACAATGTGATAATTGTAGGCTATTAAGATTGTGTTAATACATATATATAATATTGAGGGATATATATGTATGCTTATGGTATATCTACAATGTGATCATTACAGACTATTAAGATAGTGAAATCTTATATAAACGTAAATAGTAAATACTTGACTTTAGTGTGATAACACTTATTTAAAAATGATAATTGTTGAGATCAAATATGATATACTACTACGAGGGGTAACTAGAAGGATAAGTCTTTTTCCTAGTTAGAAGTGTGTCAGATGGCTA
Organism: Sambucus nigra; assembly: GCA_949130495.1. Lineage (NCBI taxonomy): Eukaryota > Viridiplantae > Streptophyta > Magnoliopsida > Dipsacales > Adoxaceae > Sambucus > Sambucus nigra. The sequence goes on along the minus strand of OX422213.1, from coordinate 101,650,054 downwards.
GGAGGAATAAATGAATGAGATAGGTGTGCACTATAGAAGAAAGGTGAGATTATCCTCAAGAGAGTGGGACCGTAAAAGCAATTATGAACATTATATACTACGCATTTCATTTATTGCAATAAAATGCTTACTAAACTTTTTATAAATCGGGCTCTGACCCATTTCTTGTACTTATTCTCTCTTGTCTATGTATATGTATATTAACAGGTGTCCAGCCACAGGGATGCCATAGTTGACTTATCTGTTCCAGGGTTACGCAGCTGCAACATTGTGGATGGTTGCAGGATTTGATTTAGACGTATCATTTCTTTATTCCTAGAGTAGGATTCTTATCTGAGTTGTAGATTCATTCAGGTCATGTTTCCCCTTTTACTTTTAGACTCAGTATTTGGTTTATGTATTCATTTATTGAATTATTATTATTGGGATTTTGAGACGATTGTTTATTCGGCAGGTCATTTAGTCATTTAGTACCGTTTTAGACTCATGGTTTGGATGTATGGTTTATTTTTTATTCAGCATGCATATTTAATTGTTTAATAAAAAGATAAAATTTGACATCAGTCTTTTTGAATACTAGGTGGTTAGTAAAGTTTTAAAAAGTTTTCGACAGTGATGCTAAGAATGAACCCCTGAGATTCCTGTTTTAAATTTGATATAGGACTGATCACCCGGTATTTATTTGGGCGGGGTGTCACATGCTATATATAAATAGTACTCCTATTTATAGGTATAAAAATAGAAAGATCGAACAATTTAACTACCTTGTAAATCATGGAGTTGATCTCCAGCAAGAGTACATGCTCGATCGTATTATATTTACCCTACCAAAAAGATGGGATGACGCTATAGAGGATATATTTCACACACATAATCCCGAAATAGACCTGACTTTACTTACGTTGTTGTAGAAGGAAGAAAAAAATCCACCCGTTATGGATACAACTGCTTACAGAGAACATTGGCATAGACTCTGATGTCTCGCACCATATTCACATAAAATCGAATCTTTACAACAAGTTGAAAAAGATGAGATTCTTAATTCATGTTACGGATATCTACACATCAATCATATATACCCTGCCTCCTAGTTGGCTACGTGCAGAAATTCACAAGTTTTTAAAAGCTAACACCGAATGGATGGAGATCAGTCACATTAAACATATTATAAAGTCTTTGTGTGAAAATTTATATATATATATATATATATATATATATATATATATATATATATATATATATATATATATATATATATATATATATAGAGAGAGAGAGAGGTTCTTAAGTGAACAAAAATAATGAATGTTTTAACGAGCCTAATAAGATAAAAAAATAATTCTTAATTCTTTGTTGTAATAAGTCTGCGCAAGCGGCATCGGACATGCATGTTTTTAATATACATGCACACACCGACCAAATCTTACCCCCATACGTTCCCCACCCCCACTACAAAAAATCTTGCGAATGTTCACAACCAAAATTACTACCAGGAGTGTGGGTCACGACCAAGGGTTGTGACCATTTTCAGGGGCCACAGTACAAATCCCTGACCAAACGACTTGTCACAAACCTAAAGTGTCACGGTACATGGTTACAGACTTTAGTTGTGACCTACTCACTCATTTGGTCACGGCCCTCAGCCGTGACTCACCCTTCGGAAGAAAAGGGTGGTTAGAGCGTTGGTCATGACCCTTAGTCGTGTCTTATCCTTTAGAAGAAAAGGATGTTCAAGACGCTGGTCACGGACTTTAGTCGTGTCCCATCTTTTGGAATAAAAGGATGGTCACATCTCAAGTCACGACCCTCAGTCGTGACCTATCCATTGGAAGAAAAGTATGGTCACGACTCTTGTCATGTCCCTAGGTCGTGACCAATTTTAACTGTAATTAAAAAAAATTGGGCAGTGCCGGGGGTTCCGTGCCCATGCGATCAGTTCCTACGAGTTACATTGCTCCTGTACAAGGTGTTGGTGCCTCTCATGAGACTATTTGGGAGGGGGGTGTTTAGGGTTTCACCCTCTAACGCAATGTTTTCAAGACTAAGTGTAGATATTCTCAAATTATCATTGTCTTCTTAAACTGGGGTCCTGTGACCATGCAGTCAGTTCCTATGAGTTACATTGGTCCCGTGCTAGGTGTTGGTACTTTTCACGGGGCCATTTGGCATAAGGTATATTTTCCCACTTGTACTGCAAACTAAATCTCCCTTTCTAAAGTATTTTCTTTTGATTTAGAAGACTTGTCCTGTTTGGCAAGAAAATTTGCCTTTTCTGGCCTTACTAAATGCAACATGTTGTAGAGTTCATTGAAATTATTCTAGAAATGAGTCCCGGATAATATGATGCGTTTTCTATTTTGGAGTTTTGATAGAGTATTTCAAATACGACTCCTCACATTACGGGGAGTGTGTCCTTTATCAAGAACCACCAATCCAGGACACTCCAATAATATTTTCCCCCATTCTTAATGTTTCTCATTTACAACACTCCTTTTCACTTTCTTTGAGTGTTCCTTCGCCATGATTTTCTCTTCGGCAAGCTTCTCATACAAATAGCTTACTCTCAGGACACTTTGGTAATTTTGCCACGAATACACCTTCATCACGCGTACATTCTTTACTCGCACACCTATTATCTTGGAGAAGCTTAAGATCTATATTTTCATTTCCACACTTCGTAGGATTGTTGAGGTTATGAATGATAAGCACCCAAAAGTGTACATTTTATACCCCAAATAGACGTATTTTAGTTGCTAATTCTCGACAATTTGGGTCTTATGCGCGTAAATGTTTAATTTACAGGCTTGATTGCGTTTACAGAGTTCAAAAGTTAATTTAATGGAAATGCGCATCAAAAGGAGCTAATTTCCCTTGTCCTGTAGCCTAAACCGAGTCCAAACCTTCCCCGAAGCCCGTGTGTGTTTAGTTTGTTCCTTTTTAATTTTTTTAGATTTTTAGTTTGAGTCGTTTTATTTTTAGGATTTATTTATAATTTTCTAGTTTTTATTTTCTATTATTCATTTTAATTAGTGTGATAAAATTTAGATTTTGATTGTTATCACTTTTTAGTTTTTAGTCTTATTTTATTAGGATTAGTTCTTGTAGGAATTCATTTATTTTTAGTTGTATTAGATTTTACATTTTCTTTATAGGATTTTAGTTTTAGTTTTAATAGATTTTTATTTTTATTTATTTTTAGTTTCATTTTTTATTTCAGTCTTTATTTTATTTTTAGAATTTTATTTTTAGAATTCTAGTTTTATTAATTTGATTTTAGTTAGTTAGTTTTATATTTTTTTTAGGTACAAACTAATACACACATACACCTCACTATCCTACACCTTAAACAAATCTCTAAGACACACCCAAATACCCTACACCCTAACACACCCTATCACCCCATACTTCATCTTCTCCAACAAACCAACACACAACCATTCTCTCTCATCCACCATTAACAAAATCAACCAACACTACCTAAACCCCCATAACCTGTCCACCAGACCCGAGGACAACCAGCACTTTACCCATTTTAAGCGAGCGGCGGCGACGCCCAGCTCCGGAGGACCTCCATAACCATTCGGGTCTCAACCCCGATTCTTACCCAATCCCACCGGAACCAACCCTAACCCGACACTCCACCAGCCCCTTACCCGACGCGCAAAACCTGCGACCATGTCGACCCAACGGCGCCCCGACCCAAAACCCGCCTGAACCTCCTTCCAACCTTAGTCAGACTTCGGACCAAAACTGCGACCTTAATCCGGGCAGCCACAACCCGAGCGCGAAACCCAACTCTGATGCCACCCACCTCCTAACCCGCAAACCCGTCGACTCCAAATCCCGAAACACCCAAACCCATTTTCTCCCTTTTCAAGCTATACACGATTTCTCACTTGTTAAAAAGGAAAAGCCAAAACCAACTAAATGGCCACATATTTTAAACTCATTTAACCCCTTTTCCCTTATTACCCCCAACTACCACTTTTAACCCAATACCCAAAATACCCTCATGAGCAATCTGATTTTATTCCTTCTCACATGACACACCCAAACTACATGCACAATCAAGCTAATTCCTAATTTACCCTTAACTCCATGCCTACTATTTAAAGAGATGAAGACCATTTGAAGAAGGACCCCGGATTTAGTTTTTAAGTTGTGTGATAAAATTCTCCCCAGCTTTCTATGTTGAGTTTTTGCATTTTTAGCAAATATCTCAATATAGAGATGTGTAGTGAAATATATCTCTAGGATGAATTCCACCTCACCCCGCTATAATGAATTTTTGTATTTTTAGCAATTATTTTACAATAGATTGATGTAGTTGAATTCATCCCTTATGGGAGGTAAATTCTAATCCATTCCTTTATGTTGAGATTTTGCTTTTTTAGCAATTATCTCAATATAATGTAGTGATCTAGAATTTATTTCTTTGGATGAGTTCTAATGTACAATTTTATAATGTTAGGATTTGCATTTTTAGCAAATCTCTTTTATTATTTAATTTTCCATTATGAATTCATCCATTACCCTTTTTTATTTGTTATTGTAGTTTTTATTTTAGATTCAATAAATACATTAATGAGGCTTTTTGTAGAGAGAATTCTAGGGAGAGTTAGAGTAAAAAATAAATTAGGGAAATATTTTGTAAATAATTTTTATTTTTATTTTTAGAGATTTGTGAGGATAAATTGTGAGTAATTCAATTGAGTACTATATTGAATTGATTATTGTTGTATGCTCATATTGGATGGATGGTGCTTGATTTCAAAGAAATTATAGTTCAATTTCACTTCAAGAGACCGGGTTTGATTATTCTCTTATCTTCTATTTCATCTTATTAACCTTTGATTATTGGATTATCATATTTAATACGATGTTGGGCTAAATCCCCTTTCAAGGGGTGGGGTGAACCCTTATTTGATGTTATTTTGATTTAATTAGTTTGATCAATTGAAAATTCCCTTTGAATGTTAATTTTGATCCCTCACCCTTAAATTTACGCCTCAAGAGAGGGTAAATGTTTTTCGAGAGAAAATAAAAATTCCAGTTATAATACCCATTTTAGATTCGCACTAGAGATGGGGGTTTCTTAAGTGTAACATTATTACTTGAATTTCAACTCTATTTTTATTTTCTAAGATATACATAAATTTTGATGAATCGATCCTAGCGGGTGATTAATTAAAAGAACTATTGATACAAAAATTAATCAGCTGACGTGGATCAGTTATGTTAAGCACGTGTCATCCAGCATGACATAAATATATGTACCGAGCAACTTAAACGCGTTGAGCTACTCAGAATACCGAGCAACTAGCTGGGAAGACTAAACGATCAAAACAGTTTCAATGAATATTCTTACGATGTATCGATGTATATGCCTATTTAATAACATCGTATTGTCTATTCATATGGGCGGCGCAAGAGCTATAAATACATTATAATACCCTCATGGAAGGGTATGATATCATAAGCAAAGTTAATCAAGATTAAGACAAAACACCCAGTAATACAAGATAGTGGACGTAGGCCATTTCATTAAGGCTGAACCACTTTAAAAATACTTTGTCTTATTTCTTTATTCATATTTATTTGTGATTAATTAATTAGATCAAATGTAGTTTTTTACATCAACAGATAGGCTCCGTATGTGGGAACGACTATAGATAGCGTTTTTCACTAAAAACTGTAAGGACATTTTTGTCCATGCTATGCCACTTCCAGTCATCAATGCTTCTCTGAATATGTCCAGAACTTCCCAAGTTGTTTACCAGCATGAAGAAGACAACTATTTATCTAGCGTATATAATTATGTACAATCTCTGTTTTTTACACTCATTGAGTTCTAATTCAGTTGTATTTGAATCAGGCATAATTAAGACTCATAATGTATATAGTTTGCCATAATAGGGATATGTAAACAGCCAAAAATATACATAAAATATTCTTTCATTTTTATTTAAAATCTTAGCCTTGTAATGTGTTGAGGGCTTAAATAATGTCTATCGCGTGTCAAGAGATAATAAGATTCCCACCCTTTTCATCAGCCACGAAAGTAAGAAGTCTAGATAAAATCCATTGTGTATTTTCCAACAGTTAATTCCTCGCATGAGAGTGAAAAGAACATAAAAACATTGACACTATGATTGTAAAATCTAATTAAATTAGATAAATATATATGATTTGAAATTATAAAAAATAAGTAAAAATATTTTTCTTTCAAGTACATTTTAAAATGCATATAAAAATTCAATATATAATTGTTCTACAATATTTTGTCTTTCCAACAAAGATGTTACTTCTTGTGGAACATTACTTACATTATTTCCTTTTATTGTATCTATTTCAAATCCACATATTTAGTCAACTACACAACTTGTATAATATCTACTATATTATATAGATTTCAAACTTTTACGTGTTAATTTTATAACTCCTAAAACAATGGGATACCTCATAGACACAAAGCTCAGCTTTTTCCCCTCATTTTTGGTAAGCAAGGGTGATGATTGCAGTTCTACCGAAAAATGAAAAATAATGAAAAATAATGTTAATAGTTATTGTTATGATATCTCCCTTTAGACCAAACTCTCATCCTTCTCTCTAGAAGGAACCTTAGATGTCATACCCCTCTCCCCCCCTCTTTCACTACACCAAATCCTGCGATTAGTCACGGCCTAGGGGTCACAAACTTTGGTGTGAACAACTCCATAACCCAGTGTGGTCATGGATGCTCTTAGAGATGGTCACAGACCAAATCCCTGACCACCTGGGTCACAGACTATATCCGTGATCTTGGCGTGACCATCATGGTGCCAAATTCGTGCCAAATTTCACTCCAAGTGTTGTCACGGATGGGTCACGGACTAAGGTCGTGACCAGGTCCACGACCAAGGCTACAATTACGTTCAATAGGGTCACGACTTTGGGCCGTGACCATTTCAAATATGTCATGCGCATTGGTTACGAACTAGGGCCATGACCATCTTTATATCGATATCGTGGTCACGGCTGTTGACGTGTAAAAAATTAGGGTCACGCAGGTTGATCACGACATAGAGTCGTGACTAGTGTTTTTGTACTAAAAGCCCAAATCAATTTTCATTTTTCACTCAAAAATTTCCAAACCCGTAAACATTTCCCTCTCCGGCGATTTCCAACAATTTTCATTTTCAATCTTAATCTCCAAGGTAACACATAAACACTAATATTTTGTATTTGGGTATTTATGCATTTGTATATACGTGTGTATTTCTGTGTGTATGTGTGTATTTCAGTTTGTACGTGTATATATGTGTGTGTGTAAATTATTTGTAATCCCATGTGTGTGTGTGTGTGTATTGCGTGTGCATTGTGTTTCCATTATGCATGTACTTCGTCTGTGTATTGTGTGTAGAATTGGGTATGAATGTATTTATATGTGTATATGTGTGTGTATTTGACTTATTTCAAACTAGATATAAGATATTATGTATTTGTGAAATTTTATTTTCGGTATGTGAGTATTTGATTTGTTTTGTTTCAAACTAGATATATGTGTATGTATTTGATTTGTTTCAAACTAAGAAATTTCAAACTAGATATAGGTTTCAAATTGTGTACTTAAGAAATATTATTTTGTAGGTTAGCAAATAATTTTTCTTCTCTTATTTTCATTTTACAATACTAAACATAAACATTAGTTAACTTCATGTAACAGGTTTTTTAGGTATATTGTCGGTGAAATTGGTTAGTACACTAGAAATTCTTTTATAAATTCTTTAATACTTTTAGCAATACTAAACATATAAATTATCAAGAAATTTTAGAAATTCTTTAATTCTTTACTTCAAATATGAATCGCAAACACGTATGCACCTTAATAATTGTGTCGTTTTTGAATTTATCAGGTATAAAATTGAAAAAATAATCTTCATGTATGTGTTTTATGAGAAATGACCCTACTATAGTAAAATATTGTGATTATGGGTATGTATTTTATCACGTAATAATTATTGGTTGTTGATTTGATTGTTGGATACTATATTGGATTTTTAGGATTGATAATACACATATACTTTTAAACTCTCTCATAATAAACCCTAATAAAATGTGTCTTAACACTTTCGGCGTGTAGTTATTCGGATTTCACATCAGTGAGATTCAAAATGCGAGGAGTTAAGAGAAGGGTAGTGATGAATCAAAACATTAATCAAGCTAACATACCCTTATACCTCATATATTTGAATTAATAGTTACTGACTAATTAGGGCCCTTAATTGTAGGACTCATATTCATGCCCTCGTATACTTTTCTCAGGAAAAATGAGGCACACTAATAATCCCTGACAAAAAGAGTGTGAGAGGTTGTAATTTTACCGCACATATAACTCTTTTATTAATTCGTGCTATATATAAATTGTACTCATATTTATAGGTATAAAATAGAAAGATCGAACAATTTAACTACCTTATAAATCGTGAAGTTGATCTCCAACAAGAGTACATGTTCGATCGTATTATATTTACCCTACCAAAAAGTTAGGATGATGCTATAGAGGATATATTTCACACACATAATCCCGACATAGACCTGACTTTGCTTACGTTGTTGTAGAAGGAAGAAAAAAATACACCCGTTATGGATACAACTGCGTACAGGGAGCATTGGCATAGACTCTGATTTCTCGCACCATATGCACATAAAATCGAATCTGTACCACAAGTTGAAAAAGATGAGATTCTGAATTCATGTTACGGATATCTACACATCAATCATAGATACCCTGCCTCCTAGTTGGCTACGTGAAAAAATTCACAGGTTTTTAAAAGCTAACACCGAGTGGATGGAGATCAGTCACATTAAACATATTATAAAGCCTTAGTGTGAAAAGTTATATATATATATATATATATATATATAGAGAGAGAGAGAGAGAGAGGGAGATAGAGAGAGAGAGAGAGAGAGAGAGAGAGAGAGAGAGAGGTTCTTAAGTGAACAAAAATAATAAATGTTTTAACGAGCCTAATAAGATAAAAATAATCCTTAATTCTTTGTTGTAATAGGTCTGCACCAGCGGCAACGGACATGCATGTTTTTAATATACACGCCCACACCGGCCAAATCATACCCCTATACCTTCCCCACCACCACTACAAAAAATCTTGCGAATGTTCATGGCCGAAATTACTACCTGGTGTGTGGGTCATGACCAAGGGCTGTGACCATTGTCAGGGGCCGCAGCCCAAATCCCTGACCAAACGACGTGTCACGGATCTAAAGCGTCACGGTACATGGTTGCAAACTTTATATGTCACCTACTCACTCGTTTGGTCACGACCCTCAGCCGCGACTCACCCTTTGGAAGAAAAGGGTGGTCAGGGCGTTGGTCACGACCCTTAGTCATGACTCATCCTTTGGTAGAAAAGGATATTCAAGACGCTGGTCAAGGACCTCATTCGTATTGCATCCTTTGGAATAAAATGATGGTCATATCTCAAGTCACGACCCTCAGTCGTGACCCATCCATTGGAAGAAAAGTATGGTCACGACTCTCGTCATGTTCCTAGGTCGTGACCAATTTTAACTGTAATTAAAAAACAATTATGAAGTACCGGGGGTCCCGTGCCCATGCGATCAGTTCCTACGAGTTACATTGCTCCCGTACAAGGTGTTGGTGCCTCTCATGAGGATGTTTAGGAGCTGGGGGTGTGTGTTTAGGGTTTCACCCTTAAACGCCATGTTTGCAAGACTAAGTGCTGATATTCTCAAATTATCATTGTGCTCCCAAACTGGGGTCCCGTGACCACGCGTTCATTTCCTATGAGTTACATTGGTCCCGTACGAGGTGTTGATTCTTTTCACGGGGTCATTTGGCATAATAAGGTATATTTTCCCACTTGTACTGCAAACTAAATCCCCCTTTCTAAAGTATTTTCTTTTGATTTAGAAGACAGGTCCTATTTGGCAAGAAAATTTGCCTTTTCTGGCCTTACTAAATGCAACATGTTGTAGAGTTCATTAATATTATTCTAGAAATGAGTCCCGGATAATATGATGCGTTTTCTATTTTGGAGTTTTGATAGAGTATTTCAAATACGACTCCTCACATTACGGGGAGTGTGTCCTTTATCAAGAACCACCAATCCAGGACACTCCAATAGTATTTTCCCCCATTCTTAATGTTTCTCATTTACAACACTCCTTTTCCCTTTCTTTGAGTGTTCCTTCGCCATGATTTTCTCTTCGGCAAGCTTCTCATACAAATAGCTTATTCTCAGGACACTTTGGTATTTTTTCCAGGAATACACCTTCATCACGGGTACAACTTCTTTACTCGCACACCTATTATCTTGTAGAAGCTTAAGATCTATATTTTTATTTCCAGACTTCTTAGGATTGTTGAGGTTATGAATGCTAAGCACTCAAAAGTGTACATTTTATACCTCGAATAAACGTATTTTAGTTGCTAATTCTCGGCAATTTGGGTCTTATGCGCTTAAATGTTTAATTTGCAGGCTTGATTGCATTTGCGGAGTTCAAAAGATTAATTTAAGCCAAATGCGCATCAAAAGGAGCTAATTTCCCTTGTCCCGTAGCCTAAACCGAGTCCAAACCTTCTCGGAAGCCCGTGTGTGTTTAGTTTGTTCCTTTTTAATTTTTTTAGATTTTTAGTTTGAGTCGTTTTATTTTTAGGATTTATTTATAATTTCTTACTTTTTAATTTCTATTATTCATTTTAATTAGTGTGATATTATTTAGATTTTGATTTTTATCACTTTTTAGTTTTTAGTCTTATTTGGATTAGTTTTTGTAGGAATTCATTTATTTTTAGTTGAATTAGATTTTACATATTCTTGTTAGGATTTTAGTTTTAGTTTTAATAGATTTTTATTTTATTTTATTTTATTTTTAGTTTTATTTTTTATTTGAGTCTTTATTTTATTTTTAGAATTCTAGTTTTATTAATTTAATTTTAGTTAGTTAGTTTTATAATTTTTTAGGTACAAATTAATACACACATACACCTCACTATCCTACACCTTAAACAAATCCCTAAGCCACACCCAAATACCCTACACCCTAGCACACCCTATCACTCCATACTTCATCTTCTCCAACAAACCAACACACAACCACTCTCTCTCATCCACCATTAACAAAATCAACCAACACTACCTAAACCCCCATAACTTGTCCACCATACCCGAGGACAACCAGCACTTTACCCATTTGCATTGAGCAGCGGCGACGCCCAGCTCCGGCGGACCTCCATAACCATTCGGGTCTCCAACCCGATTCATACCCAATTCCACTGGAACCAACCCTAACCCGACACCCCACCAGCCCCCTTACTCGGCGCGCAGAACCTGCGACCATGTCAACCCGACGGCGCTCTGACCCAAAACCCGCCTGAACCTCCTTCCAACCTTAGTTCGACTTCAGACCAAAACCGAGACCTTAATTCGGCCAGCCACAACTCGTGCCCGACACCCAACTCTGATGTGACCCACCTCCTAACCCGCAAACCCGTCGACTCCAAATCCCGAAACACCCAAACCCATTTTCTCCCTTTTAAAGACATACACGATTTCTCACCTGTTAAAAAACAAAAGCCAAAACAAACTAAATGCCCACATGTTTTAAACCCATTTAACCCCGTTTCCCTTATTACCCCCAACTACCACTTTTAACCCAATACCCAAAATACCCTCATGAGCAATCTGATTTTTATTCCTTCTCACATGACACACCCAAACCACATGCACACCCAAGCTAATTCCCAATTTACCCTTAACTCCATGCCTACTATTTAAAGAGATGAAGACCATTTGAAGAAGGACCTCAGATTTAGTTTTTAAGCTTTGTGTGATAAAATTCTTCCCACCTTTCTATGTTGAGTATTTGAATTTTTTGCAGATATCTTAATATAGAGGTGTGTAGTGAAATTTATCTCTAGGATGAATTCGCCCTCCCCCCTCAATAATGAATTTTTGCATTTTTATCAATTATTTCAAAATAGATTGATGTAGTTGAATTCATCCCCTATGGGAGGTAAATTCTAATCCATTCATTTATGTTGAGATTTTGCATTTTTAGCAATTATCTCAATATAATGTAGTGATCTAGAATTTATTTATTTGGCTGAGTTCTAATGTACAATTTTATAATGTTAGGATTTACATTTTTAGCAAATCTCTTTTATTATGTAATTGTCCATTATGAATTCATCCATTATCCTTTTTTATTTTTATATTGTAGTTTTTATTTTGGATTCAATAAATACATTAGTGAGGCTTTTTGTAGAGAGAATTCTAGAGAGAGTTAGAGTACAAAATAAATTAGGGAAATATTTTGTAAATATATATTTTTTTATTTTTAGAGACTTGTGAGGATAAATTGTGAGTAATTCAATTAAGTATTATATTGAATTGATTATTGTTGGATGCTCATATTGTATGGATGGTGCTTGATTTCAAAGAAATTAGAGTTCAATTTCACTTCAAGAGATTGGGTTTGATTATTCTCTTATCTTCTAGTTCATATTATTAGCGTTTGATTATTTGATTATCATGTTTAATACGATGTTAAGCTAAATCCCTTTTCAAGGGGTGGGGTGAACCCTTATTTGATGTTATTTTTATTTAATTAGTTTGATTAATTGAAAATTCCCTTTGAATGTTAATTTTGATCCCTCACCCTTAAATTTACGCCTCAAGAGAGGGTAAATGTTTTTCAAGAGAAAATCGAAATTCTAGTTATAATACCCATTTTAGATTCAGACTAGAGATAGGGGTTTCTTAAGTGTAACATTATTACTTGAATTTCAACTCTATTTTTATTTTCTAAGATGTACATAAATTTTGATGAATCGATCCTAGTGGGTTATTAATTAAAAGTACTATTGATACAAAAATTAGTCAGCTGACGTGGATCAGTTATGTTAACACACGTGTCATCCATCATGGCATAAATATATATACCGAGCAACTTAAACACGCCGAGCTACTCAGAATACCGAGCAACTAGCTGGGATGACTAAACAATCAAAATAGATTCAATGAATATTCTTACGATGTACCGATGTATATGCCTATTTAATAACATCGTATTATCTATTCATATGGGCAGCCCAAGGGCTATAAATACGTTGTAATACCCTCATGGCAGGGTAAGCTATCATAAGCAAAGCTAATCAAGATTAAGGCAAAACACGCAGCAATAGAAGAAAGTGGACGTAGGCCATTTCATTAAGGCTGAACCACTTTAAAAATCCTTTGTCTTATTTCTTTATTCATATTTATCTGTGATTAATTAATGAGATCAAATCTAGTTTTTTACATCAACATATTGACACCGTCTGTGGGAACGACTATACGTAGCGTTTTTCACTAAAAACTTATCATAAATGGCTGATATCCTAGCATCTAGCATCAGGAACAACGATGGGAATCCTCCAAACCCTTCTGTTCCTTGAAATACACATGATATCACTTGGATCCTGGTAAATTTAGCCAAGGGACAACCATGTATGCAGGAAACCATGCGACAGTTCATTCAAACTATCCACAATGGAGGATCTACCCACTCAGGACAACGAAGCGTTCGTAGAAGCATGCGTCCACCGTCCTCACGATCTAGACACACTAAATTCTGTAATGCTGATAATTCAAGTGATCCATCTTATCACCCTGTTTTAACTTCACCTATAAGAATTTTGGATTCTTATGAAGATGTTACTCTAATTCCAGAACGAACAAGCGCTCTGAAAAGGTTGAGCAGAGTCTCTCTATTAGATCGTTTGGGCCCTAGGAGGAACATAAATCCTCCTCGGATTGCGTCGAGAAATTCTCAATGACCAAATGATTCAAGGGAAGGCTCAACCCAGTCACATCCCAATCCTAGGCATATAGCATCCTCAAGGGTTGCCTTCACTGCAGAGTCAACCTTTTGCTGGAGAACGTCGTCCTTGGCCTTCAGAGCAACAACGTGGTCCTTTTTAAGCTTTGAGATCTATTTCTCCAGCTCCTTAACCTTCTTCTCAGACCCCTCAAAGGAATACTTCAGACGATCTACCTCTGCATTCAGAGAGCTTTGCACCTTCTCGTCCTCTTGGCCTTTCTGGATGAGGGGTAACTTCCTCATGAGAGAGTAGCTGCAGTGGAAATATTGCGACTTCTCAAATAAAAACCAATTTTAATTAATCCCAAATTTTAGTTAAACCCTAAGACATGCATCTAGATGATTTATCAAATAAAATACAGCATGCAGGATAAAAAATAAACAATTTCAGGAAAAATTCTCCAAAGGGGCAAAACCTTTTATTTTCATTATAATATTGTAACATACAATTTCGGATTACAATGAAAATACAGTGACTAAGAATTACCCTCAGGTATCGGATTCTGTAGTCGACGGCTGGAAATATCCCTTTCCAGAAGGGCTGCAGTGAAGAAGAGAACGGCTTCTCCACAAGTGTGTGACACAGAAATACCCGCAGGTGTCGGTTCCTATGTCGGCGGCTGGAATTTTCCCTTTCCAGGAGGGAAGCAATGAAGAAGAGAACGGCTTCTCCACAAGGGTTGAACAACAAAAGTTGTGTTCTTGGGTTACCAAAAAGATTCACAAAGGATTGGCAATTGTGTGAATAAAAAACCTAGAGTCTTGGGCTCAATAGGTGAAGACTTAAAGTCTTTTAAAACAACTCCACGAAGTTGGCTTAAATAGGAAAATTTGAGCCCTAAAAAATCTCAGCAGATCTGGCCGAATTTATCCCAGGCGGACCGGTCCGGCTTGGGGGCGGATCGATTCTTTTATTCTGAGGCGGATCGGTTCTTTTATTCTGAGGCGGATCAGTCCGGTTATTTCAGGCTTCATCGGTTTGCTTGCGGTCCGGGGTATACTGGATCTGCATCAAGCGGATCGGTCCGGTTGAGGGCGGACCGATCCGATTAGCTAATCTTTGATTCCTCTTCTTCTTTTGATATTCGGATTCGTTGACTTATGAATGAATCTTGAATTTCTTCAACGGTGTAACGGCGTACGACATATAAATTGATAATGGACAAAAATGTCCTTACACCTCAGAGTCTAACTAGCAAGATGATGCATAGCAGCCAGGCCCTGCAAATCATGTGGCCATGTATATAAGTTGAAATTCAAAATAGAGGTTACACTTTGAAGCTATACTAAAATATGAAGTCATACCTGAATAGACCTATGGAGTCCGAACTTAACCAGCAGAGGTGTGTCCATGGACCGATAACAATGTTTTCCAGGATCGGTCATGGCAGAGCCAATGGCATCCAGCGCTTGCAGACTGTGGCCTATGATGCTATCATTAATTTTTAGTTGCTCTATACGAGCAGCCAATGCATTTGTAGAGGATATAGGGATGGTAGGATCCCCACCTTTCTTCTTCTGCCTCTGATCCTCAGGGGCAGGGACGGTAGCATTTCTCTTCTTTCTGCCCTGAGCCCTCGAGGTTGAGGGAGGGGGAGGAGGAGCATTTGGACCTGCCTTTTTAGCAAGCTTCATTAAACTTGGTGCTTCCATCTCCCGTAACTCGTCAGATATCCCCTTTGGACGCTCTACAAGATAGAAAGGTCTGAGTTAGAGAGTTAGACATGCATAAATTCAGAGGTATAACTTGGAATAAAAAGCACTTACCAAGCTCGGCCATTGGACTTCCCCCTAGACCAGTCTCAGAGAGATAGTAAGGGGTCATCAGGTGCTCGAATTTTACAAGCAGACCATGCTCCCCATGATCTTGAAGGTCTTTGACCTTCTGAAGATTTTGCTAGCTTAGCCCAAGGTCGGACCTAGCAGCTAATGTAACCTTTCCCCATCTTAAGGGCATTCTCAGCTCTAATGAGGAAGAGGGGGCACATGGGCTAAATTCTCATGGCCCTGAGGCAAAGAAATAACGTGGATTCCAGTTATGGTTAGAGGTTTGGGTAATTTGAAGCATCTTCTTTTCTATCTTTCGAGCTAAAAAATGATAATAGCTCGGATGATTTCTAGCAGATGAAGGGACATAGCATCCTACAAAGACTTGGACTGGAAGGTCTGAGTGATGAACAACCCTCCATAAGACAATGGCCCTAATTATCACCCTCCAAGCATTGGGTGATAACTGGGAAGGGGCCAAGTTGATATAGGCTAGTATAGACCTAATGATGTGATGGATGGGTAGACGAAATCCCAACTTGAACATCTTCTCCTACAAGCAGATCTCACCATCTCGACTGTGATAAGCCCTCTCTTACCTCTCTTCTGAGCTTTATGGAAGGGCTTATGGAATCCTTATCATCGTCATTATCTAGCTCAACGTCGGCCTGAGCAGACGTTGGGGAATTACTTGGGAACCTCTGAGCGAACTCAGCCCCGTGATGGCCGACAGGGGAATGGCATCAAGGATTGGTCGAATAGCCACGCTTGGTCCAACAATTTCAACCTTTGAGGAAGAGGATGATGTACTTGAATTTTTGTGAGACGAGGCCAGACTCGAAACCTCTGCCTGATCAGGGACCTGATTTTATTGATTTGAGAAGTCCATAGCCTCTTGAAAAGAGTCCACAGACATAGGGTCTGAGGTGGATGACTCAGACTCAGACATCGATGAGGGTTCAGTAGGGACCTCTGCTTGGCTAACTGGTTCTGATGGTTCAGGATATATGACCTTCGGAGGTGGTGGAAAGATAGGTCTTAGGAGGAATTCCTCTGACCTACGAGCTTCCTCCTGCGCTCTTTCTATTTGCCTAATTTTCTCTAAAGTCTTCTCTCTGAGAGAAGGGAACTACTCTAATAGTTGGTAAAGGGGTCTGAGCATAAGAGTCAAACCCTACACTTACAACTCTCCTAAACAACAAACAAGACTGGATAATGGAATGATGCAATTAAGGATTAAACTATCAAATTTTAAGCAATGACCATGAAGAACACACAAGAACAGTTCGCCAAAAAAAATGAAGATCTCACCGAAAATCTCCTAAAACTCATCAAAAAATGCAAAAGCAAGTAGAAGACAGGAAAAATGAAGAAGAAAGAATAGTAGAGGATACCTGAAGATAAAGTGGTAAGGGAGAAGGAAGAAATTGCAAGAAATCACCACCAAAATGCTTCAAACCAGAGCTTTTCTAGAGAGAGAGAGCTGCAGAAGCAAGTCGAACCAGGAGAAGGAGAGAAATGAGGAGGAAAGAAGGAAAATAGGGTTTAAACCCTTAAGTATGAATGCACACTTCCCAAGGCCCATCATTGCCTTGGGATCCCCAAAGGACGGCTGACATCACATGCTTTCCAGGCATGCCTCACACTTCAGCTATGGACAAGTGTCAAATAAACATTGGCATAAGGAAGAAAGACCTCGGAGATGTAGACCCCACAGTCACCTGCTCTCACATGTAACTAAGGGTTGGGGGGTGATTGATATGACCCAAATGTGCTACCTCGGCTCAGAGACATCAACCTCGGCCAAGGACATGGCCGACATTGGAAGGGCCTTGGATCAGTAACCAGCGGCCTCGGCCATAGCAAGGTCGACCGTGGCTGACACTACTACCAACCTCGTCAAGGGGTGCCTTCATGACTCAGGGGAACATCAGTTCATCAGGTCACCCAGGTATGACAACCTCGGCTAGGGGTAGGCCGAGGTTACAACGATCTACACTTCTACCAAGGCCAACCCCAGCAGTGAATCAACCGATGCTCCTGGCATATTTCGGCTTAACCTCGGCCCATGCCGACCTTAATACCTTTCCTCGGCTTCACTTAAGTCGAGACCATGATAGCTCATCTCGGATTGGATAGGCAGGTAGACCTTACCAACCTCGAACTCTTCCAGGCCGAGGTTATGACCAAGCACGGAGGTCGAGCTATTAATGACATGTGTGGACAACGACACATGGGCACAAATCAGTTATAACAAATCATTCCCCCCACATGGGGGAGGGGGGAATATTTCATCATCATTCTCTATATGTGACAGGGACAAATGTCTTCATCATATTGGCTAGATCAACACACACATGCTCTTTACATGCATGGGGGGTACACTACACCCCCAGGCACTATAAATACTTGTCTTCTCCTTCTTAGAAAGGGACCCGAAATTAGTAACCCTAGCTGAAACTCTGTTCAAATACACAGTAGAGAGAGAAAGCTTGAGAGATTGTATCCATGGCCATTAGAGCCCTCATACAATGGTACACATTATACACTTGCACAGTGGACGTAGGCCAGATTGGCTGAACCATTTATATTTCGGTGTGAATCCTCTTCTCCTCACCTCCTTCTACTATATGTGTATGTACTCTTATGCTGCCATTGTTAACATTGAATTGATCTCACAAACACCTTGAAGGGTGGTGTTGTTCTAGCATCATCAATACCTGCTGAATTAGGATTACCTACTCATAGGGTGCTTAATTTCAATTCTCCGATAAGTGATTTAATGAGACGCTTGGACTTGGATATGCTCGAAGAAGTCACAGAAGAAGCAGTAATTCGAAATGCAATTTATCATAAAAGGACTTCCATGTTCTACAATAAGAGGGTCAAGAAGTGCGATCTCAAGGAAGGATATTATGTGCTCAAGAAAGTAATTCAAAAGAATAATAAGTTGGAGGCTAACTGGTATGGTCCCTATCGTGTCACAGCTGTTGTTCGACCTGGCACCTACAGAATAGAAACTCTAGAAGGGGAAGAATTCAAGAATCCTTGGAATGAAGAGCACCTGAGAAAGTATTACCAGTAATGTAACTGTACATGTACCCCATTATTTTGGTATGAATGAAAATGTGGATTTCCCGATATTCATTTGTGTAATTTTTTTCCGAAGTACTAGTGCTACACACTATACTTAACTCAACAACAACAAAAAAATTCTCTTAACAAAGTTAGCTGGCATCAGTTCAAGCACCAATAAAGTTGGTCGGCATCAGCAATCACCAACTACAAGTTGATCGATATCAATATAACTAACAATGTTGGTATAACGATCGAGCAAGGCAAGGCCTATTTTGATTATAGGTGACCTAAGTGGCATCTAAAATAGGCAAGTAGATGGGTAAATATCCACTGCCTAGGCACCAGGGCAATTTTTTACTTAAATGATTGCTACAACTAAGCAAAAACATGGGATAAAAATAATTCCATTACTTAGGCACTTATGGGTGATAAGTTACTACAACTAGGCAAACATATGGGGAAAAGTTCCATTGTCTAGGCAACCAAATCAACAGAGGATAAATTGTCCAATATATATATATATATATATATATATATATATATATATATAGTGACTGACGAGTAAAACATTATTATAGTTGATCTCATAAAGATTGACAAGAAAAATATAATACAATTAATTTATATCCAAGGAAATAAAATTACAAAAAGATGATTTTTCTTCATTACACAATCATTAACGGAATATAAATAGCCTATTCTACTGGTTTCTTTCCTTCAGATTTAGGTACAAGATCCATTCCAGCTGGAGGATCATCTAAAGCAAAGGAATGTTAATAAAGTTTAAATCTCGCATCATCTTGATATTGCTCGTACTTGGTCGGTCAAGCAGATGAGGAGGTCGAGATATCTCAAAATCTTCGTTAAGATTGTACTCACTAAGGTATTTGGAAATCAAACACCGAGGAATGGATCTAACTAGAATCCAACTAACATCTAGTTTGAAAGGAGGCACTGGAAGATCAAGTAATCCATGGTTGTACCAATCCCACAACTCGGTTCCTTCCTTAACCTTCATCATAGTTAGAGCACTCAGCCACCCCTATTTGTGTCCCTTATTGTTTAATTCATTTAACTTGGCATCAAGATGACACAAAGCTTCATCGTATCCCCCTATCCAAAACTCTCTGGGCTAATTGTGGAATTGATAAGTCAATCGTTCAACATGTTGATGAAGCCCCTTCACCAAGATTTCTTTATTCTCCAACGTAGAACTCTGATTGGAAAGCTGCTCGATAAGGGTCTGAAATTTTTGAGACATCTCAGATAAAGCTTTATTTTTTACCTTCAGTTGGGCAGCTTGGTTTTCTAAAGCCTGTTGAGTCCTAGTCTCTTTGATGCCGCTCCGACCAGCTCTTGCTCTGCCTTGGTTAGAGGATGTAGGTCTGGATCTCTTCAATCTTTCTAATTCTTCTCTTAATGAAGCATTTTTAGTCTCCCAAAAGTAAGAGACTTCATCATTGACTGGGGCCAGAGCTACAGAAGAAGAAGAAAATTTCAGTTGTCTCAATTCTTCTCTCAAAGCATTATTTTCTTCCTCCAACAACTTGGAAATATTTTCGTGATCTTCAACCTCAAGCTTTAGCACACTCTCTCTCTTATTATGGGCTGAGATAAAATTGTCATATCCCCGATCAACGCTCAACTATTGGTACTTCTTCTCATAACCTTCATGCAGAAGAGAAGTGGTTTCCTTCTGTTGAAGTTGAAGTTCTTCCATCATTCCTTGAAGGTCTTCAATCATATAATAGTAAGCCACGTTATTCACTACAACCCGATCAAGTAAACACTTTAAATATTGGTAAGCATCAATTTCTCGCTCAAGACGCATCAGTTCTAAGAATATCAATTATTTGTGCTTTAGAGAAGTCTGCACAATGAGCTTTGAAGTAATCAGTACACTTATTCATCAACTCTATATCATGTGCTAACAATAATTCCATCTTAGCAATAAACTAGCAAGTAAAATTAAAACAGATCAACAAACAACATAGCTATAAAGGGGAAGCTCAGAATAAATAAAAAAGTCCATTTTATTGATCATAAGAGAAGAGCGTACAACCAGAGGTATAAAACAAAAGGGAAAATAGAGAAAGGCAACAAATGGCCGAACAACTTTACATGTTCTCCTTATTACCTACAACATCCTCAACTAATTTTAAAGAAGGAATTGGTTACTCGGTGGGCAGCTGGCGTTGCTCGATAGAGGTTGTTGCCTACTGAACTTTCTTGGAGGACTGGGGGATAATGGCAGCAGGTGTTTGTTCTACTATCAATAAAGAAGATTCATCAGATCCAGCTTCATCTTCTTCAATAGCAGGAGGAGGACCTTGAATATGTTTTGAAATAGTTTAGAATCCTAAACAACGGTCAACTCCTTCAAAGCTGTAACCCATCCATCCTTAAAGAATTTCAAACTTGCATACTCCATTTGGGTAGAGGCAGCAGCTACAGATATATTCCACCCTTTATCCCAGCCAGATCTAAAGGACTTCTTCACAACAAATCTTCTCTTCACCCTTTTCGAAGAAGTATTTTCCCTAAGAAGCTCTTCGACAGATTATACTTTTAGTTCAAGATCTTTCTTACGCTGTTCATCCTCTTCAAGTTTGCCCTCAATTTCTTATTTGCCTCCTTAGAAGCATTTACAGCCTCTTGTGTAGCATTCACAGATTCCTGTCGAGCTAGATCAGCCTCTTTGGTAGCTTCCATAACTTTTTATTGAGCTGTCTTAACAGACTTGATTTTATTTTCCTAAGTAGCTTTGTCATCCTCATACTTCTATCGGGATTCCTTCAAAGATTTTGACAACCCAGAAAGGGCTTCTTCTACTCCACTAGAAGAAGTTGTAGCTTTGATAGCTTCATCCCTCTCTAGGATATTATTAAAATACACTAAGAACTGCAAGATGAAAAGAAGACTAAATCAGAAGATAAACATTGTATAAAGAATCAAAATGACTAGTATATTGAAATTCAATGATGCAAGGTGTTGGGTTTCCAGGTCAGTGACCTTCTCCCGGGGAGTAGAAGTCTCAACAGCTCGGCAGACAGGAAAAGTTCCAGACCAGATCATTTTCTTGGCCAAGTCTGGAGATATGAGAGCTGGAGAACTAACTCTCAAAAAAGGTACTTCAAACCCAGAAGGTTGAGCAGCAGCATTCACGGTCTTCTTAAAAAGACCTCTTCTCAATCTTTTCGGAGGAATAGCTTCAATCAAAGGTGTTGTCTCTTCTCGAATAACAACAACCCCTTCAATCAAAGGTGCTTCCTCTTTTGGAGAAATTGGAGGCTTCTTACTGACTTCCATGATAGTTGTGACTGCTCCCCCAAACGGATCAACATATTTTTTCTTAACCCCTTTAGCTGGGACGTCTTCTTTGCTCTTCTTCGGCCCATCAACACTAAGAGCAACCTTGGTAAAGAAATCAGGCATTCTCCTCTTCTTCCTCAGCGGGTCAGCAATAGAAGTCCCCAAATCAGAGGAAGATTCTTTAATAATTGAAGAAGATACTGGAGCCTGCTCAAAATCAATCACCAAAGGAGGAGCAAGAGGCCGAGGAATAAAAGAGGAAGTGGTGTTCTTATATCTCAACAAATAGGAAACAAACCTCATGTGTTCCCCAGCTATTGCTTGATGCAATCCCCAGATAAATTTCAAATCTTTTATATCAATATCACTCTCTTTTGGGGATTTTCTCTTGCTGTCAACTGCAACATAAAAAATAAATATCAGTGACACATTTAATCAAACAAAAATAGAGTTAATTTGAAAAAAAGAACAACGTATCCCATTGCAATAAAGTGGACACCTGAGACCTTGGTACATATCTTTCCCCTTTAGTGGGGAATGTTGCCAATTTTTCATCACAACCCCGTGTTCAAAATAATCCCTACTAGCATCTGGGAGATTGACCACTAAAATTCTGTTAATTAGAAAACCTAGTTTTAAAATAAAATGTGGTGTCGCTGGTAACCCATTTATAACAGTACATAATTTCAGGAATCCCTAGACGAGTTCCATGAATTTGATTCAATCTATGTACGCCATTAACTACCCTCCATGTATTTGAAAGTACTCTAGTAGGAACAATATCAAAATATTGGAAAAATTCCAAACATAGAGGATTAGGCGCGAAAGAAAAACCACATTTGGCCACAAAACTAGAAGGAAACCAATGTCCCTCAACTAGAGAAAATAAATCAGAAGGGCAAGAAGGTTCTTATAGAATAACCCAAGAAGGAATCCCAAAATCGGCCCTAAACTTATCCAACGATTTGATAAGGTAAACCATGACGGCTAAAACAAAGAAAGAAGAAGGAAGGAAGAAGTTCTTACAGAAAAATTAAGAAATCAGTTAAGGCAGATGATAGAGAAGACGATCGTAAGAACAAAAGCGAGAAGACAAAGAGTTTGGGAATCTAGATAGCAAAAGGTAGAAGACAATCTGCTTTTGCAAACTTTATACCCGCTGCTTTGGAAAATAGGGAAAAGTAATGATCACAGATGACGACAATTGCGTTTTCGGCGGCTAATCAAGGAAAAAGACGCAAGTACCCAAACGTTCACCAAAAATTCAAAATATTTACAAGTTTACCACTTCGCGCTCCTCAAAACTATTATGCAGATAAGAAAATTTCACAAGTATTGAAGGTCTATAACCAAACAAAACATGGGAAATATACTCGAGCAACTTTTGAGTATAATATTTTACATACTCGCATCCAATCTCAACTATTAAACATTGGGGGCTTCTGTTGATACAAAAATTATTCAGTTGAGGTGGACCGATTATGTTAAGACACGTGGTAAGCACCCAAAATTGTACAATTTATTCCCCGAATAGACGTACTTTAGTTGCTAATTCTCGGCAATTTGGGTCTTATGCGCTTAAATATTCATTATGCAGGCTTAATTGCAGTTACGGTGTCAAAGACTATATGTTCACATAAAATGCGCGTTGTATGGAGCTAAATACCCTTGTTCCGTACCCTTAGCCGAGCCCAAACCTAGCCCAAAGCATCACCCCAGTCTGTGTGTGTTTTGTTTGTGTATTTTTACATTTTTTAGATTTTTAGTTTGAGTCATTTTTATTTTTAGAATTTATTTTTTAGTTATTTAGGATTTCTTGGTTTTATTTTCTATTATTATTATTATTATTATTATTATTATTATTATTATTATTATTATTATTATTATTATTATTTTATTAGATTTAGATTTTGATTAGTTTTTAGTTTTATTAGGATTAGATTTTTTTAGGATTTTATTTATTTTTTTAATTTTATTTGATTTTACATTTAATTAGGATTTTAGTTTTAGTTTTATTTGATTTGATTTTTATTTTTATTTTTATTTCTTTTTAGTTTCATTTTTAATTTGAATATTTATTTTATTATTAGAAGTAGAATTTTTATTTTTAGATTTTAATTTTTAATTAGTTAGTATTATATTATAAGGGTCACAATTTAAACACACACACACACACTCCACTTATCCTACACCTCCCATAAACTACACTACCTCACCCTACTTTCCTACACCCTCATACACCTTATCCCTCCTATCCATCTTCTTCCCTACAACACCCACAAACTCTCTCTCCTCCATTAACCAGCAATCCAAACCACCATAACCTCTCACCACCATTAAAACAAAACACAAAAAACCCATTACCATCTATCTCTCTCCTCATTCTCAAACCCATCTCAACCCCGGCTACCGCCGACGACGAAACCAATCATCGGCCAGCCCTCTACCCTCCGGCAACCTCCCACCGCGAGCTGCCCCGGAGCCAACATCCACCAACCCGCCAACCAAACCCGATCGCAACCTTCCCTATTACCCGAGACCCATGGCGATGCCCCACCATCGGAACCCGACCTCTGCCGGTCGGCATTCCACCTCCGAAACGACCTCATTCTGGTGATCTGCTTCCCCGCCGGCGCTGCATTCCTGGCGACCAAGCCCTCTCCGGCGACCTACCCCCTACTCCGAACCTGGATCTTCCCTTCTAGCTCCGATCTACCTCCGACCATACAATCCGATCATCCCGTCGGCCATCCTCAACCCATGTACAACCATTACCCATTTCCAAAAGCCACGACCTGTCTAAACCAAAACAATGACCAAGTCAACTAACAAAACCCCACATGTCAACTAATAAACGCAACTTAAACCATTTTACCCCAATACCCCCAACTACCACTTCTACCCCAATTTCCAAAACTATCCCTTTAACCATATCAGATTTTATTCCCAAATCCCCTCACCCACATGACCTCAACACACTCACACCTCATTCTCCTCTCACCATTTCCATGCACACTCATGTGAATTACCCAATTTACCCCTAACCTCCATGTGCACCATATAAATTGAAGACTTGGACCATTTTCATGGGGATCTCAAATTTAGTTTTACGCTTGGTGTGATAAAATTCTATCCACCCCTCTATATTGAGTATTTTCATTTTTAGCAAATACCTCAATATAGAGGTGTGTAGTGAAAATTATCTCTAGGATAAATTTCACCCCACCCCTCTATTATGAATTTTTGCATTTTTAGCAATTAATTCAAAATAGATTGATGTAGTGAAATTTATTCCTTATGGGAGATAAATTCTAATCCATTCATTTATGTTCAGATTTTACATTTTTAGCAATTATCTCAATATAAAGTATTGATCTAGAATTTATTTCTTTGGATGAGTTCTAATGTACAATTTTATAATGTTAGGATTTGCATTTTTAGCAAATCTCTTTTATTATTTAATTGTCCGTTATGAATTCATCCACTATCCTTTTTATTTTTATTGTGTAATTTTTTAGATTCAATAAGAGCTTTTAGATAGGAATTTTTAGAGAGAGAATTGTAGAGAGATAAACACCATTTTGTAAATAGTTTTTATTTTTATTTTTTTAGAGATTTGGTGAGATTTAATTGTGAGTAATTGAATTGTATGGAAGATGATAGAGTTCAAATTGCCAATTTCAAGGAGACTTGTTGAAGATTTATTTTCTTTCTCTAATCTTTTATTATATACGCCTTTGATCATATGTTCATCATGTTTAATATCATGTTAGGCTAAATCCCCTTTCAAGGGGTGGGGGGAAACCGTTATTAGATGTTATTTTAGTTTAATTAGTTTGATTACTTGAAAATTCCATTTGAATGTTATTTTTGATCCCTCACCCTTAAATTTACGCCTCGGGAGATGGTAAATGATTTTCGAGAGAAAATCAAAATTCTAGTTATGATACCCAATTTAGATTCGAACTAGAGATAGGGGTTAACTTGAATTTTAACTCTAAATTTATTTTCTAAGATTGACATAAATTTTAATTGATCGATCCTAGCGGGTGATTAATTAAAAGGAGTGTGGATCTATTTTCTAAAGTTGTGGGGTGTTAAACTTAATTTTCTAAAATATTACTATTAAAATTACCTTTACAACGAGAGTTGATTTGTAATTTTGATATTAATTTGGGAGAATTCAATTAATTAAATTAATTAGTTAGAATAGCTAAAATTTGTGGTGTAATCTCATTCCTTGATTGTTCTCACAATTATTTACATCACTTTATCTCTTATTTTAGTTAAGACTTTATTTTTCATTTTAGTAATTTTCTAGTTAGATATTATCACATCACATTTAGTTTAGTTTAGTTTAAATCATCACCTCATGTAATTGTTTTAATATTTGAAAAGCTAAAAAAATTAGAAAAGTGAAAAGCACAAAAAGAAAATAAAAAGTGAATTACAATTGAATTTGTCTCCAGCTTACCCCCTTGGAAGTGGATTGGTACCCTTAGTTACCTCTAAACTTGAGATTGTTATATTTTTAGGTAATTGAGGTTTTGATTAGAATGACTTTTAAAGCAACGACAAAAGAAAAAGATACACGCAAAATTTTTTTCTATCAAATGGCGCTGTTGTCGGGGAAGCAGATTGTCGGAATGAGGTCAGTTTGGAGGTGGAATGCCGGCGAGGCTTGGGAATGCCGACGGGTAGAGGTCGTGTTCCGATGGTGGGGCGTCGCCATGGGTCTTGGGTAGCAGGGCAGGTCGCTAGCGGGTTTGGTTGGCGGGTTGGTGGATGTTGGCTCCGGGGCAGCTCGCGAAGGGAGGTCGCCGGAGGGTTGAGGGCTGGCCTACGATGGGTTTCGTCGCCGGCGGTAGCAGGGGTTGAGATGGGTTCAAGAATGAGGAGAGAGAGAGAGATGGTAATGGGTTTTTTGTGTTTTGTTTTAATGGTGGTGAGAGGTTATGGTGGTTTGGATTGTTTGTTAATGAAGGAGAGAGAGTTTGTGGGTGTTGTAGGGAAGAAGATGTATAGGAGGGATAAGGTGTATGAGGGTGTAGGAAAGTAGGGTGAGGTAGTGTATTTTATGGGAGGTGCAGGATAAGTGGAGTTTGTGTGTGTGTTTAAATTGTGACCCTTAAAATATAATACTAACTAATTAAAAATTAAAATGTAAAAATAAAAATTCTACTTCTAATAATAAAATAAAGATTCAAATTAAAAACGAAACTAAAAAGAAATAAAAATAAAAATAGAAATAAAAATCAAATGGCGTCGTTGCCATTCTTGGGAGCGTGAATCACTCGGAGCGGATTTCAACTTGTAGTTCGTTTTTCGCAATTTGTTATTTTTTTTAGTACCATTTTTTTCTTTATTTTAGAAGGCTTGTATTTAGGATTATTTTATTCTTCGTTTGTATTGCGGTGCATAGAGACACCTTTATTTTATTTTTCATTTTAAAAATTGTAATAATCGAAGAAAGCGTGATAGGGAAATCGGATAAGGTAGAGCGAGGGCGTCCAAAGTTGAGGATTTAGAAGCCTCTCTATCTTGGGTCGGTAGGACTCCCGAGGACAACTGATATAGGCGTGATCTCCCCCTGGTCGAATCAAATATTTTTGCACCCCACGGCATAAAAATCATGGGAGGTACATTTCTTAAACCCTCGCACCTTACCTGTTAGCGAGTCAATTCTTTTGTGTGCTCTTGTGTGATTTTATTCTCGCATTTATTTTTGAACGTTGTGATGAATTAATTGACTAAGAGCTATAACCGGTCACTCATGAGAAGGGATTTCATCACCCGACTCACTCGTTTACCATTGTGTGCTACCCTACCCATCACTAAATATAAAATCTATAACTAGGGAGCCCACTCGGAGAATATTTTGCAAAGGCGATCACAAATAGATTTTCGTGAATTTTTATTACCCGCGGACTTAATTAAAATTTTCCTACCCCTTTCACTAAATTTAAAGATAAAAATTGGCTATGTGCTAGTTAGGAATTCTCCTTAACTTATGTGTGTGTCCAATTCCATTTTTCAGT
Source organism: Sambucus nigra (assembly GCA_949130495.1). NCBI lineage: Eukaryota > Viridiplantae > Streptophyta > Magnoliopsida > Dipsacales > Adoxaceae > Sambucus > Sambucus nigra. The sequence goes on along the minus strand of OX422213.1, from coordinate 101,621,972 downwards.
GGTCGGTTTTCGTTGGTCTGTCCAAATCAAGAGTCCATATTATCCCCCACCTTTTCTTCCAAAAAAATCCAAAAATATTTTCTTTCATTTTTATAAAAACAAAATCCAAAAATATCTTCTTTCTTTCATTTTAGAAAAATCCTAAAATATTTTCTTTCTTTACTTTTTTAGAAAAATCCAAAAATATTTTCTTTCCTTTTGAAAAAATATAAAAATTATAAACAAAATATTTCTCTCCACATGACCAAAGAACGTCCTTTACGGAACTACTTTGGTAATTTTCCATTGACACGTGACACGTAACACGTGTGAGAGTGATCCCGTGCCATCTCTTTATGAGATTTTTAGTGGTTTCACCTCTCTCACGAGTGCCCTTGATACTCTTGACCCATCTATGCACGCACCTCCTATTCCATCACCCTTGGTGTCAAGTGTCGACGTGTTTCATCCTTTGTTGTGCACCCACTGTTATTATGCTGATCACATGTCCCATGAGTGTCCATACTATTCATATCCATAGGAACCCACCATAGAACATATGCATCCATATGACACTATTCTGGAACCCACCTCGGCCTACTATCCCAATGTACCTAATCCCAAGTTGTGTGAGTACCCCAGTTATTTATGGAGGCCTTTCACGTAATAAGAATCCCAACCCGATGTTGTGGATCCCCACACGTTCCAACAGTCATCATGGAAACCTTGTGAACCTGTTCACTACCAGTTCCCTCACTATGCACCCTATGAGTATCAACCAATTATCCATCACGAAAGCGATCCTTTCGTTGATGATGAATTTGGCCTCACTCCACACACTTCATTTGAGTATTCTCCGTATAGTCCTGTACATAGCGAGTTGTGTCCACCTCACCCACCGCCACCACCCGTCACTCCACCACCTCCATCCACCTCCGCTCTCGATACACTCTTGCAACAATTTATCATCGAGCAAGAGCAAGCCACTAAAATTCAAACTCAATCTCTCCTAAGTCTTGAACAACGATTAAATGAATTTGAGTGTGCGCGAGAGTCGGATTTCATCCCAAGTCAACCCATTATTGCCCCCACGTGGAGTGATGATGCGTCGTCTTGTGCCACAGATTTTGAGTGTGACCAACCCTACCACCCCGAGAATCTTGAAGTTGAGGCCATCCCATGGTCTAGGCCCCAAGTCGATAATTGTGTTGACTTACCTTTCGATAGTGAGCCTGATCCAATTCCACCATGTCCAAATGAACCCACACTTGAGGTTCCCATTCCCTTTCCCCATAAATCCAAAAAAATGCCGGAGTCTACACCTATCGAGCTTCACCCTTGTGTTCCCGAGGAACCAATTTATCCTAGGTTAGCTCTGGCTACGAGTGTTCACCATTTTCCCGAGATAGAATCCGTGATAGTTCCTAACTATCTGGATATGGATGATGTCCCACCAAGCATGTCTCCCTTTGACCCTAATATTTCTATTGATTCCTCTGTCTTAGATCTTGGTGCGTCGTCTTACCCACCCACCATATTCACCAACGATATTCTTGTGGAGAAGCTGACCACTCTACCTTTAGATACCACACTTCCTCCTGCGAGTTCCCTTGAGGATCACTCTGTGACTCATAAGGAGTGTGTGTCTCCCACTCTTGAGTTGGATCATATTCCTCCACCATTTATCCTACCCGATCCACACTTTTTCCCATCCGACCCACCCATTGTCCCTTCTATCCCACCATCTGGTTTGGATCTTGATTTTACACATTTCAAGTTTCCATATACATTCTTAGAACCTCACCTGAAACCTTCCTCCACCATCTACGAGAGTATTTATGGTTCTACTCTCCACCGTGACACCGTGCTTGTTACTCTATGCCTGCCACTCCCTTGTGGTATTGAATTTTTCCCTAAACAGCTCCATGGCATGTCACGACACGACCATTATCATCGCCCCTTTATAGAAGGGTCATGCAATTTCCATGAGCCCCACCCCATTCCACTTTCTGCACCATTTTGCCTCCCTCGCCAACTTGAGCACCATGCTTATAGGGCCCTTGTTGCCCTCACCATTCGGCTCAATAAGGCCCGTGATCGATGCTTCATCACCCATGCCTCTCTCACCTTTACCCTAATACCCACCCATCCATGGTCCATCGATGCTTTGCATCGTGTGATACACTTCGCCATACAAGTGCATTGACATGTTTTATCCTCTATCCAACAAGACTGAGGCTTCAGTCTTGTTTGGGGGTGATTCTCATCACCCATTCTTCTGCCACCCCATGCTTTCATAGATCTTATCTTTAGGGTGAGATCCCTTCGGTCTGGCTGAAGACATTAAACTTAGCGCTACCGGGAGGCAGGTCGCATTTCTTGTACTAGTCTCATCCTGTTTGGGGGTGGTGTTTCACATCAGCCAATGCTTTCTCATGCTTATAGACTTGTACACATTTTTTCTTATCTTTTATTCAGGTTTATCCTTGGCTTCCTCTGTCCACTTCATTAGCGGTTGATTCTGGTAATCTCTTTCCTACCTTATGCTCTCAATTTTAAAAATCATTTTACTTAACATCAAGGATGATGCTCCTTTTTGTTTGGGGGTGGGGAATTTTATCAAAATCGTACCTCTTTTGAAAAATTTGATTTTTAAACCTAATTTTTAAAATTTTCGTGCAGTTTCTTTCATCTCACTCATTGACGTGAATTTTCAATCATCCATTTTTTTTATGTCTAGGAATCAAGCTAGAGAATATTTTTTCTAAATAGCTTATGTAATACGTATCAGGGCATGTTGCACCATGAATTTCTAAACTCAACAAAAAATTGTGCACTTATCACGTCATTACGGTTTAGAGTTGAAGAGTACTACAATTCTAAAGAGAACCTTAAGGATCACTAGTAGAGACTTTAACTTGTGAGATTTGTGCCTTTCACCCTTTTAGAGTGTTTTACACAATCTCCGAGTCACAAGTTGATTCAACTTCGTTTGGGTCTGCACTTTAAATTGTTGCACGATCTCATTATTTTTCATAAAATTTTGGCTTGATCACTGAGAACGACATCACTTTCGAGTTGTAAGAAACATGTATCTTAAAATTTGTCTCGAATACTAGATTCTCATCCATACACATTCCATTTACCATTCACCTCACCCATTACCTTCCCATTTATTTCTCTCATCATCCATACACACTCCCCACTCCATTCATATATCATCCATCATCATTTTGAGAAAAAGAGTGTGATTTCAAATGTTAAATGTCTTCATTGTTGGTTTGGAAAAGAGAGAGAAAAACATAAAAATAGCGAAAGTTTAAATTTTTTTTAGCAAAAATAGAAAATATAGAAAAAAGAAAAAGAAAAAAATAGAGAAAAAGAAAAGAAAAATCGAAAAAAAAAAGTGAAAAAAAGAGAGAAAAGAAAAAAAAGAGTTTGTAGTTAGTAGTTGGTTTTAAAATAAAGACATTTGTGACTAAAGTGTATACACTCTTCTTTCGCATCCATTTCGCATCCATCTTTTACCCATCGCATATCCATCACTCATGATTCATCCATCCATCCTACCTATTATATCCTTCTCATCCCATTTGATTTCCCCTCACCCATAATCATCCATATTTCCCCTAGGTGTTCGGGCAAATGAAAGTCAACGTGGTGAATAACTCTACGTTCTCACTATAGTGATTATCATTCTTTCATGAGATCATTTTTTTTTCAATTGTTCGTTCTTTCTTATGTGTGTGTGAGACGTTTGAACTTGATTACATTTACTCACCTCCTCATACACAAGAGCGATACACTAACCCTAATATCGAGAGTTTGTTTGAGAGAGATATATCCAGTGAGATTTTGAAGTTGGAGCGTTGATTCCGAAAAGGCAATCTAGGAATTACTCTCGTGATACTCGACCCATTTTGACTAATTCACACTACACACGTTGAGTTCTAGGAAGGATGTGTCTTGTGTACACATTTAGCTAAACTTTTTACGCTTCTAGCTTGTATTTCTGAAAATATTTCTCTCATGATGGATTGTGCGATTATTCTATGTCTAATAAGAGATTGTCTGCCTTTTGCAAATAAAGAATTTTGTGGGTATATTCCCTGCAAACCCTCACGAGACACAACTCATCCTGTAGGGCAACCTATAGGTTTAAAGGTTGTTGCACATGCTAAGTGCAATCGCAAGTGCTCGCGAAAGTGGTAAACTTTTGGTTACTTATCTTTCTCTTTCTCTCTATCTTATTGCTCGAGTACTAGCAACGTTCTGTTTGGGGGTGGTGTGATAAGCACCCAAAATTGTACAATTTATTCCCCGAATAGACGTACTTTAGTTGCTAATTCTCGACAATTTGGGTCTTATGCACTTAAATATTCATTATGCAGGCTTAATTGCAGTTACGGCGTCAAAAGCTATATTTTCACGCAAAATGCGCGTTGTATGGAGCTAAATACCTTTGTCCCGTACCCTTAGCCGAGCCCAAACCTAGCCCAAAGCATCACCCCAGCCTGTGTGTGTTTTGCTTGTGTATTTTTATATTTTTTATATTTTTAGTTTGAGTCATTTTTATTTTTAAAATTTATTTTCTAGTTATTTAGGATTTCTTGGTTTTATTTTCTATTTTCATTTTTATTAGTATAATTTTATTTTATTTTGATTTTGATTAGTTTTTAGTTTTATTAGGATTGGATTTTTTTTAGGATTTCATTTATTTTTTTAGTTTTATTTGATTTTATATTTTAATTATGATTTTAGTTTTATTTTTATTAGATTTTATTTTTATTTCGTTTTAGTTTCATTTTTAATTTGAGTCTTTATTTTATTATTAGAAGTAGAATTTTTGTTTTTATTTTTAGATTTTAATTTTTAATTAGTTAGTATTATATTTTAAGGGTCATAATTTAAACACACACACACACACACACACAATTTATCCTACACCTCCTATAAACTACACTACCTCACCCTACATTCTTACACCCTCATACACCTTATCGCTCCTATCCATTTTCTTCCGTACAACACCCACAAACTCTCTCTCCTCCATTAACAAGAAATCCAAACTACCATAACCTCTCACCACCATTAAAACAAAACACAAAAAACCATTACCATCTATCTCTCTCCTCATTCTCAAACCCATCTCAATCCCGGCTACCGCCGACGACGAAACCAATCGTCGGCCAGCCCTCTACCCTCCGGCGACCTCCCACCGCGAGATGCCCCAGAGCCAACATCCACCAACCCGCCAACCAAACCCGCTCGCAACCTTCCCTATTACCCGAGACCCATGGCGACGCCCCACCATCGGAACCCGACCTCTACCGGTCGGCATTCCACCTCCGAACCGACCTCGTTCCGGTGATATGCTTCACCTCCGGCGCTGCATTCCGGGCGACCAAGCCCTCTCCGGCGACCTACCCCCTACTCCGAACCTGGATCTGCCCTTCTAGCTCCGATCTACCTCCGACCATACAATCCGATCATCCCGTCGGCCATCCTCAACCCATGTACAACCATTACCCATTTCCAAAAGCCACGACCTGTCCAAACCAAAACAATGACCAAGTCAACTAACAAAAGCCCACATGTCAACTAATAAACCCAACTTAAACCATTTTACCCAAATACCCCCAACTACCACTTCTACCCCTTTAACCATATCAGATTTTATTCCCAAATCCCCTCACCCACATGACCTCAACACACTCACACCTCATTCTCCTCTCACCATTTCCATGCACACTCATGTCAATTACCCAATTTACCCCTAACCTCCATGTGCGCCATATAAATTGAAGACTTGGGCCATTTTCATGGGGATCTCAAATTTAGTTTTAAGCTTGGTGTGATAAAATTCTATCCACCCCTCTATGTTGAGTATTTTCATTTTTAGCAAATACCTCAATATAGAGGTGTGTAGTGAAAATTATCTCTAAGATAAATTTCCCCCCACCCCTCTATTATGAATTTTTGCATTTTTAGCAATTAATTCAAAATAGATTGATGTAGTGAAATTTATTCCTTATGGGAGGTAAATTCTAATCCATTCATTTATGTTCAGATTTTACATTTTTAGCAATTAACTCAATATAAAGTAATGATCTAGAATTTATTTCTTTGGATGAGTTCTAATGTACAATTTTATAATGTTAGGATTTGCATTTTTAGCAAATCTCTTTTATTATTTAATTGTCCGTTATGAATTCATCCACTATCCTTTTTATTTTTATTATGTAATTTTTTTAGATTCAATAAGAGCTTTTAGATAGGAATTTTTAGAGAGAGAATTGTAGAGAGATAAACACCATTTCGTAAATAGTTTTTATTTTTATTTTTTTTAGAGATTTGGTGAGATTTAATTGTGAGTAATTGAATTGTATGGAAGATGATAGAGTTCAAATTGCCAATTTCAAGGAGACTTGTTGAAGATTTGTTTTCTTTCTCTAATCTTTTATTATATACGCCTTTGATCATATGTTCATCATGTTTAATATCATGTTAGGCTAAATCCCCTTTCAAGGGGTGGGGGGAAACCGTTATTAGATGTTATTTTAGTTTAATTAGTTTGATTACTTGAAAATTCCCTTTGAATGTTATTTTTGATCCCTCACCCTTAAATTTACGCCTCGGAAGATGGTAAATGATTTTCGAGAGAAAATCAAAATTTTAGTTATAATACCCATTTTAGATTCGAACTAGAGATAGGGGTAACATGAATTTTAACTCTAAATTTATTTTCTAAGATTGACATAAATTTTAATTGATCGATCCTAGCGGGTGATTAATTAAAAGGAGTGTGGATCTATTTTCTAGAGTTGTGGGGTGTTAAACTTAATTTTCTAATAGGTTACTATTAAAATTACATTTGCAACGAGAGTTGATTTGTAGTTTTGATATTAATTTGGGAGAATTCAAATAATTAAATTAATTTTTTAGAATTGCTAAAATTTGTGGTGTAATCTCATTCCTTGATTGTTCTCACATTTACTTCCTCACTTATTCTCTTATTTTAGTGTTAGACTTTGTTCATTATTTTTCGTCACTTTTTAGTTACTTGTTTTGATCTTTGATTTTAGTTAGTGTTATTTCACATGCTCACCCAAATTGTTTTAATATTTAAAAAGCTAAAAAATAGAAAAAGTAAAAATCCAAAAAGGAAAATAAAAGTTAATTACAATTTTTTTCCCTCGCTTACCCCCTTGATGCGGATTGATACCCTTACTTACCTCTACACTTTAGTTTGATATTATTTTGTAGGTAATCGGGGATTTTGATTAACTTGGCTTAAACAATGACAAATACACACAAAGCCAAACTTATTAATGAATTGGGTGTTTCCAGTTTTCTATTTTTGGCAAAAAAAAATGGAAAGTTAAATTGGCATTCTATAACCTCAACAATCCTAACGAAAATATAGATCTTAAGATTTTCCAAGAGAATAGGTGTGCGAGTAAAGAAGTTGTGTGTGTGACGAAGGTGTATTCATAGCCCAAAGGCCAAAGTGTCCTGGTAGTAAGCGATAATTTATATGAGAAGCTTATCGGAGAGAAAATAACGGCGAATGAACACTCAAAGAAAGGGAAAAGGAGTGTTGTAAATGAGAAACATCAAGAATGAGAGAAAATACAGTTAGAGTGTCAAGGATTGGTGATTCGTGAATAAGGCCTCACTCCCCGTAATTAGAGGAGTTGTATTTGGAATACTCTATCAAAGTCCAAATGGGAAAATGTGTCATATTATTTAGGACTCCTTTCTAGAATAATTTCAATGAGCTCTACAACAGGCTGCATTTGGTAAGGCCAGAAAAGACAGATTTTCTTGCCAAGCATGACCTATTTCTAAGTTAAAGAGAAAATATTTTAGAAATCGAAAAGACCAAGGAATGGGGATTTAGTTTGCATTACAAGTGACTACATGAATATTGATTTCTCCCAGCATAAATTAAATGCCGAGAAAAGCACTAAAAATGCCGGAAACACTTTTTGTGGCATTTTCACAAGTGCGGTAATAGCCAATGTGGTAAAAGAACAATGGAATTTTAAAAAATGCCGCGCAAAGTTAGCGGCACTTTTGGCGGCATTTTCACAAGTGCGGTAGCCAATGTGGTAAAAAAAATAATGGCATTTTGAAAAATACCGCAAAAGGTTAGCGGCACTTTTGGCGGCATTTTCACAAGTACGGTAGCCAATGTGGTAAAAGAACAACGACATTTTAAAACATGCCGCAAAAAGTTAGCGGCATTAATAAACATTTATATTAATGCTGGTAATAACCTTTTAGTGACATTAAAAAATGTTGATAATAACCTTTTGCAACACCTATTAAATGTCAACACACTATTGGCAGAACTAAAAAAATGTCGAGAATGATAATAGTGACATTAAATAAAATGTTAACATTATGTTGCAATATATGACTGGGAACAAGTGTTAAAGAAATCATTTATAAGAAGTATTGCATTTATGTGAAAATACATTAACATAATATTAAATTAAGAGGGAAATAAACAAATTAAAACGTCATTAAATTAAAACCAATAGCATTCATCGTAAATAAACATATTTGTGCTTGAAACAATTATCTATCCACAAAATAAAATGTATCATATGTCCAATTAGAAAAAGTGAGGAAACGTGAAGCGAAATGAAATTTTATATAATGTATGATCCTTCTTCATCAAAGTCAAACATCCTCTTAGACCTACAAATAAAAAAGTCAATCGTTAGTCATTGATACTTATTCTTCCTTATTTTAATTAAAAAATTAAAATTAAAAATTAGTACATTAGCAATATGTCACGTTACAGTTGAATCATATGCATCTCCAATTGTGGACTTGTTTCATAAGGTCTAGGCAATGGTTCATTTGTTACAAATGTTTCTCTCAATATATACATCCCAAAAATCTTCACCCAGTGGCGTACCCCCTACTTTTGTTGAAGGGTCCTTGCTCACAATGAATCCACGTGCCACAACAACTTTTGGAAGTCCAGAAGTATGAAGGTCTACAATTTTAGGAAGTGCATTATTTGAGACCCTTTGTCGTGGTTGATGGTGCTTCTTCTTATTCTTTGATGATTCTTTCTACAAACAAGATGAATATGTCATCAGCCATATATTTCTCGAAGAAAAACGACAGAGTTTTATTTATTTTTAAGACATCCCAAAAATTTCAAGACTATATAAAAGAAAATAAACAAACCCCCCATTGTCAAGTATACATAGACTTTCCAAGAAAGCGCAGATATATTGTGCCCTTTAAAATCCTTTAAATTAGTAACATACCTGAATTGAATTAAGATTTGTTTGTTCACTAACACGAGCAGCAGTCTCGAGGGCAACCAAGTGTTGAGAATTTGCAATCTACAAAAAATGAATTATTTCAGTCATGAAAACGTAAAGTCTTAATTATGATTTTAAAAAGTAGTTATCAACTTACCTGTTGAGATAAAGCTAAATGGTGATTTGATTGTGATACCACTACAGGTTGAAATTGGTTGGTTTCTTCTAATTATTGCTCAGGTTGCAAAATAGACCTATATGATGGTATGTTTTGTTCGTTGGAGGATTGAGCAACCTGTTAATAGAATAATTTAATATTAGAACATACATTTATATATATACAGACGATAATTAAGAACAAAAGATAAAAGTGTGTGCTCATTAACCTGTTTGGATTCAATAAAAGGGAAAATCATCATGTGTGTGCGTATTAACTCAAATTGAGCCTCTAAATGATCTAATTTATTCTGAAATTCAGATCGAATCTTAGATCGTAGTCGGTCATTCTCTATTTCATTAACTTCGGTCGCTTAGTTCTATGAAAATTAGTTGGAGATGGTCCATGCCCATAAGCTCTACGTTTAGTGGCATATTGTGCTGAAGCTAAACTATAAAAATGTAAAAAATAGTTTAAATTCAATTTACACAATTAATTAAGCACATATAAATCAAATTACTTTGAGTACCTTCTTCATGTGAATGGGCATCTTGGTTATGTAAAGGACCACTCTCTGTTGAGATACTATCGCCTAAACTGTCACTTGAGTTTGATCGTTCGGTCAAGCTAGAAGCCGAAAGGGAACGGGAAATGGGATGAGCTTGCGGCTGAAATGGTGGTTAGAGATTGGATTGTGAGTGGAAGAGAGACTATGAATGGAAATGTGCTCGTGAGAGGGATTTACTCTACTGTTGAGATGTCATAGAAACCTTCAATAATAAAAATTCACCACTGAGTTTACAAGAGTAATAGTGTTATGATACAAACAAGTTCATATCAATGCGCCGAATTCCTCTTCCTATATTCACGATCATGTTGTCCGACAATGATACTCCTTTCACATGCCTTCCTCCTGCATAAGTTCAAAACATATATAAATCTCTAGTGCAAGGTAAAACACAAACATATGAATTAGAGTTTTTCCAAAGTATTAAGTCGTGTGTAATTGGACAGAGCTTCCTCTTTTTATACGACTATCTGCCCTATTTAAGAAATAAAAAATTCCAACAACAATATTCAAAGAAACCCAATTTACCAAACAAATATGTATAGTATTTTATCCACTAAAAGGGAAAATCAACCATTGACTCATTGTTATTTCAGCTGCATTTCACATAAAAAATAGTCAAATAAGACTATCCTCACCTGCAACTGCACCTATATCTATGCTTCATAGAAATTAGGATTTCTATATAACCACATGTAAGATGGCAATCACACTATGAGCAGTAGTTTTCAGCTGTGAAATCTCATACAAGATCTTCACTTTATATAGATGGTTACAATCCTCTGAACAATTGTAATTCCCTAAAACATTTCATCCTCAACTTAAACTATACAACTTACAATGAAAAAAATAGTAATGGCAGTCCTCAGTAACATAAATATGCAATGTTTTTATCTTGTCAACAGGTTTAGTGGGTTCTTTGTCATAATCATTAGAAGTCCAACGTGTTCCATGTGAAGTATTTTCTGACTACAAACATTATATATATTGATAAGTTTTCTCTTAGTAATAGAGAAAATATGGCATTAACATAAGGCGCATATAATGAGACCAAAGGGATTTTTTCAAAATATGTACTTGGCTGTCTAGTTTTGTGTCAAACTCTATAAGTGTGGGTTCGTTTGGACAACCACTACCTTTGAAATCTCCCCACATTCTCATCTCATGGATTGGCTCATTTACCGTAGCAATCCTACTTGAGGAGACAAACAGGGTAGTTGGAGAATGTATGATGTTTGGACTATTAATGATTGATCTCAATAAATAACCAACATCTATACATAATAATTGCTATTTGAGGTAAATAAATGAAGCTGAATGTAAACCACTAATAAATATAAAATGGCAAACTTAAGTCAAGTGTGAGAAACTTATAATTCGTATCCTATTCAAACTTCTAGCAACAGTAGTCGACCAAAATGAAAAGTTTAATGGTTTTCTCTGGCTAAAAAAATGATTCGAAATGGAATAGTGGACTAGTGGAAAATCTTACATGCCCAAATTAACTGTGCACCCTTAGTTACACTATTCCTATATGCACTCAAGTAAACAGATTTTGTTCGAAAGATTTGTCTTTTTCCCCATTAGTTTGTTCATAACTGTATAGGGGGGTTGATTTATGTGTCATGTCGTGTTGTGTTTGGTTCGTGTCATTTCTAGTTTGTGTCAAGTTTTAATGTCACCCATATATCTATGCATTAGACATGTGTTAGACATTTAGACACGCCTATTAACTGGATCAGTGCCTATTAAGGCTAAGAATTTTGAGGAAGTGTGTGATAACTAAACCATATCATTTCCAATACAACATATACATACCAATATTAATAAAATATAAAATCTTATTACCCAATATTTACTTGATTCCTTGTCTTAGTTTGTGAAGCGCATTGTATGAATCCCCAAGTATAACTTAGCTACACACATTATTCGGGTTAGGAAATGAGAGGGCAAAAATATTATAGAATAAAAACAAAAATGACCTGAATTCGAAGAGTAGCCATTCATTATAGAAATTTCATTTAATACCTAAAGGAGTCATGGGAAGAAAAGAAATAGTTCACTGTGATGAGCACCATTACATGGTCGGGGAAAATAATTTGATTCAATGGCATGTGTTACAGAAATGTCTCTTGCCCCATGAGGTTGAGAACACAAAATTCACCATTATTGTGTAAAACAAAGTTTCAATAAATTGAATATTGGTATAGTATCAAAATTTTGTAGTCAATCTCTGAACACCGAAAACCAAAAAATACATCAAAAAGTAGATCAAAATAGAGTCTAAATAAATTGAATATGAACAATGAATATGTAAATGTGAGCTATCGTATGAGGTTTTTACATACCAAATGTATCAACGACTATGAAACGAGTGGAGGCAAATAATGCACATACAAATTAATTAATAAAAATTATAACTTTCAAAAAAATAATACACAAAGAAATTAGTGAAAGAGCGGTATAACTTGCAATGAAACCATAAGTTTTACATTGTACAATTTTTGGATGGATTATTCAGATTCCAGTACATTACACACTAAAACATGGCAATAAAATAGATACTAAAATAGGGTAATTACGTTGGTGCTAGGTGTTCCATGATCATGGTATATGATTACTACACACCTAGTCACATACTTATGCATGACCAAAACTGTTATGAAACACTTTCTCTTCTAGCAGCTCATAGATCTGTCGATGGCTTGTTGGTTTTTAGTGAAGCCTTCTTTTTTTGGAATATTTACTCTTAACTTTGTTGACATTAGTGACTTTAGTTTACCTAGATTGAATTGCAACTTTCACCTTTTTGTGCACTAAAGAGCAGGGGTTGTTATTCAGAATAGAAGAACAAATCGAATTAAAGAAACTAATATAAAAAAGTCTTAATAAATTGAACCCGGTGAATATGAAAAAAGGCTACTAATAAGAGAAGAAAAAAGAAATTCTACAAAGACCTTTGTTAATCTTCCCAACTAAAAGTAACTAAGTGCTTATACTAAACCCGATAAATATGAAAATTCCCTCTATAGAATTGCCACATCAAGGTAATCCCTAATTTCAAAACTAAGGTTGCTCAATGACTTTCTACCACTGTCAGGTTGTCTGGCGCTCGGAAGGTGCAAAGTAAACCCTAGCTCTTAGCTGAGTTGACTGATAAAACTCCAACATGAAGAAGATCTAATGTCATATTTATTCAGAAATTATTTGTTTTAACTTTCAATTGATTGTTAGTTCCACTGTCGAGTGATTGCTCTCCCACTCGATAAGCTCACAATCATCGTCGGTGAAGGCATAGTTGGGTATGTTCTAGTGAAATAAGGATGATTGTTCAAATTTTTCTCGGTGCTCTCAAGATCATCTTAAAGAAAATTAGACAAGATGATGCTCCTTCATAAAATTCCAAATCAAGAAATGATTCTTTGTTGGCACAAGTTAACTGCCTACAGTAGCAGCTGCAACCTCTGGCATCCAATAGACCACTTATAATTATAAGATCCAATGGTTTAGGTGGTGGTAGCAGACATGGTGTAATTATTATTATTCTAGTCGTAAGATATGGCTATGTTTGGTGGAAGTGACATTTATCTTCAAGAATTGACCATGTGGATTGTAATTTAGATGAGGAGGGAGTCCCTTATTGTGCAAGTTCTACATTTCCCTTTTTTCTTATGAATTATAAAATGTTATTGTAATATGTTATTATAATTTTTCATTTAAACCAAAAAATTTTAGCATTGTGGGAAAAATTCTAATATGAAAACCAGAAATGTGAAATTTGGTTCATGGCACCTAAATGGAGAATTTTAGAATAGATACGAGGACAAATACTCTAGTATTAATTCAGGTAATTACCAAAGAATTATAAAGGTCAAATCTTCTACTGATAAGCTTATCACTAAGATTGATGGTTATATGTACTAGACCCAATCAAATGGGAGCAACTCAACTCTAAAACTTCTTTCATATTCATCAACCCAGAATTTCTCTGCTTAAAATTTCAATGGTCCATCTATCACTTGTCCCTGAATGATATTCAATATCACCATAGAGTGAATGGAAAGCACACCCATACACCTACAAAATCCCTAAAAAACTAAAACTAAAAGAATTAATAGTGAGGTGAATAAAATCATGGATACTCTGAGAAAAATAAAATGAAGTTCAAGATCTTGAACTCTCTTATGAAATTCTCAAAGACTCCAATAAAGAAAAATCTAATGAACCCATAGTGAACTCAATGCATTTTATGGATGTATTTACTGAAGAAATAAAATCTGACAATAAATTGGAATCTGAAAAGTCCCTCTCCAAAGAATAAGAAAAACAATTTGTAGTTGACTATTCTCTCAAAAATCAAGACATGCTTATCAGAGAAGATTCAATTCGTCCGACACCATTGAAGAAATGTTCGAGTAAGACGTCATGTAAAGTTGAAAAGATAAAGACCCATGTTACGGATGACAAGGAAAATGTTGATGATGAAAAGAACGCCTTGCGCAAGGCCAGTCTAAGGCAGCTGGAAAAGATGTTTAAAGAGAAGTTACAACATACCAAAGGTATGAAAAATGTGGTGGATACTAGTATTGCTAAGATGACAAAAGCAAGGCCAGCGTTGCAGCTCCTGTCAGAGAACCGTATGGTGATAAAGAAACTCAAAAATGAGAACTGAAGCACTAAAATAGTTTTGTTGTTATGAGATGGGGAGTTTACACATTGGTTTGTTGCTTTAGATTTGGTTTCAAGTACTATCAAAATGTTGTTGTAACTTACCATAGGTGGTTTATTAATCCTTTTATATAATTGAATATATGTTATATTGTTAGATTTAAAAAAAATTAAGACAACAATTACAAATGTTTTTGGCATTTAGAAAAAAAAATGAATAGCGCCTTAGAGCACCCAATAGAAGATGACTCAAACTTGGGATCTGAATTAGGGTCCTTGATGTAGTTCTTCATTTTTCAAAGTCTTGATATTTGTGTTTTCACACAACTGAAATTTGTCAAAACGTATGATATTCTACTTATTACAGGTATATCCTAATTCTTGGAGTGCCATATTTATACCAATGGACAACGAGGTATGAGGAACTTAAGGTCTGCAATTTGGCCAAAGAGGAATCTAGGACAACAGTTATATGCGAGAGTTTGGAATAATGAACACAGCCTGTATACCGAGTATGACATCCCAGCAAATGAATTACTTTGTGGAAAGGCTATGCACAAGTAGAAGGAAAGAAATTATAGATGGTGTATTTTATATATCGTAATGCTTTGATTGGATAATACCCCCGACTATTGCAAACAAAACACTTGGCCAATTATCCTGCATTTATCACCTGCAACTATAAGATATTAGGAAAAAAAGAATTTTTTTGACCCAATATTAATCATGACAGGCATCATATATGAGTATATGCTCTCCATCAAATATTATCTAGCTCGAGTCTTCCTAGAAATGTGTTCAAAAAAATTTTACAGACATTTTTTGATGGGTCCTCATTTCAGTTTGTTTCCGTGTTTAATTGAGACGATTCAATAAGGTGACAGTGCGTATGTTATACAACAGTAATAGCACTATATTACTATAGTATAACTTCAAATAATGTTGTGTGTTGAATCTAAACTAACTATTTCTAGTTGTTACAATTTCTTTATTTCATACTCTCTAGTGGATGAAGAAAACTTACCTGAGAAAGTTGAATTAGGAATTTTGGCTGTTGGTGTGTGGTTTTGTCGATTTCACCCAACGTGAAGGAAATAATGACAACAACCAAGAGGTTTTTGATGGTGTAATCGAGGTAAGCGTGCTGAGGAAGACGACCGGGTCTTTCTAGGAGAGTTAAATAGCAGGACATGTGCCCAAGAAGAGCAGGGTTTTCACTACCAGAACCGGTTTGGGGTTTTTGAGTTAGGAATATTAATCGTAGTTTGTGTTTTTGGACAGTGTTTTGGGGCAGCACGACAAGAATTTTTCTGGACACAAACATGACACGACTGGACTTTGTGTTTTTAACACCATACGGCCCATATAGAACGTTACACGATAGGACTAACACGATTATTTAAACTTGACACTCAATTTAAATAAAAACACGATTATCATGACAATACACACTAACGCGACTCATAAGTTTGACACGGACACTGACGCGACTAAGAATGGGTCTCAGAAGTGCGTTCTTTTCCAGGTTCAAGTGCAAACCTGTCGCGTTAATAATAAACCCGGTAAGTGGGGATCGTATCCACATGGAAATAGGACAATGGAGTTGTAACGACGTTGGACAAACGAAGGAATCCTAACTCTGAATCTAAAGGAAAAAGAAAAGGTTATTTTATTTGTGGAACAACTACACTAGATGCAATTATGAAATTATGAAAGAAATGCAACTACTCTAAATTACCTAAAATGATGATGAAGAATGATTTGAAACTGTAAACTATATGATGAGAAAAACAGGACGGGAATACAATCCCCTAACCCTAGTGTATTGATGTTATAAAACTACTAGTAAATTTAAATGATTAATTAGACCTATAATTTAGTACTCCCAAGCATTACGTATATGAGGTTCAAGCCCTCATCATACTTAATCAAAGGATGAGTAAATCGGTATTGCAATAGTTACACTAGAATTGTATTCTAAAGCATCCCGGTTACCCGGAAGCAATGGAGATCGAAAGATCTACAATTATCGTGTTTCTATGCAATATGTTCATAATCAAACCATTAAATTTAGAGGATTAATTTTATGTACATACAACTACCACATCAGGTTGAGTTCATGTATCCCGACCTTTAAAAGTTGAGCCTACCATGATGAACATAATGAAAACAATTTTGGAATTGCAGAAAGTCATGATTAAACTAAGGAAAATGTAGAATGATGTAAACAGTAAATTAAATAGAGGAAATTACTCACTAATCTTACCAAAGCACTCAAAGCATTAACTACAATTACTGGTAATCACTAAAATCTCAACAATGTTCAATCTTGGAATTAAATTCATAAGCTATCTCCAAATTAGGGTTTTTCTGAAAAGAATGGAAAATTAACTAAATTCTCTGTGCTAAGAGTGATAATAAAATGGGTTTAAATACCCTAAAAAACTCCAAGAATTTTAGCTGCACTAGGACTGTCCATTAGAGGAAGTTTAGAAAATAAAAACTCGACAGGCGGACCGGTTCGGCCCTCCTGCGATTCGATCTGCCTGGAATCCGGATCGTTTCTTTTAATTCTTGGGCAGATTGATCCGTGGCAGATCGGTTCTTTTATTTTCTTCCAGCTTCGGTTCATCTTCGGTCTGGGGTTCTCTGGAAATTGACAATGCGGACCGGTCCGGACTTCCTTTGACTTTTTCCTTCAGACTTTGACTGCACATAACTTTCACACCGGGACTCCGATTGAGGTGTCGTTTCTTCCTATGTGCTCATGAACTTGATATCTTCAACTTCTCTTTAGGTGCCTCATCCGAATTTTTGGTAGAAATTAGAATTTTTCCCTTTTGACTTTCCTTTTTTTCTTTCTCGATTCTTCCGATTTCTTTCTTTCTTTAATTGACATCAAATACCTGTAAAATCAATACGAAATACCAGAAACTCGGTGTACTCATTGGGATAAGTCAGTAGCAAGATTATGAGATAAAGTCAAATCGATTACGTTGTTCGCGATGCTAAAAGTAACTAAATTAAAGGGATAAATTGGGAAGAATTTATGCCTAATCAAACCCCCTAACTTAGAACTTTACGTGTCCCGAGCAATGTAAAAGAATCCAAGGAAGGATTAATTATTGAAAATCATTTTATTGGGATAAAATACCTTTTTTCGTGGGCAAGCGATTGCATTTAGCGTATGCAACAACCCTAGTGGGACGAGTTGTGTCTCGTGAGGGTTTGCAATGAATATACCCACAAAATTCGACTCAAGGAAAATTCAAAATACGCAAAAATTGTATAATTGAAACTTTCCCAGAAAATAGTCATCATCAAGTCATATTTACAATCTCAAATCATAGTGCGTGTGTACAAAGCCAGAAATTTAACCGCGGGTTCCACCGATTGACCATTACGTTACTTATCCGAAAATTCGTTTCGATTCAATTTCTCACATAATGCTCTCTCAAATGAATCACTCGGAATGTGGTTATTCTCTCGGTATGCGTGATATAACGAGTAAATATAATGGACGCAAAGTCACGCACATAAGTAGAAAGACATAAATTTTATAGTGATGGGATCTCATCAACGGATTATGATTTTAAAAACGGTAACATTGCCTCTTATTCACGCATTATCTCTTTTATTATCTTTTAGTTTATTAATTCTCCACGCGGTAACCAATTTTTCAATTCGGACTCGGTTAGGAATTTTTTGGGTTTTACAGTATATTGGGTAAAATGAAAATGGTAGGGAAGGTTGGAATTGGAAAAGTCATTTAGGATGTCCATTGGTGCTTTTTTCGGGCTATTGCTCATTTTTTTCTTCTTTTTCTCTATTTTTTTTTGTTTTTCACTTCTTTGCTTTGCTTGCTATTTTTGTTGAGCATATCTATATTTTTTGCCCCTTCTTATGCACTTTCCGGACTTTATTGAATATTCCCTTTTCGCAATTCCAGGCTACTTGGGTTTTTCGGGGTACCAAACGAATAGGATAACTTATTCGGCTCAAATTTGGGTTACAAAAGGGATAATTTTTCACATCTTTTTATGGATAATATTTCTGGGTAACAAACGATGGCCTACCTCATTGTCCGAATTACTTATTAATTTACCATATGCGTCTCGAGATTAATTAAGTTTAGAGATTTGTAGCGCGCTTTTTAAGGCAATACCACACACGTTTTCCATAACCGATCAAAATGAAAGGATTGAGATCCACGATGACTTTTTAGGCGCTGAAAAGAACTTTGAGTTAACAATTAACTCGGATTGATTTAAAAATTTCACAAAGATGAAAGGCTCGAATCGCACCAGGTTTGTTAATCTCCACACTTATTCGTTAAGTCGTCAATTTTTGCACAATTTCGGCTTTGTGTATTTGAATTTTACAACTTAAGACTTTACACCGACTTTTAATGATATTTTTGAAAAATTTGAATTCCAATTTTTATTTATTTTGAACAAAAATATTTTTGGATTTTTCAAAATTTTATGATTTTTTTGAAAATTTTGGGCATTTTGAAAATTCGTGAAGTTTTAGAAATACGCACTTGTCACCCCCCTAACTTAGTCTTTTGCATTGTCCTCACGGAAAAAGGACTAAAATGTAAACATTGCAAAATAATAAGTGCGATAAATAAAACAAACAAATGGAGAAAATGCAGATTTTTTTAAAACCGGACTATGGTACAAAAACAGCAAAAAGCATACAACATGTGGTCAAGGAAAACAACTAAAAACTGTTACAAATAACCAAGGCTTCACCGGGGCAGTGGGTGGGAAGAGCGGGGCGCATCGGGGCCATAAGGGTCATAGAAGTAGGATCAAAATGTCTCATTGGGTCCCCCTGGCGTCGGTACATGTCTGATTGGAAACGAATCATCATGCTGGTATCGCGACGGTAGTCGATCAAAATGTTGCTAAATCTCGTCTCAAGGGCCGACATACGGTTAGTGAGGTCGCTACCCGCCCATTCAAAATCAGGGTCGTCTTCCTCATCAGATGACTCTTCATCCGCTCCTACATCACCCATCTCTACATTAACACCTTCATCTTCTTCCTCCTCTTCTTCATCCTCACTCTAGGCAGCATCGTCCTCGTCATCACTTCCCCGCCTCACCCGCAGGATGGCTAGCTGTTTGGCGCT
This sequence comes from Sambucus nigra, assembly GCA_949130495.1. Lineage (NCBI taxonomy): Eukaryota > Viridiplantae > Streptophyta > Magnoliopsida > Dipsacales > Adoxaceae > Sambucus > Sambucus nigra. The sequence continues at coordinate 101,602,171 of OX422213.1, read as the reverse complement.
CCACGTGCGGGTTCCCTGTCCAAAAGGACCGGGGAGTCGAGTATGATCAAGAGGTGCCTCAATGCCAGCGTCCTTTAGGATGGAGGTAATCAAATATGCAAAGGGAAGTGGTGTTTCCCCTTTCTCATCCATGGCTGCGACGAGGATGTCGGTGTAAAGGGTGCGGGCCAGGTTAATGGAAGTGTTGGGATCGAAGAGGCGGTAAGTCAATGTGGCCTGACGGGGACGCATCGCTGAATCGTTAGACGTTTACAAAATATTTTCACACAAAATTTGGAATGTTAGGTGCGCTTTCTCATTAAGACGTCCAACAATGACAGTTTTCCCAGTCCATGCAACATCGGGGGCAATACGCCCCATAATCGGTTCTTTGGCGACCGGTGCGACATTCCTTGGGTAGGTGAATTCTTGAACATTGGGAACATCGTATTCGGCCAACTTGGTCGTGAGAAGGGTCAACGAAAAAGGGATGACGGTGCCGTCAACATATGCTTGAGATTCGAATTAGCCCGTCTGAACAAGGGAGCCATAGAAGGATTGAACCTCGGCTGCCCAAATAGCTTCGTACGGTTGATTAAAGAATCGGCACCAACCCCTAGGCATGAAGAGGGCGGTGATGAAATTGGGCAGGCCTTCCCATTGGACACCGCGCTCCATGTGGAGTTTGCGATTCGGACCAAAGAACCCATTGCACCACCGTTCCTCTTGGCGGTAACGGAATTCACTATGGCCAAAGGGGAGGATGTCGATGGAGTCGTATTTGACGGGGGTGGGGAGTTAGGCCATGATAACAGGGAGACTTTGCTGGAAAATATAGGGAGAGAGAAGAGAGGAGTGAGGTGGTTGAAGGTGTGAAGAAAAGTGGAGGCTATGGGTTGGTATTTACGGGGGAGGGGTGGGTAGGGTTTGGGAAATGGAGGGAAAGGGTTTGGAGGGAAAGAGGGAGTGTATGTGGGAGGGAAATTGAAGGGTTGGTTATGGAGAAATGAAATGCGAGGGAAGCGAAGGGATTGGGGAGAAGGGGGGTTCGCCTAGGGAAAAGGGGAAAAAATTTCTGGAGACAGTGGACCGGTCCACCTAGGGATCGGACCAGTCCAGTCCTTTAATCTTCGAACCTTTCAATAGCCAGATCGATCCTCTTATAAAATAAAGGAACCGGTTCGGGGTGAACCGGTCCGACTCAAAATTAAAGGAACCGATCCGAGTTCTTTTATTGAGCTGGATTTTCCCCTAACTGAATTGTGATCGCTCTTCTCCGAAAGTTTTCAATTCTCATCATGCTCCCTATCAGTTTGGATTCAAAAGCTCTCACGAAATCTATGGTCAACGCAACTTGGCTCAATTTCCCGAAACATGTGAATGATATCTCCTGAATGTACCCTAATCCTATTGACTCTCACTACTCACTCTCATCTACTATACACAAGAGCTCACCCCATATGCGTTGGGGGTGCGACAACCTCACTATAGCAGCTCACCTTACCCCGTAAATGGGGTCCGACAACCAAACAGTGTCGACTTCTTCCACACACGCCTCTAGATATGGCTTTAGACGTTGGCCATTTACTTTGAATGTATTTCCCCTTTCAAATCGTCTAACTCAACAACTCCGTGAGGGAAAACATTCTTCACAATGAACGGGCCAGACCATCGTGACTGCAACTTGCCCGGACAGAGATAAAGCAGAGAGTTATAGAGAAGCACTTTTTTCTCGAGGATAAACTCTTTGCATCGAATGATGTTATCGTGAGCGAGTTTCATCCTTTCTTTGGAGATTTTAGCGTTCTCATACGCATCATTGCGTATCTCTTCTAACTCATTTATTTGAATCTTGCGAGCTTCACCGGCCTTATCCATGGCATAGTTTAACTCTTTAATTGCCCAATATGTCTTGTGCTCTAATTCCACGGGAAGATGGCAAGGTTTGCCATACACAAAGAGGAAAGGGGACATGCCGAGCGGATTTTTGTATGCGGTACGATAGGCCCATAGCGAATCGTTCAATCTAAGTGACCAATCTTTTCGGGTAGGATTGACAATCTTTTCGAGAATGTTCTTGATTTCCCGATTCGCTAGTTTGGCCTGCCCATTCGTTTATGGGTGATAAGTCGTTCCAACCTTGTGAAAAACACCATACTTTCTCATGAGCTTCGCGATTGGCCTATTGCAAAAGTGTGCCATTATCACTAATTATCGCTTTCAGGGCACCGAAGCGGGAAAGTATGTATTCCTGCAGGAACTTAATCACCACTTTGTTGTCATTTGTCTTTGTAGCTATAACTTCCATCCATATAGAACGTAGTCTACCGCGACAAGGATGTATAGGAAGCCAAAGGATGGGGGAAAGGTCCCATGAAGTCAATACCCCAATAGTCAAAGATCTCAATAATGAGTATGGGGGTAAGAGGCCTCATGTCTCGCCGGGTAATAGCTCCGATCCGTTTGCACCTATTGAAAGATTTACAAGCATCGTTCACATCCCGGAATATTGTGGGACAATAGAGGCCGCATTATAGAATTTTAGTGACCGTCTTTTTCGTCGAGAAGTGGCATCCACAAGCTTCTAAATGACAAAATGGGATCTTGCATCCGGTACGCATCGTCTAATGATTTGGTCAGCGCAATATTTAAACTGGAAGGGATCGTCATAGAAAAATATGCGCGACTACGTAATAAACCTCTTCTTATCTTGCGGTGTCCAGTCGGGAGGGACAGCTCCCGTGACATGATAGTTCACTATATCCGCAAACCAGGGCTAAGAAGAGGTAGCAAAGAGTTGCTCATCCGAAAAGTATTCGTCTATGGGTATGGGATCACTAGATACGTCAGATGATAGCCGTGATAAGTGGTCGGCAATGACATTTTCTACTCCTTTCTTATCTTTGATGGAGAGATTAAACTCTTATAGGAGTACGATCCACCTTATGAGGCGCAACTTTGCATCTTTCTTTGCAAGTAGGTATTTTAATGCCACGTGGTCGGTGAAGTAAGTAATGGGAGAACCGATAAGGTAAGACCTAAATTTATAAAGAGCAAAGACTATCGCTAGCAACTCCTTCTCGGTAGTGGAGTAATTAAGTTGTGGTCTGATAAGAGTCCGGCTAGCATAGTAGATGACGTGAGCCTGTTTGTCTTTTCTTTGGCCCAAAACAAACCGTATCGCGTAATCGCTAGAATCACACATAAGTTTGAATGGTAAAGACCAATCAGGAAGTTTCATGATGGGAGCGGACACAAGCATGGTTTTTAGTTTTTCAAAAGTGCTTTGGCCTGTGTAAGGACGCAAATTTCCAATTGAGTCCTTTGTGGTTTTGGCTCAATTTCGAACAAAAACGTTTGAGTCATAGGATAGAGTATATGATCATCTTTCAAGTCTATGACGTGTTTGTTGAAGACGTAACGGCCAAGTGTATAAAGCTTCATCAAAATGCCGAGTTTAAGTGCCTCGTTTCCACTTCATCAATAGTGGTTGCATGCTCCCAAGGTATGAATGCATTACATAAATATATATATATATATATATATATATATATATATATATATATATATATATATAGGAGCTTGGAACGGTTTATATTGGGTATTAGGTTTTTAAAACTGTGTTTCGGTTTTAGAATGTTTTCTATTAAAACTTATATATAAAGTATATAAAAGTTTCTAGTCTTAAAAAGAATTTTTGAACATTTTGTGAGTTCGTTCGAACCACAAATCGTTCGGACGAGATTGCCAACAACTTCCCATTATGGCATACTGGAACTTCGTTCGAACAAGATGGTCGTTCTAACGAGATTTCCAACGAGCTTCTAACGAGTTCATACTGGAACTTCGTTAGAAGACTCGTTTGAACAAATGTCATTCGAACGAAATGTCGTTTGAACGAGATTTGGCGGGAACAATTTTTTGGCAGTTGTAAGCAGTTTTGCCCACTTTCCCACTTGTTTTACCCCACTATCTTTTTGCTGAATATCTATGTGCGGGAATAACTTTTTCTAACTTAACTTTTTCACATCCTACCAACCTTTAGAGAGTGTTTGAGAGAAAAATTGTTTTAGAAAAAGTTCATTATTTTAAAGTGTCAATTTTTGAAGAAAAATGATTATACACTTTAGTTTACACCCATAGTTGTGTTTATCCAAGTTCATATATATACATCTTGCTTGGAGTTTTGGCACCGGTTTTCTCTACACCATTGAAGAAATGTTTTCTTCTAAATCCTACAAAGAAGAAGAGGTTTTCGTGATTTACCCACTTGGAGAAAGGCTCCTAGTTCGGGTGACGGTGACCACATAAAGTTCGATCGGTGGATTCCGAGACCACGGTGGAGCTCCGAGGTTATTCGCTAAGTGGAGGTGTTTACAAGAAGGAGCGTCGAGGCTTGAGAGGGATCGAGTCGATTGATGTAAGTCTTTTGTCTTGTAATTATAAATTTCATACTTAGTGGATTTGAGGCTAGGGCCGTCCGAGATTGTTTCCCGTCTTAAGTTTTTCCTCGTACATCGCGGAGTAGTGTGATTGATTTCATTTTTGCTTGCATAATAACTTAGAATGCATGCTTAGGTTAATTCAAGATAAAATTAGTATTAGTTGTCACACTTGATGTAATTTGGTGCTAAATTGAATTTGGATAATGTTTATTTAATTCAGGTCTTTTATCAAAACTGGTTTGGCCTAATTTGGAAATATTGATAAATATGACTATGGCAAATTCTAGGACTTGAATTAATGGCGTTTAAGTGAAATTCAAAGTATGTGTGTATTCCATCTCATTCCACTTGTGTTTAATTTTAATTTGAAAGAAGAAATTAAAATTTGGTATTCGTTTATTTTGTGAACCATCTTACACTTCCGCATCTTTTTCATAAAAAGAAAATTGATTTTTCAAGAAATTAAAAATCAGGGGTCACTTCGGTCAACTACAGCATGCTTCCGTCCACTAAAACTGGTTTTCCTTCATGATTAGGTTGCTTAAGGGTCTATCGAAGGCGTTAAAGTCCTTAATGAACCTTAGATAAAACCCCGCGTGGCCCAAGAAGGAGCACACATCTTTGAGCGATTTTGGTGGGGGTAGATCGTCTATGACATCTATATTATCTCTATCAACTTCTATCCTTTTGGATGAAACTATGTGGCCAAGAACTATTCCATCGATGACCATGAAGTGGCATTTATCCCAATTCAGCACTAAGTTCTTTTCCACACACCGGGAAAGTACTTTTTCCAATTTTTCAAGACAAAGGTCGAAAGAGGTGGCAAAAACACTGAAATCGTCCATGAACACTTCAAGTCCTCTCTCGACCATGTCACTAAATAGGCTCAACATGCACCTTTAAAAGGTTGCGGATGCATTACACAAGTTGAATGGCATACGTTTGCAGGCAAACGTACCAAAAGGGCAAGTGAAGGTTGTTTTCTCCAGGTCAAGTATATCTACCTCAATTTGGTTATATCCAGAATAACCATCAAGGAAGCAATAGTAAGGGTGGCCTGAAACTCTATCAACCATCTGATCAATAAATGGCAAGGGGAAATGGTCTTTCCTAGTTCCCACATTGAGTTTCCAGTAATCAATGCAAACGCGCCACCCAGTGGTGGTACGTTGGGGCTCTATCTCTCCCTTAGCATTCTCAATCACTGTCATGCCCTACTTCTTCGGGACAACTTGAATACGGCTCACCCACTTGCTATCCGAGATTGGGTAGATAATCCCGGCATCCAATAGCTTAATTATTTTGGTCCTCACCACTTCTTTCATATTAGGGTTTAGCCTTCTTTGCATTTTTCTCGAGGGCTTGATATCCTCTTCGAGATGGATCTTGTGGGTGCAAATCAAAGGACTTATCCCTTTTAAATCAGCTATGCACTAACCAATAGCACTTTGGTGCTTCCTCAAGATCTTTAGCAATTTACCCTCCTGCTCTTCATTTAGGTTAGAGGAGACAACAACATGAAATGTCTCATCCTCTCCTAGGTATGCATATTTAATATGGGAGGGGAGTTTCTTCAATTCGAGGGTTGGAAAATTTTCTTTGGAGGGAACCATGCGTGTATCCCTCGAATCTAAAAACCCAATTTACATCTCTCATATCCTCGTCCGACACTTTCTCATCAAATAACTCTCTCAACTCCTCAACCTCCCTCGCGAATGCGGTGTACGTCCCCTCACTCTCGTGACTCTACACTAAACAGGACTCTAAGGCATCTCCACAATAATTTTCCTCGAAATACTCCTCTACGATATCGTCTATTAGGTTCACTGCATGAAGATCATCTTCTTCCCCCGTCTGTTGGGCGATATGGAAGATGTTAGTCTCTAAAGTCATGTTCCCAAAAGTTAGTTGCATTCTCCCATTCCGAGTATTGATGATTGCGTTAGCCGTAGCTAAGAACGGGTGCCCAAGGATGATGGGAACATGGTTGTTTGAGTTAAAGGAGGTTTTCGTGTCCCAAATGACAAAGTCTACTGGGAAGTATAAAGTGTCAACTTGGACGATCATGTCCTGAACTATGCCTCGTGAAAACTTCACGGTTCGATCCTCTAATTGGAGAGTGACCTTTGTGGGCTTGAGTTCGCCAAAATCAAGTTGCCTATAGATGGCGCAAGGGAGAATATTGACACTGGCTCCCAAATCAAGTAAGGCTTTCTTAATTTTATTGTCTCCAATGATGTAGGAAATAGTGGGTGCACCGGGATCTTTGAATTTGGGTGGGAGATCATTGAGTAGTATGGAGCTCATGTTCTGTGCTAGACAAACATTTTTCTTTACCTTCATCCTCCTTTTTACCGTCAACAAGTCTTTGATGACTTTAGCATAAGCTGGAATTTTCTTAATGGCATCGAGGAAAGGTAAATTCAGCTTTACTTGCTTTAGCACGTCTAGCACTTCATCATGGGGGTTTCCTTTATGGGAAGGAATAAACCTTTGAGGAAACGGTGCCGCGGTGGGTAATTTCACTATTACCTCAGGCTTACTAGTGTCTTCTTTCTCACTCTCATTTAAGGGGACTTCTTCGGCTTCTTTCATGCTGGGCGAAATCTCCTTGTCTTTGGTTGCCTCGTGTGGGGGAGGTGATAAATCAACGACTCTCCCACTACGAAGAGTGGTCACAGTTTGACATTGCTCCTGATGTTCTGTCGAGGTGGAGCTAACACTAGTTTGACCTTGGGGTGGTCTTTGGCCCTAGGCAAGAAACTTGCCCTTCTCTTGGATACTCAACGATGATTGCAACTGTGAAATGTTCGCATTCATGTCATTCATCATGCGCTCATGTTTATCATTAGTTGCAGTATGGGTAGTGATAAAGTGGTTGATCGTATCCTCGAGACTTCTTCGCGGTGGAGGGATGTATGCTCCTTGAGGTGGTGGTGCTTGCACATGTCCTTGCATGTGTGGAGCTTATTGAAAATACGGTGGTGGAGGAGGGGCAACATGTGAATTAGGATTCATCGCAGCATATTTTTACCCATAGCTAAAACCAGGGTGGTTTTTCCATGAAGGGTTGTAAGAATTTCCGTGCGGGGCACCAAAATTACCCTTAAAGCCTTATATACCACTGATTTGCTCTTGAAGCATCACTTTGTAGGCGAGTATAGTTGGGCATTCCTCAGTTGAATGACCCTCCTCACAAATTGCACACACCTTCTCGATGGGGTTAGGTATGGATCCAATTGGTCCTCTTCCACATTCCTCTGGTAGGTCTCGCAGTCATTTCTCAAGCATATCGAGTCGACTATCCGCTATACAATTCCTTTCTACATAAAATAGGCCGGACGCTGATGGAGTGGTGGTCACTTGATGATTTTGATTTTGAGCATTAGGGTTAGATGTATCCCAGGATTGGGTAGTCTTGGTGACATACCTTAGGTGAAGCTCAGCATCATGGGCATCTAAGTCGACAAACGAACCACTACCCATGGTCTCAACGAGTTTCTTGGAGTTAATGTTCAGCCCATTATGGATAAAGGAAATGATTTGCGTTTTATCAAAACCATGATGGGGACACGAAGCAATTAACTCATTGAAATGCTCATAGCATTGTTTGAATGACTCATTTTCTAATTTTTGAAATGTTTGAATTTGAGCCTTGATGGAATTCATTCGATGTGGAGGAAAAAATTTCTTGAGAAATTTGGATTGTAGCTCGTTCCATGATGAAATCGAGTTTGGAGGTAAAGACCATAGACAAATGTTAGCCTTATCCTTTAGCGTGAATGGAAAGAGTTTAAGGCAGATCACGTCTTTTGTGCAAGTTTGATCACTGAGCGTTTCGCACGCCTTCTCAAATTCCATAATGTGGGCATATGGATTTTCTGAATCCAGTCCATGGTAAGTGGGAAGTGTCTGGATTATCCCGTTTCTGAAGCGAAATTGTCCCTCATTGTACGGGAGTAAAATGCCTCCCGAAGTGACAGTGCGCTCGGGATATAAGACATCTCTCAAAGGGCGATACGAGGCCTCTCCCTCGTCGGCAGCTGCACTACCGTGTTATGACATCTCTCTCTCTCTCAAAGATTCGGTATCCTCACTTGGTATACTTGGAGTGTGCTCTGAAGTGTGTCCTAAAAATGAAAATGGGGTATTATTTGAGATTGAGTGTGACGGTGTGGGAGGTGGAACCCAGAACTGTGGAGTATTAGGAGTGTGAGGGCTGTCAGGGTCGTACACAACAATCGGGTTTTCGTGAATGTGGGTTGGAGTGTTATGGTCAGTTGGAGTGAGTTCAGAATTTTGCATTATCATCTTATGAGAGATGATGATGAATCGTTTTATGCTTTTTCAAATTTTTTATATGTTTTTGTTTTTTTTTTAAATTTTTGGTCAAAGTTTTAGATTGACTCGATCTAATCCTAAGTCTACCTAATTCCCCGGCAACGGTGCCAAAAACTTGACGCGACTAAGAATGTGTCTCAGATGTGCGTTCTCTTTTAGGCTAAAGTGCAAGCCTATTGCGTTAGTAATAAACCCGGTAAGTCGGGATCGTATCCACAGGGAAATAGGACAACGGAGTTGTAACGACGTTGGACAAACGAAGGAATCCTAACTCTGACTCTAAAGGAAAACGAAAAAGTGATTTGATTTGTGGAACAACTACACTAGATGCAATTATGAAAGAAATGAAACTACTCTAAATTACCTAAACTGATGATGAACAATAATTTGAAACTGTAAACTATATGATGAGAAAAACAGGACGGGAATACAATCCCCCAACCCTAGTGTATTGATGTTATAAAACTAACCATAAATTTAAATGATTAATTAGACCTAGAATTTAGTACTCCCAAGCATTACGTATACAAGGTTCAAGCCCGCATTATACTTAATCAGAGGACGAGTAAATCGGTATTGCAATAGTTACACTCGAATTGTATTCTAAAGCATCCCGATTACCCGAAAGCAAATGAGATCTAAAGATCTACAATTGTCGTGTTTCTATGCAATATGGTCATAATCAAACCATTAAATTTAGAGGATTAATTTTATGTACATACAACTACCACATCAGGTTGAGTTCATGTATCCCGACCTTTAAAAGTCTAGCCTACCATGATGAACTTAATGAAAAAAAAATTGGAGCTGCAAGATGTCATTATTAAACTAAGGAAAATTTGTAGAATGATGTAAACAGGAAATTAAACATAGGAAATTACTCACTAATCTTACCAAAGCACTCAAAACATTAACTACAATTACTGGTAATCACTGAAATCTCAACAATTTTCAATCTTCGAATTAAATTCATAAGTTATCTCCAAACTAGGGTTTTTCTGAAATGAATGGAAAATTAAATAAATTCTCCATCCTAAGAACAATAATAAAATGGGTTTAAATACCCTACAAAACTCCAAGAATTTTAGCTGCAGTAGGAATCTCCATTACAGGAAGTTTAGAGAATTAAAACTCGACAGGCGGACCGATCCGTCCCTCCTGCGGTTCGGTCTGCTTGGAATTCGGATCGGTTCTTTTAATTCTTTGGCAGATCGATCCGTGGTTGATCGTTTCTTTTATTTTCTTCCAGCTTTGGTTCGTCTTCGGTCCGGGGTTCTCTGGAAATTGACAATGCGGACCAGTCCGGATCGGATCGTCAGGACTTCCTTTGACTTTTTCCTTCAGACTTTGAATGCTCATAACTTTCACACCGGGACTCCGATTTAGGTGTCGTTTCTTCGTATGTGCTCATGAACTTGATATCTTCAACTTCTCTTAGGTGCCTCATCCGTATTCTAGGTAGAAATTACAATTTTTCCCTTTTGACTTTCCTTCTTTTCTTTCTCGATTCTTCCGGTTTCTTTCTTTCTTGAATTGACATCAAATACCTGTAAAATCAATACGAAATACCAGAAACTCGGTGTACTCGTTAGGATAAGTCAGTAGCAAGATTATGAGATAAATTCAAATCGATTACGTTGTTCGCGGTGCTAAAAGTAACTAAATTAAAGGGATAAATTGGGAAGAATTTGTGCCTAATCAGACACGACTAGACTTAATGTAAAAAAGACATGAAATGAACACGATTTGAATGATTATTTTGCGTCGATGTGTGTTGTATTTGTGTTTCAGTGTCATTTATGAAATTGTCACCCCTAGTTAGGAACCTCAGTAATTGGAAAAATTAGATTAAGGCGTCCTTTTCTTTTTACTTTATTAATTTTTCTAAATGGTTAATGGTTCACCACTAAAGGTAACATAACATTCAGCAACACACACTCTAAAATAAATTAAATTAAAAAGGCACGTTAGTCCAAATACAAAAATGATAAAATCCCACAGGGAGGCAAAGAAAATTTCCACAATGTAGGTATCAACCATCACCATTTTCTTTTTTTATTTCAAAAAATAAAAAAATCGGTACTAGAATCTGTCAAAAAATGGGTACTGTTTGCTTTAAAAAAATTGGTGATCATTTCACAGTCAACCAACTGGTGAAATTATTTCAATATTGAAAACTTGGCATTCAAATCTCACTTTCAAAAACTCAACATTTGAATCTCACTAACAAAAGAACTGACTAGATTCACTCATGAGAAATTGACACTAGAATTTCACTGTCGAAAAAATCGATAGTTGGATATCATTATAAAAAATCCCAAACAATTGAATAATGGTGAAAGGGGCATTGGAGATCTCATTATCGAAAATATGATAACACTAGAATCTCACTATCGAAAAACTCAGGACACTAGAATCTCACTAGAAAAAGTCTTTATCGCTAAAAGTCTAGCAAGTGATAAAATGCATAGTTTAAGTGATTTTTTTGGACAGGAAATATTCAAGGATGAGGTTACTTTGGAGGAAAAAAAATGCATTATTCAGTAGTTTACTTACCTAGATTGGTTGGACAATTGGACCGTCGGAGAGTCCTTAAATCACCTGAGATCTTAATCTTTCCCTAACACCACTGTCACTGAAGCTTGAGATAGCTATATGCAATGCTGCAATTCTCTCTACCATTCAAACCGGCATAAATAATGGGAACATTCCCTAAAAAGATGAAACCACAAACGTCAAATTACTGAATACGGACAAGATAAGATATCCAATAAGATAATTCTTATCGACTAAATTGATCAGAGAGCTTATTATGATGTTATCTTTCTCTAGTTAGAATCAAAGGCATAACAGAATCTTTAATGAAAAAACTTCCTCGAGTTCACCAGATTCCATAACTTAGGCATATTATGTCAGTGTTAAGTTTATATTGTGTACTAAAGCTATCATCTAACAATTAAATCATCAAACCATTGACTTATCAACAATACATGAATACACCCAAGAAACCACAATTAAGAAGTCCAAATCATCATACCTCCACCAAAAAAAAACTAAACTCTCATATAAGTACCGAATCTAACTCATACTAATCTATTTCTTCTTTAATTCAACAAGCCAAAATAAAGACCCCACCCCTGCAAAATCTACCTCCTCAATTTGCAAAGCAAATGGGTACATTTAATAGGTTGTTCCAACAAGAGTCCAATTCCATGACTTTGGCAATCTTAAATCTTTATTCATATTATTCAGAGCTTCTGAATAGTTACTACTAATATGGTGTGTTTAATGATAAAGTCATTTTATGATGAATTTCTCTTCATACCTCATAAGATATCTTTATAAATGAACCTGGACATATCTTATGACTAATATGTTAATAAATTTGAACAAAATAGAAATAAATTCCTTTAATGCCAAACAAGGGAGCAAACAGTCTCTTGTTAAAATAATGCTTTCATTTCTATTATCATTTTCTTTATATATCAAGCAAGAAAATATGTTCATTCACAAAAATAAACAATATAAACTTCTAAGAACAACAATATAGTTATAAACTTTGATATTGTCCATTAAGGAAACTAAGAGAAATAAGGTGCATTCAAAACTGCATGACTCTAAACTTCCAACAACAAAATACAATTAAAACTAGTATGCTCATCTTGAATCTTAGAAGTTTTTTTCTGGCAAGGAGACAAAGAAAGGAAAAATGCACAAGAAAGGATGGAGCAATGTTACCTGAATACTTTGGTTCGTGGTATGCAATATGTTATTGTGCTTTGTACGTGGTAAATTGCGGGTAGACTTAGTTGTAATGCTATTTTGGTTCACGGTTCGTATGATTCTATTAATATTAGTTTTTTATATTACACTTATTATTGGAGTACATATGCTCGGGATAAAGTTCAAGAGAACTTTGTAACATTACTTTTTTCTAATTTTTCTCTGTTATTTTCTTCTCTTCAAGACAAAAGCAAGACAAAAAGTTTGGAGATATGGGACGCTACAATACACTAAAAGTGTGCGCAAGATCTGAAAGGTGGTACTTAGGTTGGGGGGGGGGAGTAATTGGTAACATTGGGATGGAGTACAGTGTCACAAAGAAAACAATAAGCATGTATTTACTGAATTTTATTAGAGTATTTAAATGAAAAACTACACCAAAATCTTTATTACCTCTTGAAGTCGCCAGAGGCCTGAACACCTCTGAATTGATGCAACCAATGTGCATATTGCAGAAACATGTGCAGGTTCTATTACCTTTGACATGTCAGCAAAGGTGGGCCCCTGCACAAGACAACACCATACTTTTAGTACATCACCACCCTAAAACTTAGTAGACTCAATAAACATATGAGCTTTAAAAATGCATTATGACAATGTAATCCAATAAAAGCTAAAATTCCATGTCTGAGACACATAGAGCATCAGTTGTACTCTATTGATGCTGCCTTCTAAAGCACTTTCAAGGACTTCCTTTGGATAAATATCTGCAGAAAATTCAAACAAGCCAATATCCGACAATGGAGTGACCCACTTAGCAATATCTCTAGGTGGAAACCAAAGTTGAATCCAAACTAGTGTAAGGAATGAAGCAAAATACTGCTTAAACACCCCGATAAAAAAAAGGTGCTGGTAAGGGCACTCCCCATTTTTAATTTGGGCACTTATAGATAAGTTATAATCTACTTATTGTGGTCAATTAATAAGGGCACTCCTAATTAACTCTACACTCCTCTTAGGCTCTTCACTCGTCAACCTCTACACTCGCCTCCAACAAAATCAATGGTCTCTCTTTCTCTTTTATTTGCGCACACAAACACACATATACACATCAAAGTAGTGTATCCATTGAGACTTTGAACTTTACCCTATTTCGTTTGGTATTATTGCACTTCTTCATCAACACATGTTTGGTGAATATTTTATGAGAACACAGAATTCAATTATCCAAAATATAGAATTCAATTAGCCAAATGTAGTGACAAGAAAATGCAGAATTCAATTAGACAAATATAGAGTTGTGATGGCTTTCTTATAAAATTATCAATTAGAACGAGCACACAATATAACCTATATAGAATCTAAAAGGTGATGCAAACAAACTCCCATTAAGGAGAGTATTTTATGACTAAAACAACTCCAAGTCCAACAAAGCTAAAAACAGACCTATATATAATCCTAACAATGAGCCAAATATAATGAAAAAAAAATATAATTCAATTAGCCAAATATAGAGATGTAATGGCTTTACTCAAAAACGATTCAATTAACATGAGAAATGGATCAATAGATCTAATAATCATGTATTCAAAATTCGAACAATACATATGGTAATAGTTAAATCCCCATGATGAACATGCGATGAAATGTAGTGAATAGTTTTGGTCATTCGTAGGTTTTTGTAATTGCTTTTCTGTTAAAGTTTATCGATGCAGACTAAAACATTAAACATAGTTTGTAGTAAAAAAAATAACATTTCCCGTATCTTTAATTTTCTATAAAACTCTTCTTTACTAAACACATGACAATTTAAGGCTATGTCAAGAAAGAAATCTACGAAACTCCCCTACACATAATTAAACAAAGGAATAATCATGGTAGTGTCATGTGAACTTTCAAGATCCACATCTACAGAGTTAACAAACTGCATATGCAACCACACATAGTTTAAACAAATGACTCTCTTAGGCTACACTTTTAATGATGAGCTTACCTAAGGTGGAGTTCATAAGTAGAATAATTTATCATTGCTCCAACTTCTTCATAAGCCTTGATCCCTAGATAATTGGATAAAACAAGAAAAAACTATTAACATTATTAAAATTAATATATAATTTACTAATAATACAAAATAAAAAGTTAAAAGTTTATTGTTCTTTAAGACAAAGAAAATTCATGACACTACAATGAACTTTCACACCACAAATTCAATTCAGTATTCTATTATAAATATAATAGTATCTATCTCAAGGATGTATAAAAGTAAATAAAAACTTAAGCACACCAAAACACGACATTAACAGTACTCATATTGCAAAAAATTATCATGTTTTGGTGTATTAATTAAAATCTCAAAACCCAACTTTCACTACGGTCGACTATCATACCATTCTTTTCAATCGGTTGATTTCAAAATTACCTGATAAAATTGTTGAATGGAGTTAGTTGGATAGCTAGTAGCAATGAGGCCTCATCGAGCTGCAATCATGCCAGAGAGAGGGAAATCCCCAACAAAGAAAGACAAACGATCGAGGGCAAACCCAGATATAGAGGAGTGGGCACAAAAATCGTGATGAAAGGGTTACGATTTTTGGAATGAAGATGTGGGTTTTGAACGGGACTCTAAACTAGAATGTCACGCGAGTTTTTCAATATTAAATTTTAACTAAGGTCCTTTTTTAATCAAAGTGTTGTGAAATTAATTTAAAAGGGGGTTTACGATGGTCCACTTTTAAGTGATGTAAATGAAATTATAAAACTTTGTAAATAACTCTTTTTCTTGTAGTGTTGTCATAATATCACAATAACCTTGATTTAACTTCACAACCACCAGCATAAGTTTGATAAAAATTGTAGAGACCAGGGCAATCTTCACCAACATTCAACCTATTGAGCTGCCTCACCTAATCTTGTTGTGATTCTGGGGCAATGGACCTAAAAAAAACCAACATAATCATTAGCGTGAGATCTTCATCAAGCATGCTGGTGGATCATCTACCATCTTTCATCAAGTATGCCTTAAATAGCTATGCCTTTAGATTGGTTATCTTTTGTTTGCACTTTCTTTCCTTCTTTACACTCATCATGTACAATGTAGTCCCACACCTTTAGGCTGATATATATATATATATATATATATATATATATATATATATATATATATATATATATATATCTGTGTGTGTGTGTGTGTGCATGCATGTATGTGTGTGTGTGTGATTTATCAAGAAAGTATCACTTGCAACTTCAAACCATATAAAGACTAGTGTTTTTCATTAAACAACGAATTGTTACATAAATGGCCTACGTTAAATGTCTCAATAATCAACATTAATAAGACCGTGGACAAAAGCTATCCCAAAACATAATTTGATTTATAGCACAAAAAAATTATGACATGAAGTCTAAATATTTAAGAAGAAAGGTTCACCCAATTCAGTCGCCAAGTTTTATGTTGTAGAAGAAAAAACCCTGGAGAAGAGAAATTGCAACCACGACGGTGGAAATTACAGTAGCGGCTATTCGGAAGGGCGTGAGTTTTTCTTGTAGTCTTATTTCTGTATTCCATCTTGATGTGGAGAAGAGAGGAAATTGGTAACACTAAGAAGGGAGTGAGTGATTACAGCAATTTCGGTATTCCAAAAACCAAAATTCTAGAAAAGTGGTAGGAGTGAATAGTCTCTTCTAGAAAGAGAGAGAAAAGAGACCTTGGGAAGTTGGGAGGGACGGATATGGCACTAGGGAAGATGAAGATAGCTTTCCAACGTGTTCCCCACTAAATCATCAAAAGGAATAAGAGCCCGCGAAATAAAGACCCGCCCATTTACATAAAAATTCACTAAAATTTTATAATTATCTGCAAAAGATTCTAATATGCTGTAAATTTATCGCACTTTTTTTCGCATTACTTTTAAATTATCGCAAATTTTTTACACTCAAATAAAAATGTCATAATTTTTCAGCACTTATAAATAAATGCCGATAAAAGTTCTCTTCTCAACATTTATAAATAATGCCGATAAATAAGTGCCGGGAAAGATCCTTTTTCTTGTAGTGTGGGAAAATTACCATGCGAGGTGTTGATTATTCTTACAGGGCCATTTGGGGAGTGTTTCGGGGTTTCGCCCCCTGACGACATGTTTTTAAGCGTAAGTCTAGATATTTTGTCATGTTCTCAAATCGGGGGTCCCGTGATTATCCAACATCCAAAAACCAACAACAAGCCAGCAACCAATAATTATCCTGCACTCCTTCTAACATACTATCCAACAACAAGCCAATAACCAATAATTATCCAACAGCCAAACCAAACAAAATCAATATTTATCTCGTACTCCTTCTATCATCTAAAAGATTTAAAAGATAATGCATATCAATTATATGACTACTTCAGTTAAAGTAAAGAGTACCTAGTTCATGCGATCTATAACATATTATCGAAATTTAACTTACATAAATCATATTAAATATTCGTAAAAGTAACTAAACATTCATACATCAAAGTAAAGCACTTATACAATGCCAATATCATAATAGGATACGTATAAGATTGACAATGAGAAAATAGTATTTTGATACTCAATCTTCCTTTAAATCAACTAAAAAGATCCTTTAAATTAGGGTTGTTATCAAGAGCTGTCTGGAACTATTTTGGAGACTTTAGTGCATCCACTTGAGTAGTCATACCATTTGGTTCATGCACAACAATAGACCAATCGCCATCGTTTATGTACTTCGAGTAGAATACCTTCTTTACATTCTTAAAGGCAAAAATAAAAGGCTCGTTGACTATGAGATCATTACTCTTCAGCTTTG
This sequence comes from Sambucus nigra, assembly GCA_949130495.1. NCBI lineage: Eukaryota > Viridiplantae > Streptophyta > Magnoliopsida > Dipsacales > Adoxaceae > Sambucus > Sambucus nigra. The sequence goes on along the minus strand of OX422213.1, from coordinate 101,584,865 downwards.
ATAAATATACCATAAAAAGTTTGGAGTCAGTATCAACTTTATAAATCACAATAGAATACGAATTCTGTGAAATCTAAGTAGTAAAAGTTCTAGGATTTGTTGGATTATACCATAATAGGTTAGCACTGTATTCTTTGGATTTTTATCTCTTTTGCTAGCGTTATAGGTGGTCAAGTCTGAAATTGATATTCCACTATTTTGCATTAAAATATTTTCCTCATATGAATATGAAATGAAATCAAAATCATTGGTGCAGATTTTCTTAAACTCTTTCGCACGAAAACTAGGACCTTTTGCTAGGCGTGCAAGTCTGGAAGAGACATCATCTCTTTTTAGAAGCTGGATTTATTATTAAATTTATATTAGGGCATGTTTTTACCACATATGAATAAATAACCGAACACATAAGATGTCAAAATTACCCCTTTTGACACCCATACCCTAAAATCAGTTGTCATGAAATTTCTTCTTTGATTTTGGGCAATTTTATTCTCTTACTTCCTACCGGTAAATTGTACAGTTTAGATCATAAAATATAAAAAAAATATAATCAAAGAATAAGAATTTAGTATATACTCACTCTCTCCATTCTTCGACTTCATCTTGCGATTTGAACACATAACGAGCTACTTGCTCGTATTGTAGATTTGTGAGTTTCACCTCTTTAAGGTTCCCAAACGACAATTTGTCCTCGAACTCATTAAGTTCTTCGATCACTCATTCTCCATGTGGATTGAACCTCCTCACCTCTTGTTCTAGTATATGTTCCCTAACGTATAGAGATGATTCCACAATTACATAATCTTCAGCAATTGACCCTCTAATATACCTTTTACTTTTTACGTAATATTTGAAGATTTTTATCAAGTGCTCAAAAGGATACATCCAACGATACCTAACAGGACCACATAATAAAGCTTCATCGCATGAATGAACAAGCTAGTGGATGCTAATATTGAAGAACGACGGAGGAAAATATTTCTCTACTACACAAACTTCCTCGTCTAAAGTTCATTTCACTGCTTTAATGTGCCTTATAATTACTAGTTTTGCACAAAGTATGGTAAGATACAAACTAATTTGCATAATTTCTCAATGGAGATCTTTGTGTTCAGAAAAGCAATGAAGAAATAATAGAGGGGTTAATTGGATGATTACATGCCAGTCATGAGGTATGCATTGTTTTAAGTCATTTGCTTGATATCTTATTACCCTACGTAAATTACCAGAATAACAGGTTGGAGTCTTCAAGTTGAACAACGTGTCTAAGAGGATCTTCTTCTCACTAGTAGTCAAAGTGAAAGCAACCTAGTGGGTAGATATTCTTCCTATTATGGGATCATTTTTTAACCACAATCTCTTATTTAATTTAATATCTTATAGATCAAGGTGGGGCCTTTCTCAATCATTGGAATGAGATCCACCCAGACATGTTCCTATAAAATGCTCTGCAAAATTCTTCCCTATGTGCATCACATCAACTACATGCGTTACACGATGATCTTTCCAATACGAAAAATTAAAAAATATTGATCATCTGGACCATGGATTCTCTTTATTAGGGTCGTTCAAATCCCCCTAGCTTTATGCTTCAGGTTTACAAACTAGGGGTGCTTGCCTACGCACCTATTCCCCTCAGTTGAAGTCGTTGCCTTCTCCTTAATCTTCTGACCAAAAATCCAAGAAGGTGGCATTCTGTGCTCGTGACTGATAGGTAAAAGTTAGGCTTGTCATTCCTGAAAGGGGGACTGGTCGGCATAAATTAATGATGACCCTTATAACACATCTTACTACTATGTTTTAGCCAACAGGCTTCAGTTAACTCCCCACATATGGGACATCCATAATAACCATGAGCACTACAGCTGGACAAGGTCCTATAAGTTGGAAGATCGTGGATTACCCACATCACCATTGCTTTAAGTGTGAACTCTTCACCCTTTTAAGCGTCGAACACCGACACACCTTTATCCCACAAGTCTTTAAGTTATTTGATTAATGGTGTTAAGAATATATCAATATCATCATTGGGAGCCTTCGAATTGGGTATTAACAAAGATAATAATGTGAACTCCTTGCTCATGCATAGTGTCAGCGGGAGACTTAAAGGCGCTAAGAGAACTGGCTAATAACTTTGACTATTACTTAAATTACAGAAATGTTTAAACCCATTAGTTGAGATTACAAGACAAACATTGCACGGTTCCTTTGCAAATTCATGGTGTTGTGCATTTTAAATTTGCTAGATGGGTGAATCAACTGGATGACGCATTATATTCCCATCCTCCTCGCATCGAGCATCCCTTGTCATGGCCTTTGATATCCATGGTATAGTAAAAAACCATTTTAACCATAGACCAAGTGGAAAATACTTCAAAACCTTTTGTAGGACTTGTGAGAACTTGCGATTTTTTGTAGCTTTGTCCTTTTCATTCTCACAAACCACGTATCTAGGCTTACTGCATATAGGACATTCATCCTTCTCTTCGTGCTCATTAAGGTACAATATGCAATCATACCTGCATGCATGAATACATTTTTATTTAAAACCCAAACCATTCAAGCTCTTCTTCATAACAGGATAATTATCCAGCAACATGTTCTCTTTTGGGAGAATATCTTTAACCCACTTAAGAATTTTGGTTATGTTGTTCCCAAACAAACCAAATTGTCTCTTCAAACTATGTAAACCAATCATTTCATATAATATCGAGTGATCTTCAACACAATCTTTACATAATGGTTTAGTCGCATCGACTTTTAACCATATGTATTCACGATCTCCTGGAAGTTCAACATCAAAATTTTCATTTAGTTGGCCATAATGCGCATTATCTGTATCCAAAGGTTGGTGGTTTTGACGGTTGTGGAGTCCGTACACATCATCAATTAAGTCAGTCAATGGACGATGTGATGGTGAATCATGTACCACTTCCACTCGTTGGAGTTTCATTATGATTTCAGGTACCGAAAATTCTTCTGGAACATAAGGTATATTTTTTTCACCATGGTATGTCCATATTTTATATTCTTGACAGATTTCTCACTTTATTAAATGCAACTCAACGTCTTCCAATGACTTAGATTTTTAGTTCATACAATGGGTGCACGGACATGGAATCTTGTCACTTTTAAGAATTCTGGAAGTGTATTAAACAAAATCTTGAACGCCATTTACATGATTATTTGTTATTCGGTTAGTCTTTTCCATCCATTCTTTGTATTGTGGGAAATTCATGTAATAATCTTCAAATTTCATGTGACACCCCGCCTAATTAAATATCGAATGATCAGTCATTTATTAAATTAAATCACAGTATCCAATTGGTTCTATCTTAACATCAATGTTGAAAACATTTATTTTATTAATCACCTAATAATTAGTTAAACTAGTGTAAATTTTTTTTGTCTAATAGTTAATGTCAATTAACTTAAACCATTCAACACATTCACTATTCTTATGAGTAAAAAATTAACGGATAAAACACCATCTAACGGAATATGATGAAACTGACATAATTATTCCAATTCATAAAATTTAAACCCTCAATCGTAATAATACCAAATCCAAATGAAAGTGAAATACTGAAATGAAATGATTACAATGTATCTCTAACATAAATAAAATTAGAATGGACGACACATGCCCTAACTGAGAAGCCTAAATCAAATAACTGAAGTTATAGATGTTGAGGCGTCTAATTATGTGGACCTTCAACTCCCACAATAGTTGCAACACGTCAAAAGGTCCAACAGTCTAAGCTTCGCGCCCTTATGGCTAGACACCTAAATAATTCACAATAAAAAGAGCTTTTGCAAGAGACGGGTCAGAGACCGAGTGTAAAATATTATAAAATAATTTAGTAAGTATTTAAAAATTGCAATAAAGCAAACATTATCTGCATGTTAGCTTTTCAAGAACTCACTTGAGATTCACACCTCTCATTATTGTACACACCTAACATATACTTTTAACTCATCCTAAACACGCTATCACACTTAACTATTTTAAATTATGTCTCTTACGATGACAGCTAAGTCATTATGCCAAGCCATACTACCCGAATAATACATTCTTGCATTTCCATTATTAATCAATCAAGCTCAAGTACCTAATAAATTATTTAAGTTTCCATATTTTTAAATAATATTATATGTCGTAATCTTTTTCATTTATTAAGCAACAAAGTATAACACTCTTAAGTGTACATATGTATATCACTATCATAACATATATACTAATACAGTACCCCAAAAGGATAAACTTGTAGTGCATACACACTCTGCTATAAAATCCCAATACATCAAGTACATAAGGATTACGAGTTCCAAATCACTATGCAACCATATTAATACAAATCACACATATTGGAGGCAAACGTAGTTCCAAGCCTATGTGTTACGCACATACCTACGCACACATATGACCATCATCACTATCATTCTCATAGATAGTTCTATGTTCCGAGGCACCAATATAAATCCCCCCGAAGGCTCCTCAAGATAAGGTTGTCCTTTCTTTAAGACCCCCCCCCTCCCCCCCCCCCCCCCCCCCCCGTGATAACAAGTATGGTAGGTATGCCCTACCCAGAATAAATAGTATTATAGGTATTCACATAACCCATAAAGGTTATTCGGTATACACACAACCCAAATATTTTAGCTCATGCGTAGTATTATTATCATCACTACTTACAATATATGTATTAAATTACGAATACTATCTCTCGTAATCGTCAAGGATAATTCGCCGCTCCAAATACCCTAAAGCTTTATACCCAATTAAACTCCCATAATTCTGCACTACCTTGAAATTTAGTTTACATTATTTAATCTCACTCAAATTAACTAAGTCGCACAAATTGGAACCAAAAAGAAATTTCCAGAAATCCTGGCATGTCATTCGAACGAGACTATATCTCATTTGAATGAGATAGCAGGTCATTTGAACGACCTCTTTGCTCGACAAGACATCTCGTGAGAACAAGGCTTCGTGCAACCGAGGGCTATTTCGTCTTCAACTTCTAAAAGTTACGTTTTCCACCATATTTTATCCTAAAACCTCTAGTGAATGCTCCCAAAGTCCCAACAATCAATTCCAATCATTATTCCAACGTATAGGGATGATTTCTAACAACCTAGGATCATTTAATCATGCATAATCTTGAAAATTTACGAAAATCCCAAAATTAACAAAATAACCCTAGTTCTTCAAATTCCTATTCATGAGCATACTAATTCCAAATTCATTCATCACAATCAATCATCAATTCGTGATTTCTAACCTACATACATGAGGGATTCAACCTAATTCAATTTCAAGTTTCAATAGATTATCTTAACTCTCCAATTTCATCAAAATTATGAACAATACATGGGTATTATATACCTATATTAACACGAGCATGATTATTGCTATAGTTTCGCAAGAATTAACACTTTCATCATGAAAGAAGGTCTGATCCGGTGATGTAGTTGGTATGGTTATGATCCTCGCTCTTGGTGGTGTAAAAGGTGCACTGGTGGTGGTTCTAGCCCTAGAAACCTCTCCTCCTCCTTCCTCCTTTCGGGTTCTCCGTGTCCAACACTGATAACCCTAATCTAACCCATGTACACGATATTTTATTCCTTTAATTTTCGTCCTTAATAATACTCCAAAAATACAAATTACCAAAACGCCCTATAGGGATTCCGGTTTGGCCTAAAATTGTCCCGGGACCCAAACTAAACTCCTGAGTAACCTTTTCTAACTATTTCGACCATTTTGGACACATTGGGGCACTATAAATGACCATTTGGGTGAATTATAAATAATTTACTTTTTATTCCATTAATTTAGTCCCGACACGACTGACACACGCATCCCGACTTAATTATCATAATTATCGTATTTCTCACTCGTGATAATTCTCATAAATTTACGATTTTATATAACATTATTCGCTTAGTAATATTCACTATTATTCTCATTAATAAATACTAACCCTTATCTCGCTAATTAATAACTATTTCAATCCGGATCAATTATTAATTAAATTTCCCATATTTGAATTTTAATTAATCCTTTATTTTAAAAATATTAAAAATTACGGAGTATTACATTTCGGTCCTTAAAAAATATTATTACAACAGAAACAAAAACTATATTCTTACAACTAAAGCAAAACAACATTATTACAACTGAAATGAAATCATTATTCTTACAACCGAAACAAAACCAAAATTCTTATAACTGAAACAAAACCAATATTCTTGTAACTAAAATAAAAAAATGTTATTACAACTGAAACAAAAGAAAATAATATTATATCTTGGACAATAGATAAATTGGCCAAGCAATAAAAGAGTTTGCATAATTCCTTAATTCCATCCCTTCCCGGCTGTCAATGTGCAGTGGTAGATTTCCACATCTATTTTATATTTCATCGACCAGTATTTGAGGCTCACCCCTCTCCAAAGGTCAGCCGTGTACTGGAGTTTCAGGAACCATGGAGATGAGTGTGGCACCACAACAACACTCTTATTGCTCAGGTATTTGATATAGTAATTTTCACTATAGTTACTGTGAGTTGTTGATGATGATCCAAGTCCCGTGACAAGCAGAGGCACAAGGAATAGGAATGTTAAAGGAGTTGGCATTTGGGAGGGGAATGTTGGATGAGTTAGCATTTGGGATGGTAATGTTGGATGAGGCGGAATTTGGGAGGGAAAATTGAAGGGGAAGGATAGGGGAAACCTTGAGGAGGCGATATTGGGACCACATAATTTTGAAAAAGGGACGCAAGTTTCCAAATTTGATTCATCAACATTCTCAGGTTAGTTTTGATATCCTAGACATCCCCATCGATCTTGAACTTTCGTTCCTCATTGGATGAGACACGACCCATGATCGAAGAAAACTCCGCCACGAGAGGTGTGGTGTGTTGAAATTTTGTTTTGGGCATATGTGAGCCAACACCTCTCATCCTCACCCTTTTGTCATTTCCATAGGTTAGAGTCAGGGCATCATTTTTGTAACAACCCGTACTTTTGGGGATAATTGAATTCCATAAATTGGTGAAAATGGAAAAATTAAGTAATTTCTCGGAATAGTAATTTTTGGGATTTTCAAGGATTAAATGATTTTCGATGGGTCTTATATTTACTTTTGGGATTAAGTAAATAATTCAGAGTATTTTAATGGTATGTCTCCGTTGAGTTAATCGATAAAAGGTAAGATTTTAATTGGAAAGCCCACAGTGACATGCAATAGGTTAAATTAGTGGGTTGCGGTCAAGTACCTCGAATGAAAATTTTGACTGCGCAGTGAATCTCGGAATGGCCGAGATAGTCAGAAAGGAGTGCCCGATGGTCGAAATTGAGTTTCAGGGATTCTTAGAGTTAAAAGGAACTCGTAATCGAGTAAACGAGTCATTTTTGGGTTTTAAAAGGTCTAAACCCTTTTTCTCCCTATATATAGAGGGAAAGGGGGAGATAATAGAAAGAAAAGAGAGAAGAGAGAAAGGAGGAGAGAAAAGAGGAGGAAAAGGGAGATTCCAGCAAACCTCCGTGGGATTCGACTCGGGATCGTCAGATTTTATCCACGAGGCAAGTGTTTACTTGCTTTATTTATTTTTGAGAATAAATTATCATATCATAATTGATAATAACAAACCCTAACGATTTTGGGTTGGGTTTTCATGGATTAAACGAGTTTTTGGAGTTAAAACGAATAAACCCCAATAATTTTCCAATTCGAGAAACTTAGGATTAAATCAAAATTAGTTGTTGGTTTCGGGTTCTATGATGTTTAGAACACTTGTTATATGTGTAGATGTTGTTGGTTGAGGTTGTAGGATGTCGGGAGAAGAGACAAAAAGCTTGGGAGAAGCTTTAATGGCCGAAACAGCTTCTCGGAGAAGCTTTCCGTGGCGATTGATCGATCGAAGGTAGGGGATTGATCGATCGACCATCGATAGATCGAGGGGCATGGGTCGATCGATCGACCCTTCAGGAAGTTTGACAATTTTTTCTAGGGTTAATTGGATGGGATAAATTCCAATTTTAATTGATTTAGATTATTCATGTGAGGAAATAAGTAATCGTTTAGGAATAAATAGTCCTCCAATTGAGGAAATTTATGGGGGCTAAGTGAGGGTTTTAAGTGTGTAACCCTAAAATTATATTTTCGAGGAAAATAGATAAGTTGAGAATTTAGAATGTTGGGGTTCCTAAAATAGGGTGGGGACCTCTAAATGATGATATGGACAAGATGTAGTCCTTGGGTTCATGGAAATGGAATCCACGACCTATTAAATTTAAGGGTGTTCGAAAAAGAAATCCTGGGGATATTTCAGTGGGCATTAGGCCAATAAAATTATGCGTGTGGGAAAATATAATTATATCGATATGGGTTAAGTAAATCCTATGAGATTATTAGGATGAAATTGGGAATATATATTTATTCACTTAGTGTTAATTTGTATAGTTGGAGATATCCAATAAATCCTTAGATGGGAATAAGGTATTTATTATTTATCAAAGTGAGGGAATACTTTGGGATTATTGGTCATCACTATGTGTGATTGGCAATTATGGCAGTTTATATATATATTCGAGGAGTAATATATATAGTATATATACTATGTGATTTAAGTACATATAATTTGACACGGATATGTATATATATATATATATATCTATATGTGATGGTATATATATATGTGAAGCATACCCCCTTTAATGCTATAGTTGGGAAGTTGCGCGATGAGGGTGAGCACCCTGGCTCGAGGAGCAGGGTGTGGATATTCCCCAGGTTATAGTCGTCCATTGTGTTATTATGTGATATACATATTTTTAGGATGAGACGTGGTGGGTATGTTTCGTCTCATTGCCGGTGAGGAACTATGACCGCTTTCCAGACGTTGTGATATTTTTAACCACGAAGTAGGTGTCGTTTAGTCCTACCGGTGGTCCCCAGTATGCTACGTGAGTCGGGCACTGGAAGATGATAGCATTGAGAGATCCACCCTCGAGTGATAACTCGGTGGGATGGTTATTATACTTGTGTGTATAGTATATTACTTGCGTATGGAAATAAGGTAATATATATCTCTATGAGAGTAAAGAGATAAAAAATGAAAAATGATAAATTCTCAGTCCGGGAGATATATCCGGATGTGCATTATAAGAATGAATATAGAATAACCTCAGTCCGAGAGGTATATCTGGATGTACATTATAAAGAGTGAATATAGAGTACACCTCAGTCCGGGAGATGTTATCCGGATGTATATTGTAAGATGTATATGAGAATGAGTATAATATGTATATTATTATCTAAGTATATGTATACATTAATTTTGTACTAAGGGCCTAATGGATCTCGACGATCAACCTTGCCAAGTAGTAGTGTATCGGGGGGGCTCCTTGTTTGGATTTCGCTTTGCGAGACACCCCACGCACGAACAGGGCGTAGCGTTGAGACTAGGGAGAAGTTGACCCCTTAGTACTTGGGTTGCTTAGGATTTCTAAGAGTTTGGGGGTGACGAATTACTTAGGAAGCTAGCTTGACTAGGAGGTTTATAGGGATGCGCTAGGTGTGCACTATTAGAAGAGAGGTGAGGGGTATCTCATTGGGAGTGCGATACAAATTTAAATATGAGATAAAACATATTTTTGTAAAATAAAGCATATATGCACTTGCAAAATATTTTCACAAATCGGGCTCTGATCCGTTTCTATATTTTCCTCTCTTACTATATATATATATATTATATATATATATATATAGGTGTCCAGACAGAGGGACGCTTGGATGATGATTCCTTCTAGTCAGACGTGTGATGCGGCAGCTGTGGATGCGTGCAGGTTCTTGTTAGACGCTTCTATCCTTTTAATCTAGATAGCAGGTATTGTATATACATTCGGGATAATAGCCCCACTGCTGTTATTTATTCTTTTACCGCCTCTTTATGCGGCATTCGATTTGGTTGTATCATATTTGAACTGAGTTTTCATTTATTTTATTTCATTTTAGTTTCATTTATATAAACTGTGTGGATGTTTTAATTGTGTAGTTGTTTAAAAATATTAGTTAAGTAAAATTTTGATGCCAGCCCAATAGGTTATTAGTAAATAAATTGGTTTTTGACAGTGATGCTGAGAATAATCCATATGCGGCTACTGTTTTAATTTGATAGAGGAGTGATCGCACGGTATTTTATTAGGCGGGTTGTCAAAATTTTTAGGGTCAAAGTCATCATTAGGGTTCGAACCTGATTGACTGATGATGACCTCTATTGATTCTAGCGTCTCAGCTAAGTGGGACGGTTTTTATTATCTTTGTCCCATCGAGCATGAACAAATAAGTTGGACCGATTTTGTTTTTTACCTGCTTCTGGACCATCCTTTGTACTACTCGCCCATTCATTCTTTAAATACTCATATGATTTGGTTCCCAACCTCTGGATATCAGTTTTTTGTGCCCTATTTTTTTTGTTTTTCTCCATTGGGACCAATTTTCTCATTCGCCTCATTCTACAAAAAATTATTCCACTGCTCCACCAGCATTTCAACATTGGGAAGCACTTTCTCTTTCAAAGACAAAATATCAGAGCTCATTTCCTCCTTAAGGAAATGTTTCTTAAGAAGGTCTCTACTGTATGTCCTCAATGATTCAACAACCCAATATAGAACCTTATTTTTGGAATGATCGGGAAATGAGAAATACTTATAGAGTTGATCGTATATGTCATCTTTGACAGCTTGTTCAGTAAGGTTCCAATTGTTCGGTCCACCGACTCCCACATTAAATTTTCCTACAGACAAACACCGGGCTTTAAATTTCAGCACGTCATTCCTATCACCCGTCGGGTTATTCCAAGTAAGGGAGAGGGGAGAACCCAATGGGATTCTTTTGAATTGAGTGGAAGGCATCGATAGCATTGGACGGGGGCAGTGGAGCAATGGGAGTGCTAGATAAGGGTGCCGGAGAACTTAAACCATTGGTGGGGTTGTGGATTTTCCATCTATTGGTGTTGAGAATTAGGGTAGTGCACGAGATGTGAACTTCGTTGCGGTGTTACCTTGGCACTTGGTACCCTTGGGGTGTTTCGTTCCGACATTATCTACAAAAATGAAAAGCCATAAGTGACTAAATATTTATAATTCTATGAAATTATAACCAATTAATGAAGCTTAAGATTATATATATATATATACACACACACACACCTCTTTTCAGAGTAAGACTTTAGAATGTGTCCAATGTATCTGATCTCCATCCATTCGGTTCTAGTTTTTAAGAACCTATTAATTTTTGCACGTGCCAACTAGGAGGAAGGGTATCTATGATTGATGTGTAGATATCTGTGACGTGAACTCGGAATCCTATATTTTTCAACTTGTTGGCAAGATTCAATTTAACGTGCATATGGCGCGAGACATCAAAGTCTATGTCAATGCTCTACGTATGCAATTATATCCATAACGGGTGATTTTTTTCTGCCTTCTCCAACAACGTAACTAAGGTCAGGACTACATCGGGATTATGAGTGTGACATTTATTTTTTCTAACATCATCTCAATTTTCTGGTAGGGAACATAAAATACCATCGAACGGGTAATCTTGCTGGAGATTAAGTCCACGAATTACAATGTAGTTAAATTTTTCGATCTTTTAATTTCCATACCTATAAATAGGAGTACCCTCTATACGGTGCTCATTTATAAAAGAGTTATATGTTCAGTCCAATTGCAACCTCTCCCGCTCTTGTTGCCAGTGATTATCACCATGCCTTATTTTTCCTAAGAAAAATATACGAGGGCGTGAATATAAGTCCTACAATTAAGGTATAAGGCTATATGAGGGATCTAATTAATTAATAACTTTTAATTCAAACATTTGATGTATTAGGGTATATTAGTTTGATTAGTTTGATTAAGGTTTTGATACATTCAAACATATAAGGGTATATTAGATTGATTAATGTTTTGAGAATGGAAAGGATTTTGAGTCAGTGGTTGCGGAAGTTAAAATAATCATTTAATTTCAGAGTGTATATAAATACTAAGCCCTAAATGACAAGACCCTTAAATAATGCAATTTATTTTAAACCCCAAGTAACCACATATAGTGAATACTAATAATACTCAATTAGTTTCAAACTCTAAATAAATTTGAAGCCCTAAATGACAATACCCTTAAATAATGCAATTTATTTTATTCCCTAAGTAACCACATTCCGTCAATACTAATAATGCCCAATTAATTTTAAACTCTAAATAAATTTCAAGCCCTAAATGATAATACCCTTAAATAATGCAATTTATTGTAATCCTTAAGTAACCACATTCAATCAATACAAATATTACTCAATTGATTTCAACCTCTAAAAACCAATTCCCAATCAATCTTAACAATATCCAATAAATTTCATTCCTTAAATATAACATACCTAATCAAAATATGACATAATAAAACATCCATTTTCTTGAATAAAAAGTATACACACATACACACATATACACACGTACATGTACATGCACACACAAACACATACATACACAGGTATACACATACATTCACACACATATAAACACATACACGCACATATACACATTTACACACATATACACACACAAACACACACATTCATAGACATATACACACACATACATTAGAGTTTAACACAGAAATACAAAAATTAGGGTTTACCTTTGAGATTGAGAGAGATATTAGGGCTTAACGGTGGGAATGCAAATCGCCGAAATGCAAGAGAGAGAGAGAGAGAGAGAGAGAGAGAGAGAGAGATTAACGCAAGAAAAAATGGAATGGAAACACAGGGTTCTAGTATAAGGACCCTTGTCATAACTAAAAGTCGTGACCCAGTACCATGACCCTTAATTTTTTTTACATCATCGTGTAGGAAAACATGTGGTCACGATCCTTAGTCATGACCCACGCATGTGAGAAAATTGACATGGTCACGACCCATAGCCGTGACCCGATCGGTGTGCATTATGAACTTGGTCACGACCCTTATTCGTGACCCAACCATAACCAAACTTGGACTGAACTTTGGCTTATTTTGGAGCCATGGTGGTCATAACCTGGTCATAGCCAAAGTTCATGACCCATATTGGACAAGGATTTGGTCTGTGACCACTTCCAAGAGCATGCATGACCACACTGGGTCATGGATATAGTCACGCCAAAGTTGATGTGGTCACGAAATTAGGTCGTGACCCCCTGGGAATGACCATTTGTAATATTTGGGTAGTGCCCCCCCCCCCCCCCACCCATTAAAACCTAAGGCAACCTTGCCATACTTTTGAGCTCGAACTACATCTCCTATCATCCCTCTGCCCACACCAGTTATTCCACAAACCTGATTATGGAGCAAACTTCAATACCCAACTCCGCCCCCTTTACTTGCAAATGCCGATGAAAAGCCCCGCCATTACTCTATCTCAATCATGTTAGTCCTGGGCTAAAATGAACACCAATGTAACATTCGACTTCTGATTTCAGGTCGGCAGTGAGAGACTCGACCTAGGAAAAATCAGTGACCAAAACTGACCCTCGGTAATTAATGAAAAAATTTAGTCACCAAACTGATATTTGGACACTGTATTGGGGGCGTGAGTGTAAGGGTCGACCGACGATTTTCTGCCCCTAACTTGACTCTCAGTTGAACAATAAACTTAGTAGGGATATGTTCTAGTGCTCTGTTTGGATAACAACTCTTTTTTGGGCATGATAGAGACTGAAAAACCTAGAACAAAAGCTATGTCAACTAATATATAACACCGAGAACACCGACGAGGGATGCCAGGGGTGGGGGTAGTAAGTTTGTGTGGTCGTGACAAGCTTGTCTGTTGCCGCTAGCGTGGACCAATTACAATAAGGAATTAAGGGTTATTTTTAATGTCTTATTAGGTTCATTAAAAAATTCATTATTTTGGGTCACTTAAGAACCTCTCTCTCTCTCTCTCTCTCTCTCTCTTTCTCTTATATATATATATATATATATATATATATATATATATATATATATATATATATATATATATATATATATATATATATATATATGTGTGTGTGTGTGTGTGTGTGTGTGTGTGTGTGTGTTATATTGTGACATAAAAAAACTAAGTTTATCTGCATTTAAAAAAGTAAACAATCGATTTACAAAATTCATTATTTATTACCTAAAAATGACAAAATGTTCTTTTTCAAACAAAATTATTTGTGAACCATCTAAAAAAATAGGTAAATGAATAATAAGGCCTTATTTGATACAAAAGTGGGAAAATGCAAATGATTCAGGGCAATTGATTTTAGGACAAATAATTCTAAGGCAAACTAGTATTTTCCAATATGTGTCAATTTAATACAAGTTGGAAAGTGATCCATTTTTCACCATATCTATCAAACACAAAATTTGAAATATAGAAATAAATGTAAAAAGTTTGTTTACAGAACACACACACACAAATATATATATATATATATATATACTAGCGGAATGCCCATGCCGGAAGGCACGACGAAAACTTTCCAAAGATCAAAATTGTGAATAATTTAAGTCGCTTTTTATCACAACACATGTGCAAACAATTTATCAAATTTGGACAGAGTATCATTTGTTTATAGCACTATCCACCCTGTTAAGAAATAAAAATAATCTACAATAGCAATACTAATAATTCATCTTGAACCTCGGAGACACATCATAACGATTACAATTATACTTTTATGAAACATCACAACAATACAAATTTTGTTACAACACAAAAGTCTAAATATTTTTTAAAAAAATAGACAAAATTTTCTTTGTTTATAGGACTATCCACCCTATTAAAAAAATAATCCAACAAAAACAATACTTTCACAATTATACCATTACGAAAAAAAAATCAAATGAACATCTAGTTCAATATATACTTAATTTGTAATCAACAATTTCTTCCAAGAGTCCGATGTAATTCTCGCTGCATGACAACATCAAGTATTGCAAATCCTACCACATATGCGACACTACACAAAAACAAAGAAACAATCAAATAATAGATAACATAATTTGTATGTTTTATAGGCATTTGTATGCTTAAAAGCCATCATGTTTTAGACAATAGAGGAAAACTCCAACGAAAATCACATTAAACATCAACTAACAATACAAATATCCGTTTGAATTGTAATAGTGTCCTTCCGTTTGAATGGTCCAAGTCATCAAAAAAACAAAGGATGCAAATTTACCTTTTGCTTAATGTTGCAAGATCAAAAGTTGAGTGAATATTAAAACGGGAAATAAAAGGAGAAGAGAGAGTCAAATACAACAAATAAAAGGGGCACATTTGAAAGTATAAAAAGTTAATAAAGATAACTCTGTTGAGTATAAATTTGAAAACCAAATGAAACCACGTGAGTTCAAATACATTGCCATGTCAAATGAATACCAAAGAAATAAAATCACATGAGTTAAAATACAAAAGAATAGCAAACGTGTAATACCAAAACAGTAAAAGATTTTACTGTTTGAATGGTGCTTGTAGTTTACGCACCAGAACAGAACATTGTGATACCATTAATGATCATTCTCGCCATTCTAAAAAACAAATCACATTGTAATGAAAGTTTGAAAAAACATATATGCTCCAAAGGTTGTTGGAGCAAGGTCATGACAATGAAGAAATTGTTGAAGGGAGGGCACTTGGTCCAAGTTATCGCAGCTATGGGTCAAGCCAGTCTCTAACTCTGGGAACTTAGTGAGGCGTAAAATGATTTCATTATCGAAAATTGGACAAATACATTTATACCTTTATTATAAACTACCGTAAGACTTGTTCGGCCCAAGAGAACACCTCAGCCTGCACGAAATACTGTATGTCAACAATTAAACCATTGTTATAAGAGAAAAAACAAATAATAGATGACAGTAAGTATCAAATTAACAGGGAAAATTACCAGGAATAAATCTAGGTAAATATTTTGGGATTCGACTTTTATTTTGAAAACTTTTATCTTTGGGTCACCGGTCTGAGTAGTTCTGGCACCAGTTTTGAACAAAAAAGTTGGCAAAAAATGCGTACGATTTGGAGTTAAGGTAGTGGGAAACTCTGTGTACTCAAGCCTATTTCAGACCTAATGTGATAGCAGACCCACGACCTGGAGCAGTCTCCATCTCTAGGCCTATTATTAGAAATCCAAACCAAAGTTAACATAGAAAATTACCTGGATTTGTTAAAAAAATATAGCATTGTACTAATGAACACATTAGTACCTAAAAAAATAGCATTGTACCCAAAAAAATAGCATTATCAGAAATGCAGACCCCAACTCCCTCATATCATGGCTCAAAAACCTCTCCTCTACAGCTTCCTCATAAGCCTCATCCCCCAAGCTGCCCCATCGTACATATTGGTTTTATTAGTTCCCCTATCACCCATCCCTTGAGCTCCCAAACTAATCGACTCCCTAGAAATATTTGCGATTTACTGCTAAGAAGGGTTGCTTGTTCTTGATCAAAGAACATTAGGGTAGAGCGGGCACGCAGTATGGATAATTGGTGGTCCCCTTGCGGCCGTTTTATCTACACCTTTGCAACTAGTTACCACCAACATATATGGAATGGTATAAACTGTTGTGGGAGTGTATTATTTTAGGAGATATGAGAAGTGATGCATTGAAGGTGTCCGTAGAAGATCTGACACGTATAAACATTGAAATAACCAATAATATATAATAATTTTACAAATGAAACCTCTACTGGGGAGAATTGAAATTGTGTATAGTGGAGCAACTAGAAACTAAGATTAGTTTGTGTATGCGCATGTAGATTAGTACAAATCTTGTAGATTTGATGACAGCCCTTCAAAAAACTAAATCATTTCATCTTTTGCAAATCTAATTTGAATATAAAATAGGTTTAAGACAAACCTCTGAAGTTTCTCAATGAAGAATATGGCATAGAGGAATTATAATTAAAAAAGAAAAATAAGAAAAATGGTTGGGAGTAATACCCAATAGAGGAAGAAGATATTCAGTTACAGTGATAAAGACACTATTACACACAAACTTACAAAAGGCGACTCTCACAGGTATGTCGGATTGGTGGCGGCTGCTAAGCCTTGTTCAATATTCGCGAGACAACCAACATTATTGCAGCCACATTCACTGCAATAGCCATACAAAAGTGGAATTTGCAGCCACATTCACTGCAGCAACCATCCAAAGGTGACATTTGCAGCCACATTCACCGTATTATCAAGCCTATGAAAAATCAGTCGGGAAAGTCTTCACAACACAACGACAAATAAATGAAATCTGTACAAAACGACGGGATAAAATAACATGATTTTTGCTCTAAATTATAGGTGAAAAAAATGAAATTCCTATGCCAGCTAATTTCACATCAACACAAGCACACAATAAAAGACCAACTATAAACTTCAGTCTGTAAAATGAATAGGAAAGAAATACATTCGGCATTATAGGAAAATTTGTCCCAAAATCCAAAGGGAAACATAATGAAAAAAAAACTAAACTAAAGGAGCAAAGAAACTCAGATGTGGTTTAGTGTCATAACATCCTAACATCAATCTCCAAACCTAAACGAATTCATTCAAAGCCCAATTAACTCCATCAAAAACTAAGGTACCCAATTCAAATCAACATGCAGAACTCACTTATTTTATGTTAATCTCCAAATAGAAGAGGATGTGTCAACTTCAAAAAATGGTGAGAATTTTAAGGAGTGTTAGCTTCATGATATAGATAACAACAGAAGTCATCAAAACTACAATTTAGTCAAGCTATATAAGAATACTCTCAAGAAACAATAACTTAATGTTTTAAAACCTGTTAAGTAACATCATATAAGAAAGTAAGAAATTTAAACATGACAATGTCCAATACAAACCTGAGTACGGCGTTGAGTGAGATACTGTGATTCTATGCAAAACAAAAATATAACAAACAAACTGGTATGGAAAAACAAAGCTAACAAAACAAATTAAATGTAAAAACATTTTATATAGATAACAAAACTATATAAATGAGTAATGATTCTTCAAACCCAGTTTATAAACACAAATCTCCTATCTCAAAATATCAAGGAACATAACAATATTTGAACCACAAAACCAAGAAAAAATTAACCGCATATAAATAATGAGACCAATACTGCAATATGGTAACAAAACAATATATTGCTGATTTATTGGGTAAAGACTACTTAAATTATAGAGAATACGTTACCAAATTTTTTTCAATTGCCTTTCTCCATACAACAATATGATAAACAAACACACTTTTTCAATAACATTTCTACTAAAAGAATTTGATTCCATTACTAAATCCAGAATTACAGCCTATAAATATGCAAAAAAATGAATCCAAAACACATCACAGGTGGTCAGCAGGGTTGCGGCGACAGGGAGTGTCCATGTGGAGTTCAGCCCTGCCTAGGCCAGAACTAGTGGGTGAATTGGTTCGACCGAGGGGTCAATCAGTTCAGGCCACCTATTTAGCCCAAGCCTATTATTTTAATGGTTCAATGAATGGGGTGGGATCCGAGATTTTATGGAAGTTCTGCAGATGATGTTTAGGAGTTATGGGTTTTTATGGGATGTGATATTACCTTAGGGTTAGTAAGCAACAAATTTGGGGTGTGAAATTAAGGGTGCTTAGGACATCGTAAAAGTATGACCCTAACAAAACATGCATTTGAAATAATATAGATCAAACAAATATAAAAAATAATTAATAGTAGAACAAAATATTATTTACTGGAAAAAACCAAAAAAATAAAAAGATGAGATAAACTTGAGAACATTCGCCTATCCAATCTTTTCTCACAATAAACTACTCACTCTAAAAATTCGCCTATTCAAAAATTTCTCAAGGTATAACATTACTAAATAAATAAATGAAATAAAAAAGAACAATGAATCAATAAAATAATGAGAGTATACAAAACTACAACATATCTCTTATAATTTGATTTTAAGATTGTCCGTACAAAAACTACAACATGAATCTTATACTACAACCTTTTTGATTTGTCACAACATGATGGATGTAGGTCATGCCTAAAGCCAAACACAATCAAGAAGACAAATTTAAATTCCATCAGCTCAAGAAGTAAATGAGAGTAGAAAAACTGGAAATTTTAAATCAATTAATTGGGTGAAATAAAATCAAGTTGATGTATATCATTCTTAATATAAACCAAAATAACTAAGAAATAAGGACATATTAAATTACAGAGTGTTCACAAAACTAACATAAAATCAATTTTAGTACCTTTCAATACATATCTTAGATAATCATGAGTCCATATCATACAAATCTATACTATGCTCGTTTGTCAATGTCTAGTAAGCCTCTTTGTACTCTTATGAACCTCCTAGTGTACTCCTCTATAAAGTCATGCATATGGTTCCAAAGTAACCATCAGCAAAACACTCATATTTATACACTTTATAAATCCGTGAAGACAAAAATGCAGAAATTTGTGAGTTGATTAAACCCAAATTAAAGTTGTAAAAATAAAATAAATAACAAATCTTAATACCCCATCAGTGTAAATTAAAAATCACATTAGTTAGCCTACATACTCTTACAAAAGTCATATAGCCCACATAGTCCATTTAATGTATTGGAGCAATTAGAAGATCAAAACCACATAAATATGATTAAATAGGATTAGAACATACTTTTGCAAGGTTGAAATCCAAGATCTTAGATTTTTATCTTAGTCATTGTGTAATAGAGACAACATTATATATATATATATGTATATAATAGAGACAATATTACTAAAAACCAACAGAGGAATTATGAAATAAATAAATACATATGAAAGAACATAGGAATATAAAACCTGTGAAAGAAAGCATTACTTTCCACTCCAACAATCTTGCTAATTCCTCAATGAAATATTCCCTATATAATAGGATAATTATGCATAAGTCAAACAATAACTAAACAAAATGGTCGTCAAATTATATAAATATTATTAAAGATTTATCTTGGAACTAAGCAAATACCAAGATTTTCTCATTTGTTCTCACGATTCTTCAATTTAGCATAATCTCCATACCCTCATATCAAATTCCATCGTAACCCAATGTAGTTACTATAAAATAATAAAAAATATGAAATTTTATCTACATAAGAGTCATACCAATGGTCAATAAACTAAGAAATTCATATCCACATATTGAAACTAAGGGTGAATGAACTAATAATCCCTAAGAAGCAGTGAAAAAAGGAATCCTTATAGTGTATTTACCTTAAAATGGTAGAATCCCCCAAATTGTGTTTCAAGATTATGGATTGAACTCGTACATCAATTTTGTATCATTAGAATAACGAATGTACACCAAATTGAAATATAGAAGAAACGTTTTTAACTTATTTGATACAAACAGTTAAAGAAAGAAAATTATATCCCCCATATTATACTTAAATGACATACATCATGCTAAACTAAGGTTGCAAGATAAAACATAAAAATGGAACTTATATATGTTGTTTACTAACAATAGAAGTTGGGATTATAATAAAGGGACGGTAACCCGTCCACCATCATCAAAGTTGCCCTTTTTTGACACCCTAGCATTAAAGCGTAAACTAAGAAATTAAAATCCAACAATCATATTATAAACTTGAGATAAATACCTACTTATCCTTTTACTTTTTGGCTTTGTCATGACATGAGGCTTGTACCTCATGCTTATAACAAATCATAAGCAATAAGTCTAATCAAAGTATAAAAATCAAAACCCAAGCATGTGAAGAAGTAAATCTTATCAAAAAATCATAATAACTAAACATGATCTACTACTTACAAAGTACAGATAAATTTATTAGAAAAATAAAATGAAAAGAAAAACATGAAAGGAAACAGGTAAAAATAAAACATTACAGAACTCTAATTTCTTTTCATTTTTAAAGTTACTATAACCAATTGTTTTATTAATTTGATAACATAGAAAAAAATAATCATGAAATAGGGAAAGAAAATTGCATCTAACTCTACACAATAAACAAAATAGGTAACATAGGTAAAAAAATAAAATTCAGAACATTCAATTTACTTCAGACAATTTTAGTTCCTTGTATTACCTTCCTCACATGACCATGAATCCCTCTTGACCATTTGTTTTGATATACCAATAATGATTGTCTAGATGAATCCCTGTTCACTTGAGTATCTTATCAAACACCTGCCATGCATTCAAAAAGTTCATAATCTTCATACTCACCAAAATCAATCATCGGTAGTTTTGAATACCTAATAATAGACCCAATGAGAAAGAAATAGAGAGGTGGGGGAGAGTGTATCAAGTTTAACAGAAGCATTAAACTCCAACAATATCAAAATCCTTACCTGAGCTGTAAAACAAATATTAAAAACCTATTTTTTATAAACTCCTTACCAGAACATGAATAGTTCAAGTTCAAATCTACTAACCTAAATTTCAAATGAGATCGAACTAATTTGTGTTGTTCATCATATCAAATAGGGTTCTTCAACAAAAGTATTCGTGAATATGCCTTTTTAAGCACAAAAAAAATCATAACAAAAAAGAGTTTTAGAAACAATTCAACATCAATACTCGGAATACATCCTAACAGAAAGAAGGCAAGACAATAATTATAAAACAATAATCTGAGTAAATATAAACCCTAACAAACACAAATAAGAAAATCTTTAATAAAAAAAATTAAAATCCTAAGCTCGAATTTAGAAAAACTTCCCACCGAGAGAGGGCGTATCTAAGGGTCGTAGAGTGAGAGAATGTAGATAGATTTTGGAGAGCATTGGATACTATTAAGATCGGGAGAGAAAAATGGTAGAGTGAGGAAAGAGATGTCGAGAATAGTAGAGTTGGTGCGAGGGGTTGAGTGTTGGAGAGTTCTGACAGAAGTTAAGTATTGGGAGTGGTGAAGTAAAGCTATAAAGCATTTTTGTTTGAGCGTTGATCAAACCCTTGATTTCTTGCATTCGTGGCTTAATCCTAGCCCTTAATTAAGTTATCTTTTTATAGAATAGTAACAAAATTTTACTCCTTATTATATATATATATCCATATAATAAGATAGCATGGATTTTGAAATGTCTAAGCACAATAAAGGCTAAGATCTTGCCACCTCACTCTCCAAAAATCAAGGGTTAAGATCAATGCTTCCCTTTTCCAAATTTCAAATTTCCCCCCTAAAATTTACAATTCAACTTTTCATTTCCTCCCCTTTGTTAATCAGATTCATCCCCACAACTCCATTAAACACCACACGCTCTCTCTCTCTCCCTCTTTCTCTCTCACACACACATACACACACACACACACATTCAGCGCCTCTCTCTCTCTCTCTCTCTCTCTCTCTCACCCACGCACACACACACACACACACACACACACACACACATGTAGTATCTCTCACACACTACATATGTTTTCGTTTCTAACCACCATAACCTATTTTTTCAGGGATTCAAACTCAAAATTTCTTAGTATTAGGAGATTCAAACCTCCAAACCCATGTCTTAAAAAAATCAAATCCACACCCAAACTACTTGAGCATTGGGCTTTGTTTTTTGGAGACTATGCTTCATTTCAATTTTTTTTTCAAATCGGATATATTTTTTTTTTGCAAATCTGATACATTTTATGACCTTGCGATTTGGGTTTTGGTGGCTGTGATGGAAGATTATGAAATGCCCTCTTTTTCGTGGTAAGAATATATACTAATTATACATATTTATGTTTCTCTAAATTTAGTCTACCACATGTTTGATAAAATGTATGTATGAAACTTACTCCTTTGATTTTTGCCCAAGTTTATTACCATTTGGTTTTTGGTTGTTACTAAATTTAAACTTGAAGTTGTGTGAAATTTACAAAATCAACTAAGTTTATAAATTTCCAAAGCTTTTACTCAGTAAATGTTTGGCAGTTGCAAAATGTTTGTCAGTTGCAAAGCTTTTCTTAAACAGTTATGAATTGTAAATGTTTGGGAGTTGCAAAGTTTTTACTCAGCAATTGTTTTGCAGTTGTTTGGAAGATACTATTATAAATACCCAAGTTGTCACCTGGAATAATCCTGTGGAAGATGTCTTAGCTATGTAACCTTCAATCTTGGACTTACAAGGTCTAAAGTATGATATTGTGTGAATGAAATTTTTTCATTATTATTAAAGTGATTTACTTCATATCATTCAGCACTACTATTTTACTAGATTTTATTAGTGTGTTATTTAATTAAAAGTTTAAAATGTCTCTATTTTGGGGATTTGATTTGTATATTTTTAGGCTTCATTTGGTTAAAGATATGTATTTTTCCGATCTTGGACTTACAAGGTATAAAGTATGATATTGTGTGAATGAAATTTTTTCATTGTTATTAAAGTGATTTACTTCATATCATTCAGAACTACTATTTTACTAGATTTTATTAATGCATTATTTAATTAAAAGTTTAAAATGTCTCTATTTTGGGGATTTAGTTTGTATATTTTTAGCGTTCATTTGGTTAAAGATATGTATTTTGGAGTAAGTGTAATTAATTTTTTGTTGCATAAGGTATTATATCATTGGAGTTTTTCAAATTTTGGTTAATATTTTGTTTTTCAGCTTAAAATCAAATCATTTCATTTGCCAGACATAATTAACATATATAGCTGACATTCTTCTGTTATTTTTTATTTTATTTGTTTGTTAATGATTTTAGGTTCCATCTTATATCTCTTGATTTGTGAATGACAACAGCTATGATGAAACCATGCTTTTTTGTAATTTTCATACGCACAATCATCTTATATCTATTGGATTTTAGCTCAAATTCTTGCTAAGAACTATCCTTAACATGGCACTTTATGAAGTTTTATGGAATTTAGATCACTTTATCCTTATCGATAACACTTTTTTCCGAATATATGCTTGATTTAGTTTTGCAACATTTTCATCGTTTAAAACTATAGTCAAACTTACATAACCTAGAAATGAGTAAGCAAGTAAGCTAGATTGCATCTTTTATGATTTTATCATAGTTATCTACTTTGCGCTTTAATTTTAGCTATTTAGATTGCATGCTTTTGCTCTTCAGTTATTTAGATTGCAATATATCATTTTATTTGGATCCGTCCCTAATTTTTTGCAACTGTAAGTAGAACTGGATGCTTGAGGACATCGCTCTTGAGCCATATTGTACCAGGTTGATACTCTACCTGAAGTTTGGTTTTCTTCTATGAAGGATGACACTCTACCTGGTTGACAAATGGAGGGACACGTGCCACATCTAATAAATGTCCCAGTTTCTTGGTAAAAAAATTTCAAACAGCAATAGCCCGAGCCTTACAAGAGTTATGAAGTGCTTCCATCGCTCTCCATGTGCTAGGCACATCTGTTGGAGTAAGATTTTCAGGCTTGAATCCAACATACTCCTTAAGACAAACATGCCAATGAATAAGGTACAAACCAACATATGCAAATTGCAAGTCTTTCAAAGTTCTCTCTAATGGCTCTGGCACATCTTCGGGTGCATGATCAGTACACTAGAGTTTGGAAGTAATGAATAATTCCCCTGCTTCGCCACTCCGTCTTTAAATAGATTCTTCAAAACCGAACCAATCTCCTTCTCAATGCTATATACTTGAGCACAATCAATATGGTGGTATCCAAGCTTCATGGATGATTGAATAGCTTGGCCAACAAGACTTTTTTTCGACCTTAAACCAAAGGTACTTATATATAAGGACGTTTGCTAGAGCATGGTTTTATTGTTGTTAGAATCAATAACACAAATTAAACATATTCATGACCAAATTATAGAAATTTTAATTTTTGTTTGTCTACAAACCAATGCTTTTCTGGTGGTAGAATCCACTGTTTTATTGACGGAAATGAATTTGCATGCATTATACCCTTATGTGGTGGTCTTCTCTCCTGGTCTTATGAATATTTCTATTCCTTGACTGTGGTGCAGCTGACAGGAATCTCAGCCCTGTCATTATACCCTCATGAATCAAACAGAGGAGAAAATCTCCCACACCCTACAAGAAGGAAACATGGGTGTGGATACACTTGCTAAACTTGGAGCTACATAGGAAAGTCCTTATGAGGTTCTGCAGCAATCTCAGCCCCCTACGGAGGTTCGGGCTCTCTTGAGTTATTTCATTCTCTTTCTATACCTTATGCCAAATAGTGAATTGTGAAGACTATACCTTAAAATAATTTATTATGTTTTGCAATTTGTTCTCTTTCAATCTTTTATTTTAATTATTCTCATGTGTTGTATATTACGTTATCGATTTATATCTTCTCTATTCATTATTCCCATTCGTGTTGTATACCTTTTGTAGGAACGTGATAAGGTGAAAGATCTTAGCATTGATGATCAAGTTGATGAATTTATAAGGTCTCAGATGCATTTATCTCTACTCAGGTTCAATAGTCATCAGATGCACATCTAATGGGAGGTCAGTTATCAGATGCAAATCCAATGGTAGAAGAAATAACCACTTATAATAACTGCTTATTGGTGCATTATTGTGCCAGCCTTATTAGTACAAATGGATGGTAGCAGCTTCAAAGCATTATTGATGCACATCAGATGCAAAGTAGTCATTCTCCTGGATTCAAAAGTCATCACAAGCACATCAGATGCTTTGAAGCTCAGCCTAAGGTTTTGTTTCTTTTTATTTTTTTATTTCATTTGATTTATTTAGTGATCTATTTAGGACAAAATAGTACTGTTCAATTTTTTCCCTAATTGAAAACATAATCTTTGATGTCTTATGGTGTGACCAAATCTTGAGCTCACATAAGGGTGTGACTATTAACGCATTTTGAGTTTACTTTGGTTTAGATGTACATTCTAAATCCAATATTTATGCAGAGGCAGATGCCCTCGAGAAATATTGAGCATATAATAAAGCATGAGAAGACGTCACTGGTGTTTATGCCTGCTCCATCTATGAGCTTCACAACTGCTGATATTTCTTCTGCATAAAAAGAGTATGCTGATAAACCATTTTTCAGAAATTTGTGATGTATGTTTCAAGACTTCTCTGGAGCTGTTCTTTTCAATATGGTTTATGATTAGTAATGTTTGGGCGTTTAGTTATCGATTTGGATATTTTTTCCAAGCTCTAAAACTTCACTTGTTGTGCATCTCACTGCTTGCTTGGAATGCTATCAGCTACTCATTTCCATTCATACTATTTGTGCTTCTATACTGTTGTCTGCCAATCATTAGCGCCATCCTTGGGTACAATATGAATGTCGAATCAATTGATCCAGGGGCATCCGATGAACAACTAAACTAATAACAATGTTTAATGACTTGGGTGTCTTTCTTAATGGTTACTTTTAGACTTGGGTGTCTCCTTAATGGAAGCCTACTCTGTGATGGATGAAAGCGATGTCATCATCGGTGACGAACCAGGTGGATATATTGCTGCCATCAAGGTATATTGATTGATAGCATGAAAATATTGAAGATTTCACTATTGGGATTGAGAAGAGAAGTAGTTTGACTGTAAGATTCTTTGTTGTTGAACTTCATGTTAAACCGAAATAATAGCTAACATTTCCTGACTTAATTTATTTTCCTAGTTAACTTTTGACTTTAAATTCTTTGAATTCAATGTCTATGGGATATTTGTGTTGGTGGTTCATTCAAATTTGAGGAATTTCTTCGATTTCTCACTAACAGGTACTCATTTACAGTTTTTTCAAACTCAATGTTATAGGTCATTACGTTTTGAGTAATTTTTCATATTTTACTAAGTTTGATGGTTTTTTGTGTCTATTTAGAAATCATTTAATTTATTTATATATTATGTTGCAGGTACTCATTTATCAAATTTTTGGTTTCAAGATTTGAGTCACTTCTCACATATCATACCCTCTCAGGTATAATTTATTACTTCTATGTTTTTTCTTCACGTATGCATTTCTTTCAAGTTACTTTTCATGGGATTTCTATGTTGATTTTCTTCTTTCAAGAATCTTTCTACTTGATCTTTACGATCTCTACATCTTTATATTTTTTTTACAATTTACTAATTTTGTTTTTTATTAGTTCTGTTGCAGATATTGTTTGTCTTATCTCAACTTTATGTTTTTTTGCAAGTTTGAACTTTGAGTTTTTGTTTAGAAAAAAATAACAAATTTGTTACTAATTGCTAAAGATACGCACATATATTTTTGGGTACAGGAAAAACAAAAGACTAAAGGCTAGTTAAAGCTTTTGAGGAACACCACGCCCCTCAATTCAGCATCAAGTTTTTTTTATAACCTCTTAAGGCTACTCATCCTGTGATGCAAATTTAATGGTGGAAGTGGATTGTTTTCTTTGAATGATGGATTAAATTATGTTAGAGTTGATGACACTATTTTTTAATAAGTGCCATAGACATGTAGTATGTGTTCCAAATGTGCAAAAATTCTCAGATGTACATGGGATACTCGATTAAGATAATATTTTATATTTAATTTGTTTACAATTTTGTTGGCATTTTAACATTAACGAGTACTGTTATCATGAATTTTGGTTGTTATTAATTATATCGTTAATAATGATTTTTTTGTTGGTTTATATAATGTCTGTGATGGACTATTTGTATACCTGAGTAGTTTTGATCTCTTTAATATGTGGATAGTCCTATAAATAGAGAAAATTAGGTCCAAATTTTCGAAATCGTGTACACATTTTTGTGTTTTATAATAAATTCTATGATTACAAGTCTTAGTTGATGTAGTTTTTTGGATTTGTACTCGATAAAAAATTACTTTGGCACGTGGTGTACTTATACGATACATGTCGAAAGAATGTGTTATGTTTTTTGTGAAGTTTGAATTGTGCATTCAGGCATAAGGAACACCTATACATGAATGTTACGAGTAAGAAAATTTATTTATTGGCAACTTCATCACAACAAAGTCAATCATTATTTCGTTTTCTCTCTCTATATAGTTTTCCCTATGTATATTTTTGTCGTTATTGCGATTACGTACTTTTAAAATTTTCGTCGTGCCTTCAGGCACGGGTATCCGCTAGTATATATATATATTGAGAATATTATTTCTAGAATATATATACACATACATATACAAAATATATGAAATATACCAAAAATATACAAAATATATGAAATGCATCAAATATTTACAAAAAATATAAAATATTTAAAAAGTATAAAATATATAAAATATTACTAAAATATAAAATATTTAAAATATTAGTAAAAGATACAAAACATATGATATATATTATATATAAAAAATGTATAAAAATATATGAAATCTATTGAATATACGAAATATATTAAATATACAACAAATATATTAAATATTTTTTATAAGTAAATGGTTCAATAAAACGTACCCGCTTAAGGGCGTGGAATCCCGTATATAAAAAATATACAAAAAAAAAGGCCGGAGCCCAAACAAAGGATAGTCTAACCCTCGAAACTCCATCAAAAACTCAAGGAAAAGAGACAACGATGTAACCCACTTTTTTCGATGCCAAGAAAGAAAAAGGCTTAGAAAACAGTACTATAAATGTGAAGGATCCAACTCGACCCCCAAAGAATCTCCAATTTCTCTCCTCCCAAACAGTCCTGAAGATACAACGTGGAACCATCTTCCAAACACCCCTCACACCAAGCCAACCCCTATGACTCCCCCAAGCATCCAACACCCCGCTCACCTCCCATGGAATAACCCATAAGATCTTGTCTAAAGAGAAGGTCAAATCCCACGGACCCCGTATTTGAACTGATCATCATGACCATGCCACAGAAAATTCCTCATCGACTTGTTGAGTACCTTGCCAACTGAAGTAGGCAAAGGGAGGACATATATGAAATGAGTTGGAAGACTCAACAACACACTTCTGATCAATGTCAACATTCCCCATTTGGAAAGGTAACTATGCTTCCAACCAGTTAACCTCCTTTGAACCCTCTCAATAACAGGATCTCTTATTGACGCGGCCTTAAACTTAGCCCCTAAGGGGAGGCTAAGATAAGTAGAGGGAAAAAAGATGGATGTACACCCAAGAACCTCAGCCAAAAGTCCCACGTTGTCGACAATACCAATGACAATCATAACGCTCTTCCTGACGTTGATACGAAGCCCTAACACCGCCTCTAAACACACCGGCAACAACCTCAACATCCTCACCTCATCTACAGTCGCTCCAGAAAAATAATGGTATCATCTGCAAACAGCAGCTGAGAAATCACAACAGGCTGGGGAAAAGTGCTCCTGATAAAAAATTCAGACCACCCTCCACCATACGACGCATCATCCAAGGAAACTCCTCCATAACTAGAATAAATAGAAAAGGGGGCAACGATTCACCCTGCCTAAGACCTCGAGTGCTCGAGAAGAACCCCTATGGTACCCCATTCACTATGACAGAGAAATTGACAAAGGAGACACATCTCTACATCCACCTGCACCACCACTCCCCCAAACCCATCCTTCTTAGATGATAAAAGAGGAAGTCCCAGCAGACATGATCATATGACTTCTCAACATGAAGATTGTAAATAATACCTCGGATCTCACTTCTCAACCTAGACTCGATGCACTTGTTTGCCATGAACACTGCATGAAGGTTCTGATGACCACCCACAAAAGCATTCTGAGCATCGGACACTAGAGGATCAATCACCTTTCTAAGCCTAACTGATAAGACCTTATAAATGAGTTTATACGCATTGCCAATACTTCTTATGGGTGTAAAGTCGCTTACATCTTCGCTCCCTCAATATTGGACACGAAATTAATGAAAGTAGCATTCAGACTCCTCAAAAAGTACCCCTATCATATAACTCGTAAAACAACCTCCATCACATACTCCCGGATAACCTTGTAACCATGCTGGAAAAAGGACATAGTGAACCCATCAGGGTCGGATACCTTGTCCCCACACATAGACCTCAAAACCTGGATCACATCCTCCTCCGTGAACACCCTTTCCAACTATGCCAAATCATTCCCCAAAATCCTAGCCACCGAAAGCTCATCCATCTTGGGATGCCGGGACTCCTCCTCCGTATACAATCTCACATTGAACTGACTGATCTCCCTACGAATGTCGCTCTCCTCGGTGTACTCCACCTCATCAACTACGATCTTCCCAATATGGTCAAAGAGGCGATAGGAGTTAGCCGCTTTATGGAAAAACTTTGTATTGATGTATCATTCCCTAAGCCAAAGAGCCCTTGACTTTTGCCTCCAAAAAAACTCCTCCTAAATCATCCTCCTCCCCACCTCCCTTTTTTTCTCTTCCCTAGCCACCCTTTTAACCTACGAAAGACTTCCCAACCCTTCTTTCTCATCGAGGCCCTGAATTTCCTCCATAAGCTGTGCAATCACACTCCCCCCCACATGCCCAAACACATAACGGTTCCACCAAAAAAGATTCCCTTTAAGATGGAACAATTTAGACACCAATCTAAAGCTAGCATTACCCTCCACTTCATACTCACTCCACCAATGCTTGACCCTATCAACAAAGTCCTCCTCCTTAAGCCACATATTCTCAAATATAAATTGTGACCTCCCGCCCTTTCTCCCACCACACTCCAAGAGGATAGGGGAGTGATCATAAGTAACCCGCGGAAGGTAAGATTGAGTTGTCCCCATAAAATGTTCCTCCCACTCATAGAAATAAGAAACCGTTCAAGCCGAGAAAACAAAGGGTCATCCCTATGTAGGGGTGGACAAAAAAAAGACCGACCCGAATGGACCGATTGGACCGGACCGGACCGAACCGAAAATTAAGGCTATTTTGAAACCGGTCCGAAAATCGGTTCACAAAAACTAAAAACCGATTAAACCGGTCCGGTCCGGTCCGCGGTCCACTATATTAAAAGACCGATTTGGACCGGACCGGACCGATTCCCATATATATATAATAAAAATAATGTTATTGTGTTTCTTATGTATAGTTTTTGAATTAATGTATATAACTTATGAATTTAATTTGGAACATTTTATATATATATAGACATTTTTTTATTTGGGTTAAAAAAAACTATGTAAATATCACTTGGAGTTTCGAGTATTATTTTTTTGTATATATATTTGTGAGAAAAATAGATAAAAACATTCATAAAATGTACGTATATATAAAATAGGGTCAGGACCGAATTTTACCCCGGACCGGACCGAAAAAAGCCTGGACCGAATTAGTAGGTTAACCGAATTAATCGGTCCGGTCTCGGTCCAAAAAAATTGAGGACCGAATATTCGGTCCGGTCAAAAAAATAGGCCAAACCCGGACCGGACCGGACCGTGCCCACCTCTATCCCTATGAATGAACCAGGTAAATAAACCTCCCTTCAAAGGAAGATCCAGAAATTCCAACTCATTAATGAAATTAGAGAAATCCCTCATAACATAATTCAATCACCCCCACCACTCCTCTCAAAGGGGAAATGAACAATGTTGTAATCACCCCTATACACCACAAAACACCCCATACACTTTTGTCCCTGCCAATTCTTCCTACAACTCTCGCCTATCCAAGTCCTCAACTGGATCATAGACCCCCCCAAAAACACCATATAAATCCGTCCTCAATATTCCTGAATAAACAAGAAACGGACCAACATCCTACTAACACGTCGATTTTCTCCACCACTCTATTATCCCACATAATTACAACCCCTCCTAATGCCCCCTCTGAATCCAGGAAACACCACTCTATACTACACCCTCCCTTGATAGACCTCACCATCTCCTTATCCATAACACCCATCTTAGTCTCTTGAAGGCAAACAATATCCAGCCTCCATCGCGATATGGCTCCACTAACCCCTCATCTTTTCTCGGGGTCATTCAATCCCCTCATATTCGAGGAAATAATACGTAACTTCATTAAATACTGGTTAGAACCTTCCTCCCCCATCCACTCTACCCACTCTACCCTACCCCTCCTCCTCTCCTCTATATCATGGAACAACATTAGTGCCTCCTTTTCATTTCCCAAATATGTTAACCCTGAGAATTTGTTGAATTCTACAATCATACTAGACACCCATTTCTCCACCTCACCCTCCAGTACATTCTTGAGTCTCTTACCCCCGGACACCTCGCCATCCCCCTCCGACCCCCAAGCTCAACTCATAACTTAGGAGACGAACATACCAAATTACACAACAACTCCTTCCCACTCAAAGAATCCCCCGAGGTGCTAGAGAAATCCTACACATACGACTTCTCCTCCAACGCTCCTTCACCCTCCTCCCTGACTGTACAAAGTGGACCACCACTAAGTATGCTCGCACATGGAGAGCCCGCCGGAACACTACCCTCGAAAAAAACAACAATTGAACTCGCACAATCGTTACCCGTCTCCCCTATAGTTATAACATTTTTACTTGTAATGATCACCTCATTCCACATTTTTTATCATATTATAAGACTCCCCCCCCCCCCCCCCCTGCGGACTATTTTTTTCTTTCTAAATACCCCCTTTTAATCACTGTACCCGCCCAATTCTATTAGAATTGGACGATTGTTTACTATATTTTCCTACAAAAGGAATTCTAGATTTAGTTTGACTAGACTTTTTCAACGGAATAAAAACACCCCGAAGTTGGTCGTACCCCCCCACTTCCATCCCAGAAGATGAACCACCACAATATTACTACACGGTGCACTAAGGCAATCCATGCCACACATGTTGTCTTCAAATACCCCAAAAGGATCTTTTCAGAATTGACAATATGCAAATCTACCACTTCACAAACATCAAATGTCTTCACCAATCGACCACTTTCGGCTACTGGAACCACTAAACCCAAGAAGCTACCAGCCTTAGTCTCATAAACCTTTGTCTCATCAACCACGTGGCCTTTGCCTAGCACCCTATTGTTCCTACCCTCCATGCAAAGCCCCACCTGAGAACTTGTACCGACGACCAGGAGCCCGAAAATCTGTCCCGAAAAAAAGCAAAGCCTGAACTGAGCATCCTCACACCTATCAAGTCACCTCCTCTAGAAGCTACACCCCTCATCGTTAAATCCCCACTAAAAGAAGGTTCGCCCATGACTGTTTGAACCCTGCTCCTTAGTTTACTTTGATCACAAGGGATTTTTAGTAAATGATTCCCAAACATACCCTCCACTGCTCGATGCTCAACCCGCTTCAACCTCGTCTCAACTACCGAACGGGAGTTATAATGCCTTCCCATGCATCGGCCAAAGACCTGCTTACCCTTGCTACGCCCTCTAGACCCAATGTTCCCTCCAACCACTTGCCTTGGTATTTTGAGCCCACTAATATTGATATATCAATATATGAAATATATGCATACATGAAAAATATATGAAATAAACGAACTATAAACATATATGAAAATGTATGAAATATATACACAAATTATATAAAATAAATATATACATAAATAAAATATACGAAAAGTATATAAATATACGAAATAGATGATATATTTAAAAATATATGAAATATATAAAATATTTTAAAAAATATATGAAATATATGAATATATATATATATATATATATGAAATATATGAAATATACGAAATGTACTAAATTATACGAAATATATATCTAAATGAAATATATAAAAAATATATAGAAGGAACCCTAAAAAATATATATATAAATATATATTTATATATTTACGGAATAAAATTATTAAACTAACATAGTTGATGAGATACTCCCTCAAAGCATTGTATCTAATATATTTGCTCGGGGTTTGGTAATTACAAACGTAAAAACCTAAAACCGTAATATATATATATATATATATATATATATATATATATATATATATATATATATATATATATATATATATATATATATATATATATAATAAAGGAGCATGGTTTTGGCCAAAATATCTCCATTTTTTATGCATGACATTTTCTCATTTCATGCCCAAGCATGAAATGTCATGCTAAAAGTTTTTTTTTTTTGTGTTATATATATACTATTATAAATACTATTATACTATTATAAATACATATATTTTTTGTGTAAATTTGTTTTTATTTTTTTTAAAGGGAAATAATTATTTTTAAAAAGGGAAATAATTTTAAATAATTTAATTTATATATTTTTAAAATATTTATACTTTTTATATTTTTTTTAATTTATATTTTTAAAATATTTTTTTTTATAAAAAGGGTTTCGTTTTTGTTTTTTTAAAAGGGAGATAATTATTTTTGAAATGGGAAATAATAAATTTTTATATTTTTTAAATATATATTTTTTAAAATATTTTTTGTATTTTTTTTAATAAAAAGGGTTTTGTTTTTTTAAAGGGAAATAATTATTTTTAAAAAGGGAAATAATTTTAAATAATTTAATTTATAATTTTTATATTTTTTTAATTTATATTTTAAAAATCTTTTTTTAATTTTTTCTTTAATTTTAATGTTTTTATCACGGGGGGAAAATTCATCGTCGTGCCCTCGGCACAGGCATCCTCTAGTATATATATATATTATAAAAATGTACTTAAATTAGTTAAATATATATGATTTGAAATTATGAAAAATAAGTAAAAATATTTTTCTTTCAAGTATATTTTAAAATTAATGTAAATTTTCAAAATGCAATTTCGCTATTGTATTTTGTATTTCAAACAAAGATGTTACTTCTTGTTGAACATTACTTATTACGCTTATTGTGCCTACTTCAAATCTGCATATTCAGTCAACTATACAACTTATATAACATCTGCTATATTATATAGATTTCAAATTTTCTCCTGTTCATTTTTAACTCCTAAAAGAATGAGATACCTTATATACACAAAACTCTTTTTTTGGTAAGCAAGGGTGATGATTGTAGTCATACCGAAAAATGAAAAACAGTGATAAAGAATGTTAATAGTTATTGATATCATATCTATCTCTAGACCAAACTATCCTCCTTTTTTTATAGAAGGAACCCTAGACGTCATACCCCCCCTCCCCCTCTTTATCCTTCATGAGGAAGTGGGGGATGACCCTCTCCCATATTCATTTTATTTGCAACAAATTAGTTTTAGTTTTAGTAAATGTTAAATGGCCATTCCTTTGTGACAATTTTATGTCTATCTTTTATGAGAGTTTTGTCCTTCCTTTTTGTAAGGTTATTTGTGGGAGTTTTTCTCTCTTTGTGTGGTTTATGTTCTTCTTAGAGGCTTTGTGTTGTGTCTTTTCCTTTTCGACGGAGTTGCGCCTGATGTTGTGATCTGTAGTGTGGCCTCCGTTAAGATTGGGTCGAGATCCATTAAACAATCTTTGACTATTTTTCAGTCTAAATGCTTATTTCTTCTCTTTATCAGTTGGTGTTACTCGTCTCTCTGGGACAAGCTTCAATGGAATATATCTATATTAACCACTCTTATAAAAATATTTTTATATCGATTGATCATTTTCTTCCATATGTATTGTGTATTTTCCCCATACCTCATTTTTTGGATCACTGGAGAGTCCACTTTACCAGATATTTCACCATTGCGACATATATTGGTGTTGAAAAGTTTATTTTTACAGTGTTATCGTTTATCATCTTAAGATGTACTCAATGTTTAAGCATTTTATATCTTATCTATGTATGGTATGTTGTGCCACGAACTTTATATTTCTTATCAGTTATTAATGAGAGATACATTTTCTTTTTTTAAAAAAATAATGTTATTAGTTATATATTCTCACAACGAAATTACTTAATCCTCTTATTCTCCTTACTTTATGCAATGCCTATAATATACTTTACTAACCCCATAACTAAAAGAGGGTGTGTCCCCATAAAAATAGGTGTACTTCTCTCTTTCCCTTTTTAACATAGGTGTACCTCCAATACATGATGTAAATAAAACCAAATTTTTATTTCAAAAATGGGGAATAAGATGAGCTGGGAGAGATTACAAACTTTTTCTAAAAGTAAACGAGCTCCTGGAATAATTATTATTAAAAAATGATGCCTAATAAAAAAAATATAACAATTAACAATTCTGCCTAGTCTTAACAACAACTAATAGTCATTGTCTACATCAACAATAATAGGTTTGTGAACCATATAAAGAATAGGTAAACGAATAATTAATCCATTTTATCGATCAATACATCTATTTTACCATTTATTTCAAAAAATTGCGGTTCATCGTTCAACCAAAAACTCATCATACATATATCGTTTCTAATAAATTTATACAAAAAAAAAGTGAATCCGGTGTATAATTGTAAAATATGCATCATTTCAAAAAAATGCCACTTTTCTAAAAATTCTCTACAAAACTAATATGGGCTTTTGTATTACACTATCATATGGTTCAAGATTTTTTTTACTGCATTATCTTAAAACATATTTGACCATAAAATTAAATCCATGTTGAAAGTTAAATTGAAAAACCAAGACCCCATATCCATGTTCAATCTCACATGTTACATTTAATTGATGCTATACTTTTCCTAGCATCTTTCGTGATTATGCAGGGTTGAATTATTGGGTCTTTTCATTAATCATCAGTAAAGTTAACAAAAATAACAATTTTGGACATTTTATAATTTTTAGTTACCAAACCCCTTTTCCCATTTTGTATATAAATGAACTTCCACGTATAAGATCATATTTTTAAACCAAATGCAAGAAGGGGGTTCAAAGTAGAAAAAAATCGAATGAATACATATATACATTCGCATGCTACATGAAATGAAAAAGTGGATTAGAAATGATATTTTCAACATTCACAACTCTTAAAAAGAAGAAACATTCACCCAAAACATAATGTTCACCTCTTTAAAGAGATCTTTAGAAATGCAATTGGTTGTTATCAAAGATGACAAAGAAACAAATAATAAAAAAATATACTAATAAAATGACTTTTCTTTTTGTATGTGACAAAACAAAGGGAAACAAGAAAAATTGAATAATACTTATACTTACAATCCCAACCCATATTTGTTTTCTCTTCATTCACTTCAACTTTCTCAGCAATAATATGAAAAGAAGATAGGACATTTTTCAGAGAGGAAAAAAAGAAGAAAAACAATCAAAACATTAATTACATAATTATGTTTTTTTACCGTTGAACCCTACAATGTGTAGAAAACATAAGATAATCAGGTTTGAACATGAGTGTCAAGTGGAAAAAAAGTAGATATAAAATTAGGATTCATATAAACCCCCAGAGAGAGAGAGAGAGAGAGAGAGAGAGAGGTGGGATTACGGGAGGAGGATATAAATAGGGTATTGGATAGAGAGATGGGGTACGTTTGGAGAGTATGATGATTTTATAAGAGTGTCAGAATGTGTCTTAACATGAATTAAAGTAGTGGGTACTTTCGGAGGGTAGTGGCCAATATTTTGGTCTAATATTGGTCAATGGTGGAAGAGAAGGGGTGAGGAAGGGGGAGTGTGACTATTTTATAATGGTTTTAGGCCGTGATAAATTTAACACATTCTTAAATCGTGCAAAATTTGGTATTGATGATGCTAAATTTTGGCATGGTTTTGAACCGTGCCAATTTGAAATGTGTTGTTTCGGTGTAGTGATCATGAATTAAAAATAAAAATAATGAGAAACTTGTTCCTATCGTAGATTTCTAACTCTGACTTTATTCATCCTTCCCTAAGCCATTAAATTACAAACCTCATCAGATTTGTCAATGAAGCGTTAACTTCAATTATATAGAATCCTTATTCCAAGGTTAGGCTTTTATCAACATGAAAACAAAGAAAATTATTCTATAACAAAATCCTATGCAATGGACCATTATATATACCTTTTGCTCGTTATGCAATCTCTAAATGTTTTTGTCAGCCACTCAGTATGATAGATTAATTTTTTTACGACGACGGGAAAGAAAAAGGCATAACAAACATTAGGGAGTTACAAAGTAGAAAGACCTCAGCAAAGGATAAGCCCTCCTCATTGAGATCACGATCAAGCATTTTGATCAGCTTATCTAGAATAGTTTCATATTCCACATACAAATCATTCACCTCCTTAGCCAAGTGCACTATGTAATTAGCTTCAATATTGCTGACTCTAGGGACATGTAGGATAATCGCATTTAAACGTCTCTCGAGGTCCTTGCAATCTTCAATTATGTTTTCCAGTGGGTGATTTCTAGTGTTTTCTTAATATAAGAGGTTTATCGTTTCCAGGTAGTCATTTTTGAGGTAATTTTTTTCCATTTCTTTCGAAGTGCAATGTTGAAGCCGTGGAATATTCCTTCAAGATTCGCATGGAGCGGATTAGCGGTGCGCTAGATTTTCCCCATAAAACCCACAATCCATTATCTCTCCGTCGTTTTTCACTACCCCTCTAAAGGATCCCATACAACTATGATTGTTAAAGACACCATTCGTATGAATGATGAAGACATCTGCATAAAAAATTGAGCGCAAAGTGAGAGATGATAACTTTCTACCACTAATATTTGCTCTCTTAACTTTTTAGGATTCAAATAGGTTTGTCAAGAAATTCATAGGTTGATGAGCAATCGTTAATGGGGAATCATTAACATTATTGAAAATGAAGTCGTTTCTAGACTTCCAAATTTTCCATAAAGTTATAATAAAGCTTTTTTACCTGTGATGGCCAAAGTGCCCCTAAGCATTATCTGTGACCCAATCATTTATATTACCTGGAGAGTTATTATAGGTTGAATGAGTATAACCGATGGCCTCCCAGACCTCCCTCGTGTGGTAGCAATCCTTAAACAAGTGGGTGTTGTTCTTTACCAGGTCACAACGTGTGCATTACCCATTAGATGCAAGACCCCATTGCATGCGGTATTCATTAGTATGCATATTACCATGGAGGATCAACCATGTGAAAGTAATGAGTTTAGGTGGGATGCTACGTTTCCAATTTTTTTTCTAAACCTCCCATAGTTGAGTCTTCTTCTATATAGTGATCAACAAGTGATAATAGGATTTTATAGAAAATTTATCATTTCGACTGGGAGCCCAAGAAGGTCTATCGAAATGCAATGATTATTATTTGATAGGACCATGTATTAATTATTCACTCTATATATCCAACTAGTGGTGAATACTAATGTCAATGAGTTAATTATATAAGTCCTTTCCCAAAATACAAATCATCTTAACTATAGTATTTTTTTTTCAAAGACGGGTATCAGGTTTACAACATTAACATATAATAAGGTGAAAATTAAGGTTAGTTTCATAATAGATCTATGAATATCCTTGTGTTAGAAAAATCATGATTAAACAACTGAATTTATTACCTATATATGCTGATGCAATTAGAAATACCGTTGTCCCATGAATTACGTGTTTATTAATGGTGAGGCTAATTCTCCAGTCATTAAAATTTTAATGCATGTCCATTCATTCTTTAATTTTCACCCTATCATTAGTTAAGCCTGTTATAATGAAAACTAGTTGTAAACTGGGCACAATGTGCGGAACATAGGAAAAAAGTATCTATCAAATTTTCCAAAAAAACTCACAATAAGAGAGGATGAAGCAGATTGAAAGCTGAAGAGAAGAAAAAGACTATTATAGAGGGAGTCTAAGAGATGAACATACATAGAAAACTTTTGGTTAACAACGTCGTAAGTCGAAATGATGAATTGAAATTAGAAGTTGCTGGTAAATAATGCCTAGTTTCACTCAATAAATGAATGTTATAGCATTTCTAAAGTCTTAAATTAAAAAATGCACTTAAAATGTATTTTTTCAAATAGTTGTTTTTTTAACAAAAAATATATATTTTATTGAATAATTTTTATCCTTGCAAAAAAAGTAAAATTTGTTGTTACGTAAAATAGTTAAAACTATTATTTACTTTTTAAAAGAGTGTAATTAATTTTTATTTAATTTAATTTAATTTATATACTTTTTCGAATAATTTAAGCCTTTTTATCTTTTATGGAAATGTAAATAAAAAGGATAATGATTTAATAGAAAGGCCAGAGGAAATTAAAAAAGGGAAAAGAATGGTGGAGAAATAGGATGCCATGTGGACGTGCTTTTAATACCTATACAATGCATTTTATATTATAGAATATATATAGTTGTTAAAAATGTTCTTTTGCCCTCCGCCCCCCCAGTATATACTCATTTAAGTCCGAATTTATGCTAAATTTATGGATATAGCATGCTATAACTAATCACTTCACTACATCTCCTTTTACTTTTTTTTCTCTTTTTAAGAAAAATAAAAGAAGTCACAACTTCCCCTCACTTCGGGATTACTCAAACAATTAGGCAAGGGGAGAAAAAATAGTCATTGTGGTTGTGAGCAGATCAATCATTCTATCTTTGTGCTATTGTCATATATATATATATGGAGGGGGGGGGGGGGATCCATTTTCTATAGTCCATGAGAGTAGTCGACTAGTCCTGATGGATTAACACTTGGGTCGACCCAAATCTTAACTCAATTTTCACACGGGGCATTTTAGTGGTATAACAACACTTACAGATATGGTCAAATCAGGTACCAAAAATCTCGGATGAGATATTCAAGTACCTTATGGAAAATCCACACGATGGCTAGAGTTCCTTGAACAACTCAAACTTTGTAACAACATACCTATAAATTGTATACCTCGACCCACGGCAAAGGGATTGAAACTTGAGATTTTGAGAGACATTTAATAAGAACATGTAACCTCTCCGTGGACGTAGGAAAATTGCCAAACCATGTAAATTGTTTTCGTGCGTGTAATTTCCTTTACTTTCTGCTATTTGTGATTGTTTTCAAGGAATCTCTTATTGTGATACTTTTCTACACTAAAAATTGGCGCCGTCTATGGGAAACAATTTGTATTCCTAAGAAAGAATTCATTACCAGAAAGCCCACAATGTTTCACGACAACAACAATATCCCCTAAGCCGACGACGTCCAAGAAGACCTAGTTTCTCCTAGGGTTAGGTCTGAGATTTGACATTATATAAACCCCAGGCTTCAACAGGACGGGCAACCCTCTGAATAAATCCATGGGAAACCTAGGTCTACCCATATTTCTAGGTTGGTCGATGATTATGAAGCTAGGCTTAATGAACAAAAGGAGTTTGTGCGCCTCTAAGGGGAAGAAAATACCTGCAGAGATGACTCGAAAGAATAGAGAGAGTCCTCTAAAGGGCCACTAGAAAACATCATGGGAGGGATCCTAGACCTCAGGCGAGAAAAACTCTCAACCGAGGAAGGAACTCCAGGCATGACCAGGAAAGAACTGAACATAAAAGATTAGAGCGAGGGAGATCAGAGCCTGGCCAGCATGAGAGGCTCCCCAGAAGAAATGAGACAAAACTAAGACTTAAGGATTATGGTCCGTAGGGAGATGGACCAACATCCAGCTCACCGAGGAGACAGATGCACCATAAAGATAACTAGAAAGTCTCTCAATACTCAGATGAAGTCCCCTTTTTCAAGGGCACGAGTCACTAAAAAAATTCACTGTCCCCAGGTTCAAGGTCTACGATGGAAAAACAGACCCTATAGACCTTGTCAGGAAATATTGGTAGGAAAATGACCTTAAGGAGCCACAGTGATGCACTTATATGTAGTATATTCCCTTCTAAACTACATGATGTATCACATAAGTGGTTTGAGATAATTCTTCATATGTCGATTGGGAATTTCGCAGCACTGGCGGAGGCCTTCACGATGTGATTCATAATTAGCAGCTCCCATCCCAGGTGGATGGATGCACTACTCACAATGAAGCAAAAGCCACAGGAGAACCTCTAAGATAATGCTAAAAGATATTGGGAAGTTTTCAATGAGATGGATGATTGCTCGGAGCAGGTTACCATAGCATTCTTTAAATTCATCTTGTTGACCACCTCTTTGCTACACAAATCCCTCACTAAGAAGGAGGACACTATCATCGATAATCTTATGGATCATATTAAAAAATATGCCAAGATGGAAGACGTGGTACATCCTAATGGAGGGGACAACGATCGGGCAAAGGAAAACATGGGGTGCTCCAGTATTATTTATGAAGAAATGGGATGGATTGATGAGGTTGTGTGTTGAGTACGGAGCATTGAAAAGGTCACGATCCAAAATAAATACCCATTTCCCCACGTTATGACCTGTACAAACAATTGAGAGGATAAACCTACTTATTAAAGGTTGACTTGAGGTCAGGTTATCACCAGTCAAGTATTAGGTATCCCTAAGACCTCATTCCTCATGCAGTATGGGTCGTATGAGTTCAGGTTATGCCGTTTGGGCTAACCAATGCAGCAGTTGTATTTATGGATCTTTTGGAAACGGTGCTCGAAGATTTCTTAGACAAGTTCATGATTATTTTTATAAATGGCATTCTAGTCTATTCTGGGACTAAGGGTGAGCATGCACACCATTTGTGTATGGTTTCACACACATTATGGTACCATCATTTGTACGCCAAGTTATACAAATATGGGTCTAATTATGAAAGGTCCAGTTATTGGGTCATATTATGTCTTAGAGAGGCATTTCAATGTATCCGAGTAAGGTAGTAGTGGTGAGGGAGTTGGGTCATCCCACGACATCGAGGGCATACTATCCGAGTAAGGTAGTTGATTTGGATTTATCAGGTACTATCATCATTTTATTAAGGTGTTTTCGGATATTGTGGGTTCGTTGACGAATCTGACTCGAAAGGGGGTGGAATTTGTGTGGGATGACTACTGTCAATTAGATTTCGATGAGATAAAGGACAAATTAACTTTGGCACAAGTACCCACTGTCACATCCCGAGTTTACCGAGGTTGAGGGTTAACCTGTTAATTGTTGAATTATGAATAAATCTGAATACGGAAATAACTAAGGCATTTATTGATTCTCAAATTTATTACAACTGAAATCTAGAATTAATACAAAAGTATTTCTCCTGGTAACTAGGCTCCTTTTCTTTTAGCATGGCTTTCTTTGTCTTAATGTATCAGGTGATCTCTGAACTTTTCATCATGTCCTATTGGTACATGTGTAAAATAATTGAAAAATAAGGAATAAATAAAACTTGGCCCAGTAGATAATTCGAGTTATATAATAATATAAATATGGGAATCTATTTAAATAGCATAACTGGGTCTGAAATGCTTGAAAT
Organism: Sambucus nigra; assembly: GCA_949130495.1. NCBI lineage: Eukaryota > Viridiplantae > Streptophyta > Magnoliopsida > Dipsacales > Adoxaceae > Sambucus > Sambucus nigra. The sequence goes on along the minus strand of OX422213.1, from coordinate 101,541,796 downwards.
GTAAAACAGTGTATAGTAATCTGCAACAACAAGAAATATCAACATAACTGAAGTCTATGATAATGAAAGAACTATATGGTGATTATAACCGAATATGGTATTTTTTGAGTTATAAATTATGTTCAAACTATACTATGATAACCCATAAATTATCATCTATCGGGGCTGGAAATGTGTAGTCATACCATTATAAATGCACTTGAACAGGAAATCTCGATAATTAGGGAATAACCAAATAACTTGGCACACTTAGCTAGAGTGGCACTCATGCATAGAGCAAATATAACAATAAGGCAATCAACATACGAGTCCTTCAGGTCAATTAGAGTTACCGGGGGTTTACAGGGTCTAATCCCTAGATTATACGGTATGCTAATAAAGGTTTCAATGATAATGTGGCAGGCTATGCTGCAAATCAGATAATTGAAACCAAGTTTAATAATATGCAGGGTATACTGCAATATGGTAAAACAATTTAAATCACTGTTCAACAGGATACAGGGGTGTACTATAATTTGGATAATTTACTAAAATCAAATAGGCTGTCAGAGTTGGGTTGGCTTGAGTTTAATCAAATAAAAGATTGAATCAATATTCACGGAACATTTGAACTAGTAAAGAGTTCATAAATGAGAATACGAGTTCAAGGCTATCATATAGTGATATAACAAGCAGTAATGTCAAAGACATAAGTTCAAGGTATAATAGTGAAATAGAACCCCCTACCGATGTTTACGAGCTTTTCGTTGTTATTCAAGGATCTTTCATTGTTGCATTCCATTTCTCGTAGTTTTTTGGCTCGAGTGGGTATATCGGTGTTTGGGTGAAATGGTTTGGGTTTATGATGTCGTACATCATTAAGTAATTATGAATAAAACTTATATTTTTTTTAAATGGAATCAAGGGATTCTATTTGTCTAAATAAATTGAATAAACATAGTTTAATATTTTATTAAAATATTAATCTGGTTGAATAATCGACTTAACTATTTTAATCAAATGTACATTTTTATACAAAAGTATAGATCTTCTTTTTTTCTGTCACTATTATATTTTATATTATTTGAGTGCCAACATTCGGTACAGGTAGTATCAAATTAAAATAAAAATCGAAAACTCCCTTCCTTATTTGGACAATAAACCAATGGTAATATGACTTCCGATATTAGTCAACATAACACAACAATTTGTTCAACACCTGCATAATCATATTTTTAATACAAATGGCTCGTAATAGCATCTCAGATTATAACGGCGAAATTTCGAGTCGTTTGGTATCATAATTCGTTTTAAACATATTTTTAAAAGAAAAGTGACAATTTTATTAGAAAAATGTTGACAAGTCCAAATATACTCAGAAAAATGTATGATTACTCGTACGTGTCGGGATTTCGTGTTTACGACCATTTGTATACGTAAATAAGTAAAATAATAAATAGGTATTTTTCGAATAAAAATTACACTTAAACAATACTGAAATTGAGATTACAACAACCGGAACCTACCCCGAGGTGTAATCGAATCGGACAAAAGTTTAGTAACAGGAAAATGCTTTGAGTCCCAAATAATTCCCCCAAATCTCCCCCAAATCCTATGTGGACGCCACGTCATTCTCCACTTGCCTGTTATCTATTTCCATGTGATGCGGGTCCCGCCAGGGCACAAAGCACAAGTCATTTCGGAGGAGATTTGGGGGAGTTATTTGGGGTATGTAGCATTACTCTTAGTAAAAATCCAACAACATTAATCCAACAAAATTGTAATATTCTATGATATTATATATATCCACACACACACACACACACACACACACACACACACACACATATATATATATATATATATATATATACTAGAGGTGACCCGTACGATGCACGGACGGGTGTAACACATTCTAAAATATATTATTCTAATATGTAGTCCAATATATAATTTTTATTGGTATTTAAAAAATGATCATTTCCATAACCTTGGAGATGTAAATGTAAGTAATATGGAGAGAAATGCACATTAATTGAAAAGAATATGAGGCAGTGAATGCCAATAATTATATTATCCTAGAACATAACATAGTAAAAAAATCCAAATAATTAAAAAGAAAAGGGCTATTTTGAGTTTCCTCCTTGCTTTATCACCAGGCTCACCTCCATTTTTTTTTTAATACACCCTCATTCTATTAATTATCCGTACAAACTGTTTGTGCCGTTTACATTTATTTACCCCCAACTTTTATAACCATTTTCAAGTGAGACACCTATTTTTTTTTTAAAATCATTAAAGCCCCAAATTATTAAAACCACAATTGTTTTATCTTTATATGACGAAACTTCATCGACATATATTTGAAAAGTTTTAAAAAGTTGAAAAAGTCCATAATATAAGAAATTTTGAAATAAAATAAAGAATTGAAAATTTCTAATTGACAACTATTAAGAATTAGGAATATTATAAATTCAAGGTGTAAAATATATCAAAATACAATCGGAATAGTTTTAGTAAAATCCTAATTGGGTATATGTTAAAAATATCAAAATAGTAAAGTCAGAAAATATAGAAAAAGTTGAAATGTTTTCCAATAATTGGAATTTTTTAATGTTAAAAGATCATACTATTTTGATTTTTCAAATATATGAAAATTAGTAATTTTTAAAAAAAATTCGATATAATATAATATTTTTGAAGTTTGAACATTCCAAACACTTATTTAATAGGAACTAATTTCATCTTTTTCGATATTTTCTGAATTTTTTCAATTATTATTTTAATTTTTTTAATTATTTTTTTAACTTTGAGATATTCCAAATATTTGTGGAATTAATTTTAATTTCAAAATTTTCTATATTTACTCACTTTTTTTTTTCAAAATTATACTATTTTGATCTTTTTAAATGTGCTCAATTAGAATTTTTCTAAAATTATTCCGATTGTATTTTGACATATTTTATTTATTCGAAACCAATTAAAAAAGTTCCCTTTTTATTTTATTACATAATTTCTTTTTTTTATTTTGTTACAAAATTTCTCTTTTTTAGAATTTTTTAAATATACACCAATGAATTTCTTTGTATAAAAATAAAAAGATTGGAGTGTTAATAATTTTGGGTCGTAATCATTTTTTTAAATTGAAGGTCTCTTGCAATACTGGCCATAAAATTTGTGTGTGTGTGTGTGTGGTGTGTGTGTGGGGGGGGGGGGGGGGAGGGATCACATAATATAAACAGGACTAACGGTTGTGATGAATAGTTATCAGAATGAGGTGTATTCCTTTTTTTTTAAATTAGAGTGTATTGCAAAACTGTTGAAAAAGGGGGGGGGGGGGGGGGGGGGGGGGGGAACTCAAAATAACCCTTAAAAAATCCATATAAAAACTCATTTTAAAATAAAACATTTGTCTCCCATATTTTCTACTTATTTAAAATGGGCTACAAAATGATAAAATCAATCACTAAAAACAATGAAAAAAATGTGCATGTTGAACCCTTGTTAACCCCTCTCTCTGAAATGCTTCACCAGAAAATAAAAAAGGCAAATAGGCATTAATTGTAGTCATGGTGTAAAAAGCATTAGTAGGACATTCTCATGTGTAGTAATAGAAAACAAATGTAAAAACTTTCATCCAATGATATTTATTTTATCACTTTTAAGAACAACGAAGCAAAATATGTATCCATCTCCTTGGATCACAAAAACATTAAAATAAATATAATACCTAAATAGAAAGATCTAATGCATCATTAGTAATAGAAAATATATTTCCACCTTGCATTGTTAGGTTAACTATGGGAAACCTCGTGTCATTTCCACTTCATAGAGAGATAGTTGGTGAGTGGACTAAATGGAACAAAAAATAAAAAGAATATCATTATCCCAAATTAAATCAACCTCTTGACATAACAGTATTCAAAGGCATCGTGGAATCATATTGGTAACTGCAACTTGGTAATTAAACTGCAAAGTTGAAAAAACATTTCTCAATCTATAGTAAATAATTAGCTTGTGTAAAAATCAATTCGTGAATTCTTGAGTGAAACAAATGTGGAAGGGAAAAAATATTAGAATGTTACCTTATATTTTCAGCATTTTCAAACCCTATAAAAGAAAGAATAAAAAAAAGGAAAAGAGAAAAAGCGAAGCAATCACTGTCAACAATGGACTGGATGATGATGAAATAAAATACCGTTAAAGGTTTTAATCAATATATGAGGAAAACCCTTACCATGGTGAAAGAAAATATGGGACTGATTCTTCAACATATGTTGGGTCAGAGATTCAAGGCAAATTACAACGTATGCTTATGTAAACCGGCTTGCTTTTCTTCAAAGCAACTGATATTGCAATGTCAATCACCTAATGCGCATCATCCAAGTTATTCACCACTTCCTGTTGCATATTCACCCAATGATTATTATTACCAACCAATAAAATAAATAAAAATTACTACAACACTTACAAATTAACTAATTGAAATGTATAACTTTCGCCAATCTCATGCCTAGAGTGGAACTTTCAGTAATAATGTACAAATTTCAATTTATGCTAATAAATTTACAAAATTTGTGTAAATTCTGGATGGACCAGTCGAAACAAATAGGTGTAATTCAATACAGACTTCTGTACTCTCTATTCACTGCACAATTTTATACTAAGTCTATCATTTAAAGGATGAACGGTATTTTCATTTGGGTTGTGCGAAACAAATGAGAGAGAGAGAGGGGGGGAGAAACTAACTTACTGCTCACATTTGATGGAGGTGGTTATGAAAAAAAATATGGAGAAGGAGAGTGTTATAGATGGGGTCTGAGAGGAAGAGTTAATTTTAGGTCATGGGTGGTTGAGGTTGAAATATATGGTAAGATGCGTGCATGGTAGTGGGTAGTTTGTAAGTGGGTTTTTTGAGTCAGTTATAAAAAAGGAGGTTACATTGTTAAGGCAGGTGTGAGGCGTGAAATTTTATATGGACAGGTATTAGGAAGTTACAGGGTTTGATGTGTGAGTGGGATTTCTTTAAACTTATGTGGAAACTTTATATGTGGACACCTGTGTTAAGTTGATTAAAAAAACTCAAAAATCTGAGAATTTAGGATTGAGGTTTTCGAGGCTTCTCCAAGCCACTACTACATATGTATATATAATAAGATATATATATATATATATATATATATATATATATATAATGAAAGCTAATAGGGGAAAACCCATTCCTGTTTGGGGTATTGAAATCGTTGGCCACCACCATGGAAATGGGTGGTTGTCAAGCTTCAAACCACACACATATACATGCACATACAAACATCCATTCATCTATATAATCTATAGAAGCTTCGAGCTTTGTTAATGGCAGCAAATGAAATAAAAAAAGAAAAAAATGAAATAAGATGAAGAAGAGGAGGCAACAGGGGTCGGCGGTGTAACCCGGGGGAGGTTGGTCAACGTGACTTGGGGAGAGGAGAGGAAGTCGACGGTGGCTTGGGGTGCGGGAAAAAAATAAGGTCGCGGGTGAGAGGGATATGGATTGGGTGTAAACAGGAAAGGGGGAAATCGGTTTTTGGGCGGTGGGTTTTCTAACAGAGAATCGTAATTTAAGATAGATAGATAGAGAGAGAGAGAGAGAGAGAGAGAGAGAGAGAGAGAGAGAGAGAGAGAAAGAGAGTTGTGAAATCGTGGGTGATGAAAATCGAAGGGTTGGATCCTTATTTATAGTTGTTAGGCATACTATAGTCAGCATAGGATGATTACATAAATGAGTTTATTTAGTAGTCGCGTATAATTTTTAACGAATATTAATTTTTATAATTTTATCCAACTATAAATTAGTAATGGAGTGAGTAGGATGTGTTTCTGTATTTTTTTTCGCTTTGACATTACCTTTGGATAATGCTAGTTTATACACACCATACTTTAAATAATAATTAAAAGTACTATGTTTTAAACTCGTTCTACTATCCATTTTTTATGAAAAATATTATATTTCGAGCTAGAGAATAAACATATCGATTATATTTTCATGTTAGGGACAATATGTACGGGTTGTAATTTTTGTGAAAATTATAAATAGTCCATAAAAGTCAATTTGACACATAAATAATTCAATTAAATTAAAATAAAAAAAATCAGGGTATTACAATCTACCCACCTAAAAAAAATTGTCCTTGAAATTTCGATATCCTGAAGTTTCAAATTCTCATATTGTGTATATCGTCTAAGGTATGTATCATACTGGAAAAGTTTATTATAGAACAAGATCGGTCTTTTCCTATTAGTGTATAACCTAATCATGTAAGGAATAATGACATAATCAGTTATATATTAATCAATTTAACTCAACGGTTGAAGTGAAATAAACACAATTACACATTATGAAACGGCTCAACAAGTAAACATATCACGAACTAGTTCAGGTTAAAGGTTGCGGATGGTTTATAAACGGTTATCCCATATTATCTATTTATAGGCATTAGGACATAGTAATTATATACAATAATGCCAATTCAATAAAATTGGAGGAAATCAATTCAGATAACTAGATATAATAGTTTCTGAAAAGGGATTTGAGATAATTAATAGGCATTTTTACAAGCTTTTCCAGGTATCGTGTATCAAAACAGGGGTTTTGGTAACATGGTTCATATATGTTCTCGTGGTTTGAGGTTCGTTTCAGATAATTCATTTCGTCATGCTATACTAATAGTTACGGGTAAGAGAATATGATAGGTCGAATAATGGGTTTTATAATAAGAGTATTGTATAGTTGTTCACAAAATAGGTATTTATAAGTAAAGCTTGTGTTTCAACAGTTTATACTCGAAGGTTTGTAGTTTGGCTTTCCAAAGTTAATCAACATGTTAACTAAACCGTAAATTATGTTTTAAGGATTCTCATAACTAATCGAAAGAAATGTCGCATTCTAGACTAATGATGCATATTCATAATAGGCACCTGATCATCTTTTTGATAGTTTATATAATTAAAATGTTCTCGCCTTCGTTTTCACAATCAGAACTGGTAATCACTACTAAAAGTTAATTTTGAGACGGTGGTATAACATTCCCAAAAGATCGTTTATCCATCTCAAATACTTTTTGGGACGCTATTTGGGACGATGAGTTTTTTTTATAGGGGTTATAAATACCTTTTGGGACACCATAGCAGTCGCAAAAGAGTTTTTTAAGACAGGAACATATCCGTCTCAAAAGGTCCTCATTTTATATGACCCTTTTGAGACGGCACAAGAGTTGTCACAAAAGAGTGTTTTTTAGGCGGGTATTTATCTGTCTCAAAATATTACTATTATAGAACACCTTTTTGAGATGCTACAAAGCCATCTTTAATATATATTAGGACAGTTTTATCCATCCCAAAAGAGGTCAAGGGATCTCAAATTTTTCCACCAATATTTTGTGGAGAATTAAATCAATCGCTAAAGTTTAATATAGACTTGAATTACATTTTAGATAACACAAACAATGAATAATCATAAAATGAAATACATAAGATGATTTTCAACCAACACAACGAATCAATTTCATTCAATAATAAATTGAGTTCTTACAACCATCTCCAAATATTCATCAAAATAAGAATTATAACACAATGTTCAAATATTTGACTTGACAACAAAAATACATTAATTTATTAATACACCAAACATGTAATGCTTTTATTAAAGTAATTACTCCACACTAAAGCGTACGACCTCCAAAACCACTGATTAATATTTTCATGTTTGACAAAAATTGTCACCTAGACAAAAAGAAACAAAATGTCAATTATGTCAGAATTAATACCCCTTGTTAACAATACAATGTGGAAAATAAATCAGTATAGTATATTCTCATCATATACAATATACCTATCTAACTATTTTTTTTTTTTAAAACTCGGTAGAGTCTCCTTTGTTTATTCATGAAAATCATAGGTAGCCAACCTATTTTAAACATTAAAATTAATTCTAAGAATAATTTACACCAACCAACAGAAAATTTTAACCACCACCATAGAAAAATTTCACCACCACCATTGAAAATTTAAATTTAAACGAGAGAATTTTCCATCCGAATATCTCTCAATATATATATATATATATATATATATATATATATATATATATATATATATATATATATATATATTATAACACCCCGCCTAATTAAATACCGTGTGATCAGTCCTTTTTTAAATTAAAAACCAAGGTGAACGGTTGGTTCATTCTGAGCATCACTATCGCAAAATAAAATTTTCAATTTAAACACCCTAAATAATAAAGCTAAGTGTCAAAACAATTTAGAAGCTTATTTTCTTTTTATTTAATCCAAGTATGAAAACCTTTTTTTATAATTAACAATTTGAGAATTCACACATACTAGGGAGGGATAATAGCACACAAGAATTTAAATCATCTAAATAAACCAAACAAGTTTAAAACTATAAATGAAACCATTTTGACAATAATAAAATCCCAAAGAGTACCGAATACTAGAAATATAAATGAACATAAAAACTCTGACAAATCCAATTGAATATGGAAACGGGCGAAACAAGCCCTAACTAATCAAAACTAAAATAAGAGTAGATTCAACAACAAGGTCGTCTAAGCAATGGCCTGCAACTCCCACATAAGCTGCAGCGCGTCTGTTCTAAGGAATCTAAGCATGATGCCCATGTGGCTGGACACCTGTAATATATAAATATATATATATATATATACAAGGGGAAATAAAATAACAGGAAATGAGTCAGAGCCCGAGTGTAAAACAGTTTAAAAATAGCTTAGCAAGTATTTAAAATGCTTACCGGCTAATGCAACAAACATGTTAGTGTGCGACACTCTCTTGAGAATTATGACCTATCATCTAGTGTGCACGCCTATCGTACTAATAAGTCTCGTAGGTTTCTCTAACTTATTCTCCATAAGGTTTTATCATGTGAAAAGTAAGGTTATGATATTTACTTTTGGAAAATCATTATCTTCAAGATTTCTTAAGTTACTTAGGACAACTCATTACCGTTATAAAGTTCCCGATCACTTATAAGAAAGTTGAAGCATTTATTCATTACTTATCTACTTATAAGCAAAGTAGAAAGTTCTCATATAGATATACGTATATATATTAGTCACGCATATAATATATATACTAACGACACCCCACTTAAAATCTATGGTGCTGGCATACTCTGCTATTAAGTCCCCATATCACTTAAACTAAGGGAAATACTAGTTCAAAATCACTCTCGAACTGTATTAACACAATACACAAATAAATGGAGGTGACACATAGTTCCAGGTCCTAAGAGGTCATCACATACCCTCACGTCTCTTAGAACATATGACTATCTTTTTCAGAAAGCCTGTATTGAGGATACTATCTTCTAGGGTACAAATCAATATCCCCCATAAAGGTCCAATAGAGATAAGACTGTCCCGGTGCGGAATCCTCCGTGATAGCAAGTAACCCGAGTATGATTTTTACACAAATACATAATATATGCACAGTCACACCGTCATATTTATAAATATTCACAATTTCTAAGTTAGGTGCGCCCACGACCCATAACTAAAATTTTCCGTTCTTAGCATAATCTACTCAATTATCTCACATAACGGATTCGTCTCTTTTTATTCTCATATATAATTTATTTCATACTTACTTCTCATCTCTCGAAGTATTCTATCTCACTAAGTATAATTTCATTAGGTATACCATCTTTAACCTTCTGTCCTATGTTTTTCACGAGTCCCTTGATTCATTAACGAATTTACTCCCAATCTCTAATGTGTACCAAAATTTCCCGTTAACCCACTATTTCGTCCCATATTAAATTTTATTCAACGGGGTTTATTTAGACCCTACTAATATTCCTCACGACTCCTCATATTCTATAAATAATAAGCAAGGGCTCCTACATAATTAAACTGGATTAAAGAAAAAGGGGGAAAATATGCAGTTTTCAGAAGGGGGCGATCGATCGAGGGAATGGGGTCGATCGATCGATCAATGATCTTGGGTCGATCAATCGATTGAAGCAGTTCTTGCCCAGAAATTGCAATTTCAACCTACGGGTTTCAACCAATAATCTTCTCCAAAACTCCATTTAAAATTATCAAACTCCTAAATAAGGTTACTACTAGTTTTATATACATATATGCATGAATTTCTACATAATACATGGATAATTTCTTCAATGGAATTGAATTAAAGGGCCAATTTGTATTAACTTTCAAGAACCCCAATTTTCATAAAACTTCTATTCTTTTAATTTCTTTTCAGATTTCTTGCTTCTAATCTCATACCAATTCATGGGTTATCCTCTACGTATGATTGGGATGTCCAGAGGATAATTATTTCCACCAAAACATGTAATTAGATCCTCAAATTCCTCAATTTCTTCTATGGAACATGTGTATAACAATCCTAATCTAACATGGATGAAACAATAACTAAAAGAAAAGTAAGATAGATACTTGTCTGGGATTTGAGTTTCTAATTTGTCAACGAAAGAGGTATGGTTGCGTTTCTCGTCGCGCGATTTGCGCTTTGGTGGTGGTGACGGTGCAAACGGGTGAGTATTTATCCTTGCGTTGCTTGGAAAGCTCTCCAACTCCTTCTCTAATGGAAGTCCTTTGGTTTTCTGTTTGTTAACCCTAGAAGACAACTACTAGAGGCTGATATATCCTTAGGAAATTCGTGGGTTTAATTGCCCAAAAATGTAAAATGCCTATAATACCCTCCTGGGATGCCAATTAGGCTTAAAATGCTCCGAGACCCGAACTAAACCCCCGGGTACTTTATTTTGACTATCTCGACCCTTCTGGACACATCAGCGCACTCGAAAAGGCCATACGGGTGACTTATAATTTATTCACTTTTACTAGTAATAATTTAATCCCAACACAACACAGGTGCATCCTGACTTAATTTCCATAATTGTCATATTATTCCCCCGTGACAATTTTTAATAAATTCAATTCTACATATTACTCTACTCAATAAGTAATATTTAACAAATCAATAATTTTCCAATAATTACTAACTCTCGTCACGCTAGTAAATATTTAATACAGATTTTTGGATTAATATTAAATTAATCTATCTCAATTAAATTTAATAATTCCTTACCTAGTCACACTAAATCGTCGAGGTAGTGGAAGCATGATGAGGGGTAATACTTTGGAACATACTTTCCATTTCACTTCTCATATCATTCTTCATCTGGAATAAAGCTTGTTGGTTGAGAATCTCTAAATCTTCGAGCTCCCGTCGATGTCGAGTCTCTCGATCTTTGGCTTCTTTCTTTAACTGGTTAATTTCTTCAAATAATAATTGAGATGAACATACTTTTGTCGACGTTGGCCTAATACCTTCTCCCTTTAGTAAAGCATACCCATGCCCTCCATATCCTAGTACATTTATAAAAATCTTCCTCTGCACTTATGGGTCATTTTGTTGCTCTTTTGATTGCTCATTTAGTCATCTTTCAAGCATTTTCTACCAATTGAATTAATATTTTAATTAATGAACATAAAATAATTTTCAAGAACACAATTTATAACAAATAATAAATAAATATATCAAGCACCGCTTATGAATTAATATTTATACACACAGCTCTATCAAATGATCCATCTTCAACACATAAAGGTTTATTATTTGCGGCTCGAGTGGCTATGCACATGCTAATATTGTCGATGGGCTCCCTTGTTCTATCCCCTAAAAAAACATTATATATATATTAATACTATATATTAGATTCAAATCAGAAGTATTTATAATAATAAAAATTCCAAACTCCTTGGCTATTTTAGCATGTGGCTTTCGTCCTGTCCTTGAGTAAGCACATTCAACTTCACGGTTCTTAGTGTTTTGATCCGCTATATCCTAAATATTTGAACAGAATAAAAATAAAAATTATGATACTAGTGAAAAAAAATATAGGTATAAATTCTTAATAATATGTTATATTTATACCCTAATCTTCTTTAGACCCTAGTATTTCACTAATTCGGGCCACTAATTTTTTTCGACTCGTTCAGGCGTATAACTCAACCGCTCTTCATCTGTTTGAAACTTGTTATAGTGATTCACCTTCACTCGATGCTTCCATTACTTCCATGCAAGTCCCATCCTTGCAAAGTAGATTTGTTTAAAACCTTCTGGTGCATTTGTGTTATTCTAAGAACAAAAATAATGAATTAGTTAAAACTTGACAAGCTAATGTACTACAACACAAATAAATAGGTCAAACTAATAAGTTACCTTAACTTCCTTCCAAATATTGTTAAGTGCTTCCTCATCTGCCTCGCTCCAATACAACATTGTTAATGGAAATAAATTTCCACACCTTGTATAATAACCTAAATGTGACATCAATTTAATTTCAAGTTTACAAACTGGCTGACAAAGTTCATTCCATTGAAATATCTTCTTTTTCTTATTATTTCATTCGAGACAAGGCCTTTCCCCCTTCCTAACTCTTTTTTGCTAGTAAGGGTAGTCATTGTACCTGAACAAAAATTTGAGAAATAGTGTTTATATATCTTTTTCAATATGAATATAAACATAAAAGTAATAAAAATGGAGATATATAAACAGTGAATTGTATAACACAACATATCTGTGAGATCCTCACCATTTAAATCCATCTCATTGGATGGAGGATTGATATTTCCAACTGAATTATTATTCTACTCAATATTTGGGAAAAGTTGATTTGTAGGTGTTTGAAATAAAGAAATGTGAGCTCTTGAATTTCGGTGTGTATTTTGTGACTGGGATGTTAATTTAATATTGGGGAAAGTTGTGGTTGAATCTCTCTAGTTCCATGGTCCCTTATGTTATGTTGAACGAAACTAATTTGGGGTGTCCTTTCCAAATCATTTCCCACTAGAGCTGTGAGTGGTTGCTTCTCGAGTGGCCTTTCATTATCTATGAGGTCGTGCATAGTCAAACAACGACAACGAAGCTTCAACGTCATGGATCTGTATATTTTCATTTATTATAGAAAGAAGTCACTGTGACAACCCGCAATCCGAGATAAGGGGTGGCCAACCCAATACTCAAACGTAACAGGAATCATGGATGGATATCATCCTCAGCATCAAAAAATAAACTGAGTATATGGGAAAACCACCCAATAAATCAGAAAATAGGTTGCCAAAAAGTTTAAAATTTTAAAACCAGTTAAGAAAATTAAGTTAAACAACCCAATCTCACAAGAAATTGGAATTCCAAAAGAGTATATATATTAGAACTAAAACGAATGTACACAAAAGGACCGAATAGGCTGTCGGTCCACAGTTACATACCACACAAGACAACAGTTTAATATCTACATAATACATTCATTAATCAAATACAAAAGTTTGGGCCACACGCCCGAGTAAAGACCCGATCATATCTAGAACACAAAGATGAAGGCGTCTAATTCAACATCCTGTAATGATCCGCAAAATCTTACAACCCGACAAAAGCAAAGGAATAGAAATATCACCACGGGCGTCTTTGCGGTGGAGCACGTGAGCGGATACAATCATATACACAAAAAGGAAAATAAACCAGTCAGGGTCGGGTTTTATATGATCACCAGAAGAATAAAAAGCATGATAGAAATGAACAGTTATGCATGAATGACAAGGATGATAATATGGCATGTTAAACTTACATTACAATTTAAGATACGTAACTAATTATGAAATAAAATGTCATTTACAAAAGGAATTATAAGTAAACATCTTTAATTAAAAACCTCTTCTCAATAATCCAATTACCATTTCCTTTTTACATTCCTTATTAGGAGTAACACCATTCATTCGGTTTAATCAAGAAGATATAATTTCTGTTGATTAATTAAAACTTTCCATCATTCATAATTTCCATTTTTATCTTTTCCATTCCTTAATAGGAATACAAGTTATATCAAGTGCTCTTTATGGCACATATCTCATTCACATGCTCTTTGTGGCACGTATCCATGCTCTTTATGGCATATATATATCCATCAAGTCCCACTTGATGCAGAAAAGTTATATTCTTATACATATAACGATTCTAAGACCGCCCCTCTGAGTTTCCCCACTGGGCGCGCCTCTAAATAACTATCATCTTCCAGGGTCTATCACATATAAGACAACTTGGGATCATAACGCAACGTCGGGAAGCAGCCATATGCCTGCGGGGTAGTCAAGACCACACCCAGAATCTCCTACCCATCGCAGAAATATATATATATATATATATATATAACAACGCTCATATGGCCTAGGACTATATCCACCCTGTGTTAATTTGTCAGGGGACATCACCTCACGCGCAGACTTCCCTTATGCTAGTATTTAGAGAGGTGTGTTCAAGGCAATTAACATTTACCATTTAATTCTCGTTTTCATTTTCAATCACCGTTACCAAATTTCCATTTCCAATAATCCATGTATTTGGTTCATTTTATTCGAACTTATCATCTTCAAATAGTTGGGTTCATTTTATTTGAACCTATCATCATTAATTTTCCTCAAATCTCAAGTCCCTATTCAGTCTCCAAATAATCATTATGATTCTACAATTTCCCAAAGTTCATATGACTCTGATAAGCCCCTAAGTCTCCAAGCATGGGCATTTAAACTTCTAACTTCTAAAAATTCAATAAAAGAAGTAATGCCTTAACATTACTTTAAACCTCCCCGGAATAAACCCCAGATGAACCCATTTTAATCTAGGGTGGCGACCAAACTCAACTAAAACTCTAGGACTCTAAGTTTACTTCATTCAAGAAGGTTCCTAGGTCCTAATCCTAAAGAAAAAGGTTGAAATTTGAAAAGAAAAACAAAAGGAAAATGCAGGATTTCCGAATCGATTCGGACTTGCCAAATCGATTTGGGTTCATAAAGGAGAATCGATTCGGACTAGCCGAATCGATTCGGTCAGGAGAAACCAACATTCTGCATAATTTCCGAATCGATTCGGATGAGCCGAACCGATTCGAACGACCCAGGCTTGCAAAATGTCTCTCAGCGAATCGATTCGTCCAGGCCGAATCGATTTGGTTCTGCAGGAATTCTAAGTTTTGGCTATGGAGTCTTGGACTCCAAAATTCTACCCAACACAAAAACCAACCAAACCAAGATCATAATTTCCAATTCATACATCATGATATATCTATCTACCACTATAAACTACATTTATCATCCAATTTAACTTCTAAGAGTTATAATGCCCATAAATCTAAAAAAACCCTAAAATGACAAATCATAACAATTCATAATTATCAATACTAATTATTCTCCTTAAATCACATAGTAGCAAGTAGATAAATTGCCTTGATCTTGCAAATTCAGATTCGATTTGGTGTTAACAACAATCTAAGCTCCAATCTCCAAATCTCTCTCTTTCTCTAAAGCTTTCTTCCTCTCTCTAGGGCTCAATTGTGTGAAATGAAAAAATAGAAATAGGGTAGGGGGATTAAAACGTGGCTTATGTCTAAGAAGCCCACTTAAATGATCAATACGCGATAAAATAAATTGCAACTACACGTTTAAGCCATAACCAGTCAAAAGTGCCCGAAATGCCAAAATACAATATGGCACTTATTTTGACTGTCTCGCACCTACCGGGACTAACTACACCCTCCAAATTATCATTTGGGAATTTTATAACTCATTTTAAGTTCCAGTTTCACATTAAACTAAAATGTCATTTTAATTCTTATGACAGAATAAATCACAACATGAATATATTTACCTACTCACAAAGTAATTTTACAACAATTCAGTAAATATTAACCTTTTCCATATTAAATTAATATTTACTCTACATTCCATCATTTTATAATTAATTACTACACATAGTAAATAAATATAAAATAGGCTCTCAAAAGTGAGGGTTGTTATATCCTCCCCCCCTTTATGAGGGAATTTTTCCCCCAAAATTCAAGCGTACTTCGCAAGAAGAAACGCAGATACTTTTCTCGCATGTCATCCTTGAGATCCTATGTCGATTCCTCGATGTTATGATGGCTCCATAGCACCCTAACCAAAGGTACTATCCGTGATCTCAATCGCCACCCTCTACGCTCTAAAATAGCAACCGACTACTCTTCATAAGAAACGTTAAGTTGAAACTCAAAATCTTCGAAAGGAATGTGCCTAAGGGTACCATCACATCTCTTGTACCTCTATACAGGAGAGATACGAAACACGTTATGAACTTGCTGCAAGCATTTCGGTAAAGCAAGTTAATAGGTTACCAGACCCACCTTAATATTTATAGGAAAGGTCTAATGTAACGCAGTGCAAGTTTCCCTCTCTTCTCAAAACGCTTAATGCCCTTCATAGGCGACACTCACACCAACATTTGGTCCCCGACCTCCATTTCCACATGCCTTCTCCCCGCATCGACTTAGCTCTTTTGTCGATCTTGGTTATAGGAATGAGATTCCGAATGAGCTCGATTTTTGAAAAAGTATTCCGGATTATTTCAGGTCCGAGGAACTTATCATCTCGCACCTCTAACCAACAAGCGGGAGATCCACAATGCCTACCATATAAGGCTTTATAAAGTGCCATCCCAATAGGGAATTGATACGAATGATTATAAGCAAATTCAACTAATGGAAGACACTGTTCTTGACTACTCTTGAAGTCAAACACGCACATAAGGATCATATCCTCCAACATGTGGTTTACCCTTTTTGGTCTGGCTGTCTGTTTAAGGATGATAAGAAGTACTAAACTTCAATTCGGTCCCCATGACTTATTAGAAACTTGTTACAAGTGGGAAATGAAAATCTTATCACAGTCGGAAACTATAATCAAGGGCACCCCATGCAGTCCAACAACCTCTCCATGCTCGGTTACTAATACTGGCGGCGCATATCTCGACCCATTTTGTCGTTACCTGGATTCACCACAAACTTAGAACCGTGGGATTTCGCCATTACTGCCCTTCTTAGGTCCTTCTTCTTCGGGACAATAAGTCTCCCGTGGAAACGCACCCCGCCCTCAGAGCCAATAGAGTAGGATTCTGTTCCCACGATCATCAGCTTGTATATGTGGTCTTAACAACCCTTATCTCTCATACGACATCTTACAACGAATTGTTATTCGCATAAAAGACTAAATTTATGCCCAGGAAGTAGTACCTCCCTTTCTATACGACGATCACCCCCACGATGAATTTTAATTCAAACACGGGATGATACCTCACACAAGTCTTAACTTATGAGGCACATAAACAATAGGTCTATGCTCTAGAATTATTACTTCCCATCATGGCGGAGGCTTGTAAATTGAATCCACCCTCGAGCTTAACAACATGGGTCAGGAGTGTGAGTCAATTCACCCTTTTTGCTCCCCGAAAGCTACGTTACCCATGTAACATTCTTACTACGAGAGGTCTCATATCCTTCGGCCTTACCTACCAAACTTCTCAAAGTCCCCCACTCCTCGATTCTGGGGAACCAATCCCTCTTAGAGTTAACACACAACCCATTCGTGGTTACCTCCCGATAGCCTTCCTAAACTAACGTCACAAATCCTAGAGGTTTTATGTCAAAACAATCCTAAGGTCTACCTACCTATATCCTATCTAAGTCTTATACACATAATACTAAGTGTATCCCTAGTGTCCAAGGCCTTTCTCAACTTCCGACATTTGCTCGGTTTCATGCGTGGGACGTCTCGCCATAGCGAAATCCAAACAAGGAACCCTCCCGTTACACTACTACCTCGCGTTATCGATCATCAATATATAAAGGTCTAAGACACATATCCGGGACCGAAAAAATGCTAACTCTTAAACCTACCATAGCAATTAATAATAGTACGATACTTTACTAACCAATCCATACCCAGTATCACATCATACCCGACCATGTCAAGGATGAGTAAATCGGCCTCAAAGCATAATTTATCGAAAGTAATTTCCTATGTATTTACAAACAAAGAAAAATGAGCGAACCATCATCTATAAAACTCAATACTAGTAAAAGTACTCTCAACAGGTTTTATTAAACCTGTCATCTGAGCAAAGCTCCTAAAATAAAATGAGTATGTAGTACTCGCAACAAATAACACACAACTCAAGTAACCTTGATTTAAAATCTTACCCTCAATAGCGGGCGGTGCCAACGGAGCTGGAGGAAGTATAGCCTCCTAAATTTGATAAACTCTCCCATACAGTAACTATCCCTGCTGCATGGGAACAATCGGATTAGGTACCTGAGGTGGAAACTGAACGTATGGCTATTGGGGAGCCCTAGGAAACTGACCCCCAATCAATCGAGGACACTCCATCTTGTAGTGACCTGCCTCCCCACATAGGAAGCACCGTCCCTTCATACCCTCTTAGCCTCGACCCTTGTTATTTCTAAACTGGGTAATGCCTTGACCCAGATGGCCTTTACCTCCATGACCACCCCGACCTACACGTTGCGAAGCACCTTTAATGTGCATGTTATTATTGCCACCAGCAATAAATCCTCTGAAGCGTTAATTCTTAGACGGGAATCCCCTTGCTGAGGGTCCCTCCCTTTCTGCTTACTATCCAAAGATTGGGATGAGGGAAATTCTCCTCCTCCAATCCCATGTTCTCCAAGCTTTTCTCCTTGCCCCACTATAGTAGCTTTCTTGCTACTCTGCATATATAAACGATGCTCCTGGCAATGGAGCAATGCTGCATTCATAACTTCACCAAAAGTTCGTAGAGCTGGATTCCCCAGTAATTGTTGTCGGATTCTCCAATTTAGACCTCCCATAAACTTTGAGATCTTCCTATATTCCGAAGTTACTTCATCCGGCACAAAGCTCGCCAACCGTGTAAACTCCTCTACATATTCCACCACAGATCTCTCTCCTTGCACAATAGCTTGGAGCTTCCTTCTCATCTCCCTCTGAATTGCGGGAGGAACGTACTCACGATCGAACAAAGACCAAAACTCAGTGATCGTCACTGTGTCTCTCTGCTCTGGTGTGGTTATTGTCTCCTACAAGTGTAACGCAGATCCGACAAGATTAAAAGTGGCAAGGACTTGTTTCTTATCCTCGCTACATTCCAATATTTGGAGGCGGTGTTGCATATCTATCTTCTATTGATTGGCTTTAATAACATCCATGCCTCCCTCGAATTCTGCGGGATTGCCCTTTAAAAAGGACTTCCTAACTCTTTCCCACAGAGAAGCTCCCGTAGGAGCTCGAATATCTTGAGCCCATTGTTGAGCCTGTGGCAATTGTTGGACCACTGCGGTCATGGCGACATTAACCGCTTGAGCCACTATGTTTGCTACATCTGCAGCGTTAATGGTCCCTTGTGGCGGCGGGGGAGGACTTACCTCCTCTTCTACAACCCTATTAGGTCTCGCTGGGCGACCTCTCTTAGGCGGCGGCATCTGAGATGAAGAAACAATAGAATTAAAATATTATTTAAAACAATCTATCTTGCTGAAGGTCGCAAACATAAGAAACAAAGAAGTCCTAACATTAGGTTCTACATCAAAGAACGCTACGGTAGAACGTGGCAAGTTTGCATATATCCTAAAGACTCTAGAACCTGATGCGCTAATACCATCTGTGATAACCCGCGATCCGAGATAAGGGGTGGCCAGCCTAATACTCAAACGTAACAGGAATCATGGATGGATATCATCCTCAGCATCAAAAAATAAACTGAGTATATGGGAAAACCACCCAATAAATCAGAAAACAGGTTGCTAAAAAGTTTAAAAATTTAAAACCAGTTAAGAAAATTAAGTTAAACAACCTAATCTGACAAGCAAGTGGAATTCCAAAAGATTATATATATTAGAACTAAAACGAATGTACACAAAAGGACCGAATAGGCTGTCGTTCCATAGCTACATACCACACAATACAACAGTTTAATATCTACATAATGCATTCATTAATGAAATACAAAAGTTTGGGCCACACACCCGAGTAAAGACCCGATCATATCTAGAACACAAAGATGAAGGCGTCTAATTCAACATCTTGTAATGATCCACAAAATCT
Source organism: Sambucus nigra (assembly GCA_949130495.1). Classification (NCBI taxonomy): domain Eukaryota; kingdom Viridiplantae; phylum Streptophyta; class Magnoliopsida; order Dipsacales; family Adoxaceae; genus Sambucus; species Sambucus nigra. The sequence continues at coordinate 101,521,803 of OX422213.1, read as the reverse complement.
TACAGCCCGACAAAAGCAAAGGAATAGAAATATCACCACGGGCGTCCTTGCGGTGGAGCACGTGAGCAGATAAAATCATATACACAACAAGGAAAATAAACCGGTCAGGGTCGAGTTTTATATGAACACCAGAAGAATAAAAAGCATGATAGAAATGAACAGTTATGCATGAATGACAAGGATGATAATATGGCATGTTAAACATACATTACAATTTAAGATACTTAACTAATTATGAAATGAAATGTCATTTACAAAAATAATTATAAGTAAACATCTTTAATTAAAAACCTCTTCTCAATAATCCAATTACCATTTCCTTCTTACATTCCTTATTAGGAGTAAGACCATTCGTTCGGTTTAATCAAGAAGGTATAATTTCTCTTCATTAATTAAAACTTTCCATCATTCATAATTTCCATTTTTATCTTTTCCATTCCTTAATAGGAATACAAGTTATATCAAGTGCTCTTTATGGCACATATCTCATTCACATGATCTTTATGGCACGTATCCATGCTCTTTATGGCATATATATATCCATCAAGTCCCACTTGATGCAGAAAAGTTATATTCTTATACATATAACGATTCTAAGACCGCCCCTTCGAGTTTCCCCACTGGGCGCGCCTCTAAATAACTATCATCTTCCAGGGCCTATCACATATAAGACAACTTGGGATCATAGCGCAACGTTGGGAAGTGGCCATATGCCTGCGGGGTAGTCAAGACCACACCTAGAATCTCCTACCCATCGCAAAAAAATACATATATATAAAAGAACGCTCATATGGCCTAGGACTATATCCACCCTGCGTTAATTTGTCAGGGGGCATCACCTCGCTCGCGGACTTCCCTTATGATAGTATTTAGAGAGGTGTGTTCAAGCCAATTAACATTTACCATTTAAATCTCATTTTCATTTTCAATTCCCGTTACCAAATTTCCATTTCCAATTAGCCATGTATTTGGTTCATTTTATTCGAACCTATCATCTTCAAATAGTTGGGTTCATTTTATTTGAACCTATCATCATTGATTTTCCTCAAATCTCAAGTCCCTATTCAGTCTCCAAATAATCATTATGATTCTACAATTTCCCAAATTTCATATGACTCTGATAAGCCCCTAAGTCTCCAAGCATGGGCATTTAAACTTCTAACTTCTAAAAATTCAATAAAAGAAGTAATGCCTTAACATTACTTTAAACCTCCCCGGAATAAACCCCAGATGAACCCATTTTAATCTAGGGTGGCGACCAAACTCAACTAAAACTCTAGGACTCTAAGTTTACTTCATTCAAGAAGGTTCCTAGGTCCTAATCCCAAAGAAAAAGGTTGAAATTTGAAAAGAAAAACAAAAGGAAAATGCAGGATTTCCGAATCGATTCGGACTAGCCGAATCGATTTGGGTTCATAAAGGCGAATCGATTTGGACTAGCCGAATCGATTCGGTCAGGAAAACCAACATTCTGCAAAATTTCCGAATCGATTCGGATGAGCCGAACCGATTCGAACGACCCAGGCTTGCAAACTGTCTCTCAGCGAATCGATTCGGCCAGGCCGAATCGATTCGGTTATGCAGGAATTCTAAGTTTTGGCTATGGAGTCTTGGACTCCAAATTCTACCCAACACAAAAACCAACCAAACCAAGATCATAACTTCCAATTCATACATCATGATATATCTATCTACCACTATAAACTACATTTATCATCCAATTTAACTTCTAAGAGTTATAATGCCCATAAATCTAACAAAACCCTAAAGTGACAAATCATAACAATTCATAATTATCAATACTAATTATTCTCCTTAAATCACATAGTAGCAAGTAGATAACTTGCCTTGATCTTACAAATTCAGATTCGATTTGGTGTTGACAACAATCCAAGCTCCAATCTCCAAATCTCTCTCTTTATCCAAAGCTTTCTTCCTCTCTCAACTCTTTCTAGGGATCAATTGTGTGAAATGAAAGAATAGAAATAGGGTAGGGGGATTAAAACGTGGCTTAAGTCTAAGAATCCCACTTAAATGATCAATACGCGATAAAATAAATTGCAACTACACGTTTAAGCCATAACCAGTCAAAAGTGCCCGAAATGCCAAAATACAATATGGCACTTACTTTGACTGTCTCGCACCTACCGGGACTAACTACACCCTCCAAATTATCATTTGGGAATTTTATAACTCATTTTAAGTTCCAGTTTCACATTAAACCAAAATGTCATTTTAATTCTTATGACACAATAAATCACAACATGAATATATTTACCTACTCACAAAGTAATTTTACAACAATTCAGTAAATATTAACCTTTTCCACATTAAATTAATATTTACTCTACATTCCATCATTTTATAATTAATTACTACACATAGTAAATAAATATAAAATAGGCTCCCAAAAGTGAGGGTTGTTACAGTCACATTTAAGTTATATATCACATTTCAATATTACGTGACACGTGTTACCTCTAACAAATATTCAGGGATGTTTTGATAATGTTTAATTTGATAAAACTGATCAATGAAATTAACATATTACTGTAATAATTAAATTTTGTTTGAACATGAACAACTACTTGGTGATCTATAACAATGGCATTTAAGAGCTAACAAAGAGCGGTGACACTCAACTTGTCATCCCAACAAATATTGTTAGGCCTTAAGGATCATTGGATGTGGAGAGAATTTATACTGCAATAAAGCTTAAAGTTCAATAAGTTCAACAACACTTGACACCTTACCTATCAAAATTTTCCAAGAAGATTATCATTCTGACCACTATAAATTGGAGGGAGCTATCAAAACAGTAGTTAAGCACTTTATTGACTTCTCACCATTATGCCTATGGGATATTTGTATTGATTTGTCAATCATGGGAGAGTTGATTATTTTATTCACTGATTAGAGGTAACACATGTCATGGAACATTTGACTCGGTGGTCTGTTAATGAAAAAGGTAGGTCTTTAAGATATTCTCTCTCTATTCATGTTGGCAATTTATAAAACATCAAAACAACTACTGTTTCACTAACAGTAATAAGAAATTATTTTTTCTACTCTATAGGTTCACTAGTTACATATAATTTTTTTATGGTTACATGCCATGAAACATGTCAAAAAAGTACCCTAATTTGAAATGAGAATGTTATTAAAGGTAAATGTTTTCTTTAATTAGTAGTCTATAAAGACTAGTCAGTTGAATACAAGATATGGATGCAAAGCCTAATTATCGCCACCTTAATAATAGTTTAAGATTGACTTCAACCCAAAGACCTAAATAATCTATAGTTGTTAAGGATCCTAAATTTAAGAAGAAAATCCAAACAAAAAAATTAAGACCTTAAGGAGCAATCCACTGTGGTTATTAATAAGACAAATTAAATGATCACAGGTAGAACACAAAATTACTAGGAAAGCCAAAACGGAATCCAAACATAATTAAACAATTCGCTATGAAGAATAATAAAATTATATTCGACTCTGTACCAAGAACTCTTTTTTATATAAGAAACTAAACTTTATTACCATAAATCACAAACATAAGATGGGGGACAAGAGTCCATGACTGACACATAATAAGAACGTTGAAAGGTATTCATCAACCAAACCAAGATTCTGAAGCAACACTACTCTTAAAAACTATTAACCCCAATATGAATCACACAAGACTAGACAGATAGAAGAAAATAGGTACCCTTAACAAAATTCTCATTTCAACAACGAGATTGAGACTGACTTCATCCAGGAAGTGGAATGTGGATTAAGATAACTTAAAAAACCTTTCTTGAACTCGTTTAAACATAAAGAAAAGTCTTATTATGGTTTAACTGCATTAAATAGGAAAGATAACTACAACATAATTATAAGGAGCACCTCCATCCTATAACGACTGATCAACATTACAAGAGAATCCCAAACTAGGATGACTAAGGACTAACTTGTCCTTCAAATTGGGCTAGTTTGATAGGGCAATTTATGTACATAAATAAGACCCCCTACTAATGATAAGGGAACACCGTGAACATTTTATTGATAAAATGTTTTTTACTACACACTTGGGCTCTCAAATAGCATTCTATGGCACCCTAAGATTCTCACTTTCTTTCATCTATTGAAGCCAATAACTTTACCTCATGGACGTAGGTCAACCAAGGATGAATCATGTATATTATGTTTTGATATATTATCCACTGTAAATAGGCCACAACAAAGACTCTTGTTGTGGATTTTGGCAATATATCTAATTTGAATATATGCCTATGTACTGCTCCTATAGCTACAAAAAAGGCCGCAATAAAGTTACTGAGGAAGGCTATGACATAAGGTTGGTGAATTCTCCAAATATTGGCCAAAATTTAATTACAGACTTCTTCCTTAAGGAGAACAAAATTGAAATTGCTAATGTGGATACCTTTAAGAAGTTTGACCAGGTAGATATGAGAACTGTATTAGAGAGGAAGTCTATAAAGAAGACTATTATGGATCTCAATGAAGGGGTATTATTAATTCGTTTGAGGGCCAAAATCTAGTTGGTAAGGAAAATAGAGGATGAGAAAAGTTAAAAACTAGGCAATGGGTTGCAAAAAATAAAAGTAACAAGAATAAAGGAGATTTAGCACACACTATTGAGAGTTCTCACTGAATAATTGTAACCTGGGTGAAGAGTATAGTAAAATCACTATCCTCTCTGTTATATAAAACCAAAATGTGGAAACTAATGTTGTTACTAAAGGTTTACATATCGCGGATGGTGGAGAATTTATGGAAGATGGGGGAATTCATCTCAAAGGGTGGAGAACATATGTAAAAGTCATTGAAAGAGGACCCCTTCATTAGGGACAAATTCGACCAAATGGCATATGTGTAACAATGGAGAAATGTAGTCTCCAACTAATCTTTTAGATGAGTGAGTTCAAACAGTTTAATACCTTGGTAGACTTAAGAGATTACAGACCCTCTAATGCCACATTTAGAAACAAAGGCAATGAAATCACGATGAGGACATCAAATTCTCCACCAGACATAATAGTTTGTATTCATGTAACACATAATGATGGTAATATTATGCAAATCGATAATGGTTTCGAGATATATTCTAATAATAATATTTCTGTGTTATATACACAGGTTTATTATGAACCCAATGAGCCTATTAGAGTAAAAAAATCCTAGTTAAAAATGATTAATGAGAATAACTCTACATCAAGAAGAAAGAAACTATCATTTATAGACTTTTAAGTTACTTATAATCTTTTTCAAGCATCTTACAAAAGTACCAAGAGTAACTTTAGCAATATGATTCCAGTACGACTACAAAGAAAATATCCATATTAAATAAAATATGCAAAGATCAGATGATAATAGATGTTAATGGTGACTAGTTTTGGATAAAATACCAATAAATGTCCATAAAAAAACAAACTACAAATGCTCCAAGTTCAAAAATAAAAATAACTAGTTTATGACTATATCTCCATCAAGCATTGTCCCTCTAAATTTTATCTCCATCTTCATCTTTATTTGCATCTTCATGATCATTATCTTGAATCACACTAGTGTCAACTACTAATACATATCCATCCCTCGCCCACCGTAAGTTTTGATCTTCATTCAAATTTTTCATGACAAACGACTCATCTCCATTACGCAGCAACTCTTCTTCAGCTTCTTGAACTATCGTGTACCTATCAAATTAGTCTCTTGGTTTCATGGGAACAACATCGTGCCAATCCGTATCGATAGGATCCTGCACATAAAATAATTATAATGCTTGGGATGCTAGTATGAAAGGTTCATTACACTTTCGATCATCCTTATATTTAAAATGCATGAAATTAATTAGAGTAAAGTTAAACTCGTCAACTTTTTACCCTTATAATTTTCAACACAATCACACTTGAATAATACAAACTTTATGCCATTAATATACTGAACTTCAATAATGTCTGTTAGTTCCCCATAGTATGTAATATCACCCACAATGGGGTTTTTATCCTTTCAGATAGAATAACTCATTTATTCGACTTTTATAGCAACTCCTTTATTTTTGAGTTTTCTTTCCCCTATCACGTTTTTTTGTTCAAAATCTAAAACCTCTAACAATATAATTGTTGAATCTGACGGCATCCTTAAGATGACCTAAAGACAAGCATTTGATTTCGTCGGATACTTCCACCCTTTCACGTGCCAATTTATTAACCTATAATATATTGAAGTAAATGTCAACATAAAAGTATAGTACTTATTCATAATTCAAGTATTAGTTATGATATTTTCGCTTACATAATCCTTAAACCAATTGTGGAACTCATTGTTTTGAAGACGATTAACATGATGCTTTTGTGAATCTTGAGGATACTTTGATACTAGTTCTCTGAGATGCTTTCTACAATTAAAATAACAGGCATATGCCAATTCCACAAAAAATATAAAAATGGTTTTAAAAAACACCCAATACTTATAATAAAACTTACTCAACAAATGGTGTCACTATCTCAGTGTTGGTAAGAACGTGCCGATGATCTTGCATATACATTACAGAATCATGTTCAAATTGTACTTTTTTCCCAATTGCACGACCCTTTATATACCCCCAATCATCATTTCTAGTAGTTTGATTAGCCTTAGTTTCCACATCCGCATACTGGGAACAAAAAGTCATGCATTCCTGAAGAATAACAGAGTTGGCAATCGAGGCCTCAGGATGAGCCTGATTACCAACGTAGCCTTTTAAAGTGTGGAGGTACCTCTTAATCGGATACATCCAACGGTAAAGGACACAACCAACAATCAAGATTTCATCCGACAAATGTATAGGCAAGTATTCCATCATATCCAAAAAACTCGGAGGGAATATGTTCTCAAGGCTACAAAGTGTAAGGGCCATCCGATCTTCAAGCTTTTCCAAATCAGTTGCTATAATTGATTTTGAGCACTATAACACAAAGAAATTGCTCAATTCAATCAAGGATTTGACAATATGATTAGGTAATACCCTTCGCAGTGCTATTGGAAGTAATTGTTGAATTAAAATATGATTATCATGGCTCTTTAATCCCGGAACATTTCTTTGTTGCATGTTCACGCACCATAAAAAGTTTTAAGAGTAGCCATCAGGATCTTTAACATTCTACAACACTTTTAAAATAATATCCTTCTCTTTGTTACTCGTTGTGTACTCTGCTAGGGGGAGGTAGTGTAGATTTTACCCTCATGGTTCAGGATGTAGCTTTGATCTAATACCCAAATTTTTGAGATATTTTTGAGCCTGTATATTGTCTTTTGCCTTCCCTTTAGTTACCAACAATGTAAAAAGGACATTTTCACAAACATTTTTCTCAATATGAATGACATCAAGATTATGGCAAATTAGATTATCCGTCCAGTGTGGCAATTCAAAAAATATTCTCATTTTTTCCCAAACAAATCTACATTTTGAAACTGTCTGTTTATTTTTTTATAACGCCTTTCTTTCCCTCCTTATAAAGACATCTTCGATATTACATTCACATTCAATGTCAAGATCACTCAACTGTTGTAATACTTTCAAGCCCGAAAGTGTAAGTGGGGTTGGTCATAATTTTACACTCCCATTAAATAGTGCCTTCTGCCTACGAAGCCTATAGCGCGAGTCTAAGAATCGACGATGACCCCAATAACCAAACTTTTTACTATTATCTAATTGCATTAATTGATGGTCATTGTTATAGAAAGGATAAGAAAATGTACCTTTTGTGCTCCATCCGATAACATGTCATAAGCGGGGAAATCATTAACAGTCCATAATAACGATGCATGCAACTGAAATAACTCCCTACTTGACGCATCATAAGTGTCTACACCATCAACCCATATCTCAATTAACTCATCAATCAATGCTTGTAAAAATACATCGATCTTATCTCTGGGTCCTTTTGGCCCATCTATATAAATAGAAAAAATCAAGTTAGATTGCTTTATGCACAATCGCAGAGGTAAGTTATAAATAATGAGGATAACTGGCCATGTATTGTGCTTAATGCTCATATTGCCAAACGGATAAAATCCATCAGCAGCTAACCCAAGTATAACATTATGAATCTCCCTCGCAAAAGAAGGGTTTTTCTCATTAAAAGTTTTCCAAGCAAGAGAGTCAACATGATGTATCATTAATAGTAGCTATGAGGCATGTCGTATTTTATTAATCAATCGAAATTCATAACCAAGTTTATGTAAAATTATGGAAAATTATAATCATGAGATAAGATCCATTAAATAATACCGTTACTTTCTAAAGAGTAGAACGTTCAATCGTAGTATTTCTAAGGCCTTCAAACTTTCTTCTAAAGAACTACCAATATTTATTAACAATCTTATTGACTAGTTTCTTATCAATTCCTTAACAAATACCATTCTAACATAAGTAATTCTATTCATAATCTAATGGGAATAGGATACAGTATAACTAGAGAACAATGCAGAAGTTGATAATAAAAGTTCAATAGAGAAGTGTAATAACTTTAAAGAATGAAAGCTTTTAGAACTACAAATGAAGTAAATCATTTTCAAGGGAAGTATCAATTTAATAATGTATACAAAGAACAGTGTTATACGTACAGACTTATGGAGTATAGTGTATACAATCCCGTCCTAAGATAGTTTTGTTGGTATATTTTTAAATCCTCAATCACATCGTTGACAATCTCAAAATTCTTAATGATTCGTCTGATCACATACAATCTAAATATCGTAACTAATCACATATCTCCAAATCGTAGTTCAAGAACTTATTCTCATAATTCCTATAAACATATCGTACGAATATAAATTACTCTTTATATCTTCCAAAACCTTTTCCTAACCAAAATCCAGGTATCTCACATGTAATGTCGAGATCGATTTCCTCACTCAAGTCTAAAGATCTTATTCTCACTATCCTTACAGTCTAAATAACTCACTTTATACTAATGATAAACTTATGTCCCACATAGGCAACTTAACCTAGGTGAGCTCCGATACCAACTGTCATATCCCAGGTTTATCGAGGGTGAGGGTTATTCTGATAACTGTTGAATTATAAATAAATCTGAATACTCAAATAATCGAGGCATTTATTTATTCTCAAATATGTTAAAACTGATATCTAGGATCAATACAAAAGTATTTCTCCCGCTAACTAGGCCCCTTTTCTTCCAACATGGCCTTTCTTTGTCTCTATGTATTAACTGATCTCTGAATTATTCGTCATGGCTTATTGGTGCCTATGTAAAATAACTAAAAAATAAGGAATAAGAAAAACTTCGCCAAGTAGATAATTCTAAATCTATAACAATGTAAATATGGGAATCTGTTTAAATAACATAACTGGGTCTGAAATGCTCGAAATATAAAACAATGTATAGAAATCTGCAGCAACATGAAATATTAACATAACTAAACACGGGTATACTGAAGTCTGTGGTAATGAAAAAACTGTATGGTGATTATAACCAGATATGGTGTTTATCGAGTTATAAATAAGGTTCAGACTATAATACGATAACTTATCAATTATCATTTATTGGGATTGAAAATGTGTAGTCATACCATTATAATATCGCTCAAGGCATAAAACACACTTAAACAGCCAATCCCAATAATTGGGGAATAACTAAATAAGTTAGCACACTTAGCTAGAGTGGCACTTATACATAGAGAAAATATAACAACAAGGCACTCAACATCTGAGTCCTTCAGGACAATTAGAGTTATCGGAGGTTTACACGGTCTAATCCCTCGATTATACGGTATGCTACTAAAGGTTTTATTGATAAAAATGGTAGGCTATGTTACAATTCCGATAATTGAAACCAAGTTTAATAATATGCAGGGTATACTACAATACGGTAAAATAGTTTAAATTATTGTTCAACGGGATACAGGGGTGTACTGTAATTTGGATAATTTACTGAAATCAAATAGGTTGTTAGAGTTGGGCTAGCTTGAGTTTAATTAGATAAAAGATTGAATCAATATTCATAGTACAGTTGAACTATCAAAGAGTTCATAAATGAGAATACGAGTTGAACGCTATCACATAGTGATATAACAGTCAGTAATGCCAATGACAAAAGTTCAAGGTATAATAGTGAAATAGAACCACCTACCGGTGTTTACAAGCTTTTCGTTGTTATTCACGGATCTTTCATTGTTGCATTCCAGTTCTCGTAGTTATTTCACTCGAGTGGGTATATCGGTGATTGGGTGAAATGGTTTGGGTTTATGATGTCCTACATCGTTCGGTAAATATGAATAAAACTTATATTTTTTAAAATGGAATCAAGGGAGTCAATTTGTCTAAATAAATTGAATAAGCACAATTTAATATTTTATTGAAATATTAATCTACTCAAATAATCGGCTTAACTCTTTTAACAAAATGTACATTTTTATACAACATGGCATTGTTATATTTTATATTGTTGGAGTGCCAATATTCGGTACGGGTAGTATCAAATTAAAATAATAATCGAAAACTTCCTTCCTTATTTTGACAATAAACCAGTGGTCATGCCACTTCCAATATTAGTCAACATAACACAACAATTTTTCAACACCTGCATAATCATATTTTAATAAAAATGGCTCATAATAGCATCTCAGATTATAACGACAAAATTTCGAGTCGTTTTGTATCGTAATTCGTTTTAAACATATTTTTAAAAGAAAAGTGACAATTTTATTAGAAAAATGACGACAAGTTCAAATTTATTCAAAAAAATGTACGATTACTCGTACGTGTCGGGATTTTGCGTTTATGACCATTTGTATATGTAAATGAGTATAAATAATAAATAGGTATTTTTCAGATAAAAAATCACACTTAGACAATACCCAAATTGAGATTACAACACCCAGAACCAACCCCAAGTCGTAATCAATCGGGTAAAAGTTCAGTAAAAATCCAACAAAAATTGTAATATTCTATGAAATTATATAAATCTACACACACACACGCACAATATATATATATATATATATATATATATATATATATATATATATAGAGAGAGAGAGAGAGAGAGAGAGAGAGAGAGAGCTAACATGGGAAAACCCACTCATGTTGGGGGTATTGAAATTGCTGACCACCACCATGGAAATGAGTGGTGGTCAAGCTCAAAGCACACACATACACATGCATATACATACATAAATTCATCGATATAATCTACAGGATCTTAGAGCTTCGTTAATGGAAGCAATGGAAATAAAAAATAAATAAATGAATGAAGTTAGATGAAGAAGAGGAGGCAGCAGGGGTCGGCGGCGTAACCGGAATGGAGGTTGGTCAGCATTGCTTGGGGAGAGGGAGAGGAAGTAGGCGGTGGCTCGGGGTGAGGGAAAAAAAGAGGTCGCAGGTGAGAGGGATTTAGATTCGGTGTAAACAAGGAAGGGGGAAATCGATTTTTGGGGGGCGGATTTTCTAAGAGAGAATCATAATTTGAGAGGGAGAGAAAGAGAGAGAGAGAGAGTTGTGAAATCATGGGTGATGAAAACCAAAGCGTTAGTTCCCTATTTATAGTGTTTAGGTATACTACATTCAACATTGGATAATTACATAAATGAGTGTGTTTGGTACTTGTGTATAATTTGAACGGGTACTAATTTTTATAATTGTTAAAATTTTATCCAACTATAAATTAGTAGTGTAGTGCGTAGGAAGCATTTATGTATTTTTTCGCATTGACATTAATTTTGGACAACGCTAATTTATACACACTATAATTTAAATAATAATTAAAAATAATATGTTTTAAACTCATTTTACTATCCGTTTTATATGAAAAATATTCTATTTAGAGTGAGAGAATAAATGTGTCGACCCAATTTTCATGTTACGAGCAATAAGTATGGGTCGTAAGTGTCGTGAAAATTATAAATAGTCTATAAAAGTCAATTTGACACATAAATAATTAAATTAAATTAAATTAAAAAAATCAGTGTGTTACACCCACATTGCCTAGGGGAGGAGTGGAGTGCTTTGTATTCATAGATGCGTACCCTTAGAGGGACTTGGGGGTGTGTTATAGCAGGAGGAACAGGCTATTGCTTATAGTTCTATTAAATTAACCCCTACGAGAGGAATTACCCCATGCACGATCTGGATCTGGTTGCGATAGTATTTTCATTGGGGATATGGAGGCACTATCTCCTAGGGGAGAAGTTTAGTCTATTTATGGATCATATCTGGCTACAATATCCGTTCACACAGAAAGATCTTAACGTGTGGCAGCATAAGTGGCTTGAGTTTTGGAAAGACTATTAGTTTTACATCCAGTACCATCTGAGGAAGGCTAGCGTGGTGGTAGATGCATTGAGCCGAGAGACTATAGGGCAATTAACAGTGGTTTGGAAAGTGAAGTGAAGTGAATTTTGGTAGGATGACGAAGTGGAAAGGGATTGTATGGCCGTGTTGAGTATCACACCTGAGATCATTATAAGGCTAATGAAGGCGCATGCATGGGATTAGTTCTATCAGGATAGGCTGCGTTAGTTATTTATAGTGGTGGAGTCTTACTAGATCAGTTCTGAGGGAGACTTCCACTTTAATGGGACACTTTTAGTCCTATAGGATGGGGATCTATGACATGCAGTGATGATAGAGTCTCATGGGTCATAATTTTCAGTAAATCCCAACGGGGATAAGATGTACCAAGACATGAGGAGATAGTATTGGTTGCCTGGGATGAAGCGGGACATTATTGAGTTTGTCTCAAAGTGTGACACTTTTCAGTTAGTGAAGGTATACCATCAGAGGTCAACCCGGATATTTCATCCACTAAGATTCTAGTTTGGAAATTGGAGAGTATATCGATGGACTTCATTGCGACACTACCGACGTCAAAAAGAGGTCACAATTCCATATGGGTCATTGTGGATCACCTGACCACGGTGTCCCACTTTTTTTCAATTACAAACGGATTATACATGGGATAGTATTCCAAACTTTCTATAGCTCAGATAGTGAGGTTTCATGGTGTAATAATTAATATTATGTCCGATCGGAACAAGATCTTCGTGTCCTATTTGTGGCAAAGTTTTCAGGAGGCTATAGGGATTGAGTTGCATTTGAGTAAGACTTGCTACCTATAGACAGATGGGCAGATTGAGAGGGATAATAATATTTAGAGGATATGCTGAGGATGTGTATAGTGAATTTTAAGGGAGGTTGGGAGCATTACCATCCACTACTAGAGTTCGCTTATAATAACTCTTACCAGTTCACTATAGGTATGGATCCTTTTGAGGCATTGTATGGACGACATTGTCATTTGCCCACTTGTTGGTTAGAGGTTGGGGACAACAAGCTTCTTGAACTGGAGGTGATCCAGAACACTTTAGCTAAGATCGAACTAATTCGAGGTCGTATACAAATAGCTCAGGTTAGGAAGAAGATTATGCAGATGTAGATAGGAGTGCAATAGATCTTGAGGTAGGTGACTAGGTATTATTGCGAGTGTATCCTATGAAAGAGGTTATTCAATTTGGCAAGAAGGGGAAGCTAGCATCAAGATATGTGGGGCCTTTCCTGATTATTTAAAGGATAATGCTAGTTGCGAATAGGATCACCCTTTCTAAAACAAATGCATCGGATTCATAACGTGTTTCATATGTCGTCATTGAAGAAGTACCAGAGGAGTGAGATGGAATATTTGCACATTCAATTGGGGGATATTGATTTGTAGCCTGACGTCTCATATGAGGAGAGGCCGGTTCCTATCCTCGATCGTAATGAGCACAAACTACGGTCAAAGGTGGTTCCTTTAGTTCATGTTCAGTGAGGGCATCATAATACCGATGAGTCGATATAGTATCGAGATGATGATATGCAGAAGAAATATATGGAGCTCTTTATGCCAAGTATGCTCGAATTTTAGGGATGAAATTCCATTGTATAAGGGAGTATATAACACCCCGTATTTTTTAGCATTTTTTAAATTATACGTGTGCACATAATTTAATTAAAAATGAAAAATAATGAGAATTAAATAAATATTAATTAGCAAGAAAATAATTAATACTTATGTGAAAATATATTTACTAGTATGATAAGTGAATAAAATTATGTCAAGTGATATTACGTCTTAAGCAAGTAAAAATCGATGGGTTTGAGGGTATCTCACTCGGGATGCACGGGTGGGTTATTTTGGGAATGTTATGGGAGAATTATGTTAGGTAACCAATATGGTGATTTCAAGTGTGCCAATGACTTGGACTGGATCCAGATATTTAGAATAAGGTACTTGGGGGGTAGTAATCGGATTAAGGAACTTTTTAGACTAAGTGAGACCCGTATAAAGCGTTCAAATCACTTTACACTTAGCATTTAGCCTAATTTATGGATTGAGGTTATATTCGAGAAAGGTGGATGGAGTGGTCAGCCATTCCACCATTTCAAAAGACTTAAGGTTGAGACAGAAGAGATAAGAGAAAGGAGAACTCAAGAGAAAGTGAAGAAAATCATTATGTGGAGGGAAGTGGATAAATTTTGGGTGTAGGACTCTTATGTAAAGCGGAATCATAGAGGAAAAAATCATAATTTCAAAAATCTAAAGGCAAGTGTTTATAATGCTTTGATGTTTTATGTTGTTTCAATATTTCACCTCAAAGTTAGTGTAATTTTGAATGAAATACAAATTTTGGGGGTGGGATTCACATGTAAAATGGGATTTTGGGAATGAAATCATTTGAGAAATAATTTGTTTATGATACCATGTTAAATTTGAGATTGATTCATGCAAAAAGATGTGATCTTGAATGGTTATTATGAGAATTTAAAGAATATAGGAGTTTAATTTAAAAGTAAATGATTCTTGAATAACTATATTGAATCCCATAAATTGAAATACTATCGGATGTATTCAGACGTAATAATGAGTACAATTACGTTTAACATTGGTAAGAATATTGAATTCTAGATTTAATTGATGTTGGGTATGTATATGGTTGATGGGATGAAGAAGAAACCCGTAAAAAATTAGGCTTTCAGCTTAGGGTAACCAAATTGATTTACTGTGTAGGAGAAAACAAGTTCTCCCATTGAACTTGTTCGAGCATCCTTGGAAACCAATTCTCTGGGTAGGGTTGTCCTGTGTCCATCCCAAGATCTTATTCCTCTTTTCCTCAGGCGCTATCGGGGGTAGATAAAGATGTAGAGATAAAGGTCCCCCCCTTGCTACATCGAGGGGTGCTTCTGTTGTCGTCAATTTTGGGGTGATGAAAATAGATAGAGTATCCAGCCTATTTTATACAAAATAGGTAAAAGAACATATTTTCTCCTCGAGAGATCGGCATCAGAGACAAACTGATGCTTGCGAAATCGATAGTTCAAAGGTTCGGGAGCTAAGTTACGAAATGGGAAGGTCTTAGGCACCCATCCTGCCCATTAGATCTCTCATGGGTTTATGTTACTATTTTCCTCAATTTTTTCGTGAAGTGTGTGTGCGTGTATATAAGTGGTGATCAGAATGGATCAACTTGTAGAAGGGAAAAGATGGAGTGAGGTCATCCATAGGAAAGTTCCTAAAACAGTAATTATAAAATGATGTGCGCGCTTATCGAGATATTGATCATTATGATGAAATGATAATATATGTTAGATAAGATGCAGGTATGATATATATGAATATTATATGGATAAAATAGGAAAAAGATGAAAATATGAAAAATATGACCCAAGTCTGAGGTTTTAGCCCGAAACGCCTATATAGCCTATAAAGGAATCAAAGTCCATATAGTTCGCATGTGGCATAAGGGTGGGGTTTATCCCATAGATTCAAATGAGAGTTTATTATATATGTGTGTATGAGAAGATATTTTTAATTTTGAGGAACTGAGATGAAGTATCCCGTCAGAATTTATATGTATAACCCTTTTTTTCTTTTCTTTGTTTATTTTTTTTAGAAAACAAATTATGTTCAATATAACTAATAAAGGATGAAATATTGATGTGCATGATCAAAAGCTAAAAGCTATATTAAGAATTGATATAACTAATGTGAGAATAAAAGGAATTTAAAAGGAGAAAAGGATGCTTGGACCTTCTTTGGAGACTTGAAACTTGATCTTGACTATAGATGAACTTCCTTGAAAGTTGAGATGAATGTAGGATGAAGGAGAAGGATATTTTTGCTAAATTGAATATGAAAGTGATGGTAATGAAAGGTGGAGAATAATTTTGCGCAAAAAAACTTCCCCGATTGAGGGAAAAATATTGCTAAGATATCAGAAATTAATGGTTATGAGGTGACTCTTGAAGTGAGATCAATATGTCCTTACATAGGGTAGGGGACAGTTGATCGAAACTATCCTTGTCCTGCCTATCGACAAGTAATCCTAGACATACTATCGATAGGCAGAGAAATGGACTTGCCAATTGGCAGTCTTGAGCATATTTTTTGGAAAAATAGTCGTAAAACGTAATTCGTAACTCCAAATCGTGCCCGGGTCATACCATTAGAAATTTAATTCAGATATATTTGAGAATCCTTTGAGCCTCTCCCAAGTCCGGGAGTTGACTTTGGGTCAAACGGGGCTCAAAAGTGCCCGTTTGTCCTTTGGATAGGAGATCATCGAACGATGATGGATCGTTTATCTGAACTATAAGTCTGAATCATGCACGGGGTGGAGTGTTGGAAAGGTTATGCAATGTACTTCGATGTTACAAAAGATCTTCACTCGATTCAGAGAGTTGACTTTCGTCAACCGGGGCCCAAAAGCGCCTAATGACTTTTCAGAGTAAAATGGATCATTTGTCTATACCATAAGTTTGATTTGCTGATGGGGAAAAACTTTGGAAATGGTATTAGTTCCCTTAGATGATTCATTCAGTCTCAATCGAGCGAAAGAGTTGACTTTGGTTAAATGGAGCCTGGGAGCATCCGGTGGCCTCTAGATTAATTTTCAAGTAAAAAATGATCGTTCATCCGAATCGTTATGCCATTTTGCGTATGGGGAGAAATGTTGGAAAGGGGCTTCAGTTCTCTGCAAAGATTCATCGAGCCTTCACTTTGATGGTGAAGTTTATTGGGGTCAAATCGAGGCTCGAGAGAGCCTAGTGGCCTTCATATTTTTATTATTGTAAAATGGATTATTCGTTCGAACCTTTATGCCGATTCATGCACAGAGAGAACCATTGGAAAAGGGATTCTGAGCCCTTCAAAGATTCATTGAGCTTTCGCTTTGATGATGAAGTTGACTGGAGTCAAATGGGGATCAGAAGTGTCTAATGGACTCTATTTTGGTACTTGGAGTATTACCTAGGGTTTTCTGCGAATTGGCGAGGTGGTAGGGACCTAAGGGGAGACTTGAGGGGTCCTACAATGTGGTGTCTGTATATCTCCTTAATGAGTGATCTTGGAAAAAGTGAAATTCGTCAAATAGACACCACATGATACTTGGTAAAGAGGTCAATTATGCGGACCAAAGTGATGAAGATGATCGTTTCTAAGGATCAAGCTCGATTCTAAGGGTCTAAGGTAATGCTGGGGATGGTCGATTCTGTGGGCTATGGTCAATTCTGAGGACCTAATGTGGTTTTGACCAATTATGCAGGCCGAGGTTAATTCTGGGGACCTTAAGTTGGAGCAACCAATTATGAAGGTCGAGGTCAATTCTGAGGACCTTAAGTAGGAGCGACCAATTCTAAGGGTCGAGATTTATTTTGAGGACCTTAAGTGGGATGACCAATTCTGAGGTTCACGGTTAATTCTGAGGACCTTATACAGAGTCAATCAATTCTGAGGGCCGAGGTCAATTTTGAGGACCTTAAGTAGGGCCGCCAATTCTGAGGGTCGAGGTCAATTCCGAGGACCTTAAGTGGGGCGACCAATTCTGAGGGTCGAGGTCAATTTTAAGGACCTTAAATATATACCACCAATTCTGAAGGCCGAGGTCAATTTCGAGGACCTTAAGTAGAGGTGACAAATTCTGAGGGTTGAGGCCAAGTTTGAGGCCTTAAGTGGAGGTGACCAATTTTGAGGGTCGAGGTCAATTCTGAGGACCTTAAGTAAGAGCGACCAATTTATAGGGTCAAGGTTAATTATGAGGACCTTAAGTTGGGGCGACTAATTCTTAGGGTTGAGGTTAATTCTAAGAACCTTAAGTAAAGGCGACCAATTCTGAGAGTCGAGATCGATTATGAGGACCTTAAGTTATGGCGACCAATTTTGAGGGTCGAGCTCAATTCTGAGGACCTTAATTAAGAACGACTAATTTTGAGAGTTGAGGTCAATTCTGAGGACCCTAAGTAGGGGTGACCAATTCAGAGGGTCAAGGTCAATTCAAAATATCTTAAGTAATGCGGGGGTTTTCTCTCTGAGGGGTCTTTATTTTACCTTTTTTATATTATACTTTGGAAGAGACATATGTTTGAGGATTATGTCTTTTGAAAAGAGATAGCTTTATTGGGGGAGCTAAAATTCTTAGTCTGTAAATTCTCTTGGGGAAACAGTTGATGACTTGAGGCTTTAGGATTCCACCGGGGTATGTGCTTATTAGGGAAATATGTTCGGTTAGGGCTTCTAGCTGTGTTTGGGGAATTTGGAATTATTCGGGAAAAAAGTTTTATTCGGTAATTCTTGTTAGGGAAATAGATAAAATACTATGTGTCCCTGTGGGGGAAGTATTTGATTTTTGCTAGGGAGTTGTACTGAGTTTTTTGGATGAGGGTGTACTAATTTTTAGGGTTTAAGTTGGGGATAACATGTAGTATTAAATTGACTGGGGTTTAGGGAGCTTGAAAATGGTTTCATTGGTGAAAAATTGTTCCAATATTCATTTGGCAATTTTAGGAAGTTTTTGGGATTTTCTGGCATTTTCTAAGATTTTGTGTGTGAAATTTTGGGGGTACTGCTAATTATGGGTTGCTAGGATTGCCTATCGATAGTTCTACAGTCTTCTAGGCTAGATTGGCAAGGGGAATAGGCAGGTGTCGATCGATGGCTGTCAGGTAACTACCGATCGGCATACCCTTAGCCTCTTGTAAAAAGGAGCGAATTATCTTTATTTTTCACAGCTTTTTGCTTTCCTATCTTCTGCTTCTCTATTCTGCAATCTTCTCCTACATTCTTTTCTCGTTCGAGACTAGAAAATGGTGAATTTCTCAAATAACGGGACCCACATGGCGTGGTTGGGAGTTGGCGATAGGATGAACCTGGAGTGGCAGGCTAGGGTGCCCCTGACTTTAGGCAATGAGAACTCTTTTGACCTATTAGATCCTATTGCTGATGAACACACTCTTTTGTATGAGAATTCACACCACCAATCACCTAGGGTGAGGAACCCTAATGGATATGTAAGGACCACATGACTTTTGGCATTCTTTTCCTTTTTTTCATTTTTTTTGTTTCTTTGAATTTGACCAAAGGTTTCTCTTTTGTTTTGGCAGGCTGAGATAGCTTCTATGAGCTTTCATTCCCGAGGGACGATGTGATTAAGAGATGTGTGGGAACACCTTCCTACGATGGTTCTCTGGGTAGTCACTTCCATGGGTTATGGTCCTTTGGCGTCTGTTTTGGATAAGATGTTGTAATCTACGAAAGTTCTGTGTGCCTTGGGGGAGAGGTGGTGGGACACTGCCCACACTATACACTTGGAGTTTGAGAAGATGACGGTGACTCCCATTGATGTTCAGTAGTATCTATTACGAGGGTACGTAGATAGAGGTGCATCAATCTAGAAGGATGACACTAAGGGCGGTTGATGCTGTGCTGGGTGATGTGGGCGGATTGTCTCGGGGGATGAAATCCACATTTCTCTTCTCTAGGAGGTTCTACTGAGTTGAAGGATTGATGAGACTGATGGGATGAAGGTGAGGCATATGGACCACTTATTTATTCTTCTTTTGTTAGGGGTTTCTTGGTGGCGTCGAGCAGCGACGTCGTCCACTTATTGTTTTTACCATATTTGAGAGTATTTTTTTAATATCACTTTTTATGACTGGGGCAGCTTGACTTTGGCGACCCTTTATTATTCTTTGGATTCTTTCACCCGGTAATGTAGGCAGACTTGAACTGGAGCCACATATCTTCTATAGGCAATTATCTCAGTTCTCTTTATGTATTTTCTTGCATTTTTCTTCTTGATTTCTTTTAATTGCTGACCCTTGTCATTTTTCAGACGTGGTTCCACGAGGTGATCGGGATTAATTACCACTTAATTATTTGAATGATGAGTTAGTGGGGAACTTCTTTTGGATCTACCAGTGGTTTAATTCCAATCGATAGTTGAAGTAATCTCCTTCTTTATCGGCGGTGCATCAGGTTCTGAACACTTTGACGAGTGATGAGGTAATTTCTTTTTTTCTCTTTTGAATCCTTTTATTTGGGGTTTTATTGATTTGTACGAGTATTGGCTTTATCTTGGAAAAATGAAGGTGACTTTCTATCCCTAGGGGACGGCTATCGATCGTAGAGGGGTGATCGGGGGGAATGCAAATATGCATCGAATGCTGGCGCACGAGTTTAGCTAATCTTGGTATTTGGGAGAGAGCGTAATCCAATAAATCATGGAGGACAAGGTGGAGGTCCCAACAGTGATGCCCTCATGGTCGATGAGGCTGCTGCAAGAGATTTTAGAGGAGTCCAGGGCGATGGCGATGATTGGCGAGCCTTACTCGATCGATAATGAAACATAGGTGACTTACGACTACCTTTGCTTTGTGACAAGATGGTTGATGCCATCCTGTATTTATGATGTAGAGAGCATGCTCTCGCCCCCTAAAACTTTGGGCAAGGGTACGATCCATCCATTAGGGTATGCCCATAGCACTGGTGGTGTGTTGTCGTCAGTGGAGGCAACGATGAAAGAGGTTCCATTTTTCCAACTTGCTCATCCTTCATAAAATATCCGATTGGCTGAAGGTGGATCGTTGAGTATGAAGAATCGTCCTAATGCGATGGACTCGATGGTGTTAGGGATTACTGAGGACGTCCTTCATCTAGAGGTATATCTTTTCATTTCTTTGTCCTTTGTCTTTTTAATTTCTTCTCTTGCTTTAGACTAACTGATTTGCCTTTTTATTTTTCTTACAGCATGTACGAGTGTCGATTACTTGGTTGAGGGACATTCGAGACTAGTGTCTTCTGCGAGGGCTCATATTCGGGATTTGATTTTAGTTCCTTCCTGCCTCGGGTCGTCTTCTACTTCTGAGGAGAGATCTGGATCAGGTAATAAAGGCTCCTTAGCTCATCGTCGTGGGAAGCATGTTCCTCATAGGGACGGGGGATCCTAGGGGGAGAGTGAGAGAGAGCTTGGGGTTTTGGGTTAAGTCCCATTTTATTTATTTTCTTCTATTTTCCTAAAAAAGATATGTTAATGGCAATATATATATGAATGAAATTTTATTTTCTCTTTGTTTAAATGACTTATTCAACATGCACTCTTTACTTTGTGGCTGAGACTGTAAAAAAGGATGGGTTATTTTATTTTTTGAAAAAAAAGAGAGAAAAAGATTTATTTTTGAGATACGATGGGTAAAAATGGATAATGGAGGAATGATTTTTTTGCAATAAAGATTTATTTTTGAGGTACTTTGAGTCTGTCAAAAAAGGAAAGATAGAATTTTTCTAAAAAATAAGGGGCTGTTGATCTACATACCCCTTGTCCTGCATATCGGCAGATGGGTCATGTCAAATCATTCTAGGGCTTTGATTGCACTTTTCTGCAGCTAAGAGTCCTTTGGTGGGGCAAGTCTTTCATTCGAATTTGCAAACTTTTTATTTTTAATCAAAGTTTTTAAGTATAAAAAGGGGGTAAGGTGGTATTGTTTTTCACTCATCCTTCTTTTCTACATCTTGCTTATTTCTTGCTTTTTGTCATATTATTTCCAAAATGTCCTTTCCCATGAGTGGAATTTTCCTTTTATCTCAATAATTTAGAAGCTATGTGTTCTAACAATGTAGACTATGATGCTTTTAACCTGCGTCGGGTATCTTTGTGGTTGAATCGGCCCATCGAATGGAACATGCTAACAGTGACAACACAATTTTGGTACCCCAAGGATCATGTATTCCGTTTTGGCTTTGATAAGGTCTTCTCGACCTATGAGGAGGTTTTGCTATGTTAGGGGTACATCCCAGTGTGGCAGAGGCCATGTAGAAATTCTCTTGGTCTCCTCGGGAGCTGTTAGAAGGACTTCTCCACATCTTAACTTTAGCGTCTCGTCCATTGGTCATTGGGGAAATGATATCTCCCCCATTTGTACTGTATTATGTGCATCTACGGGATTTCAATAATGCGAGTGATGCCATAGACGTTGGCCTTGTCTTAACTTTGAAGTTATTGTTAGGGACCGAAAACCTAATAATGGACCTTCAACTAGCTGTCATTATCGTGTGGATGTTAAATCTCCATAACCTTATAGCGGTGATACTGGAAGAAATCTTGAATGGTCTAGATGCTTGGTGGGAAGGACATTTTGATTTTCTGAGAGGTAGCCCAGTTATGTTGTTCATGTGGCTATGTGAATGATTCCTTTTGGAGATCCCCCTGAATATGTCTTGGTAGCTGTGTCGAATTCCTTCACTCATTATTTCATCATCTTTGGCCTAACCATAGAGAACTGGATAAATTGGTTTATGGCTCATGGAGCTCAATGTCTACCCTGGTCGGTGCCCTGGTGGGGGAGTTATAGACCATTCAAGAACTGGGGGAATACCGGTATGTTCGATTAATTAGCCTTCGACAAACCTCATTTTATTTCCCCTAACGGCTCTTGTGTCAATTCGGATGGGAGTAAATTGTTCCATTTCGTACCCTGGATTTCTTTCCTACGGAGAACTTGACTGAAGGCTTGAGCATGTGGTTGGGCTCTCTATGAGAGAAGCATCGACTGTCAACTTGTCCTTCTCAATCTGTTGGCAGGGTTTGGCATATTTTTGGAGACTATATGAAATGGATCTAGAAGAGGGTAGTGGATAAAATCTTTGCAGAAAAGACCGAACAGAGATGATTTGTCATGTTTGATACTATGGAGGGGGCGTAGTGGTTCTCTCTAGGCTGGTCCAGGCTTATCGTTCCATGTAGCGTTATTAGGCATAAATTCTTCCAATTTATTCCCTTAATTTAGAGGCTTTTATCTCTCCCCAAAGTGTAATTCAAGTAGATTTATATCATATCATTGCTCTTGACAAGTTTCTAATGAGTACGCTGAGTTTCGTATTTTCTTCATCTATTTCGTAGGTGTTCAGTGTTTTAATCTGATTTTTGTACCAAAAGCTTCAAAGAAGTACAAGAGGGAAAGGTTTATGCAAAGACTGTCAAGACAGAACCGAACCTAAGTGGAAAGAAAAAGAACTGATCCCATCCTGCGAAAGTTCCTATAAAGACTGTCAAGACAGAACCGAACTGAAGGGAAGAAATAATGAACCAATCATACACCTGGAAAACTTCCTGTAAAGAATTGTCAAGACAGGTTCAAACCGAAGTAGAGGAAAAATGAATCGATCCCATGCTCGAAGAACTCTCTGTAAAGGCTGGCAAAGACAGAATCGAATCGAACCTTTTAACAGGATCGGTTATGTTCTCCATTATTCGAACTTATCCACTTGTAAAAATTAGAATCCTGCTTGGTTCAAACTCTTATATTTCGTTGATTATAAATTGTAACTCCTCCCAAAAATTCAGCGGAGGCTTTTGATTCGTTTGGTAAGCTTTGTAATCAATTTTAGAGAACAAGAACAATAAATTTTAGTTGCTTTCAGTTTGAAATCTAAGTAATACCATTCTAATTCTTATTTCACTGCAATAATTACTATTCTAATAACTCTTTCGTCTCTCTTCATCTTCATTTAGTAGTAAAAATGTTTTCTTTCATTCCAAACACGTTTTCTTCAAGTTTTCATATGTCAGGATAAGTTTTCAAGGGTTGGGATGCATGAACCCCACCCGATGTAATTCGCGATAGTGGAAATAGAGTTGGAATAAAAACATTAGATGAACTGTATCGTAGTTCATAAGTTACATCTTTATTTCAGTCTTTGCTTACATACTATGCGGGCTACGATCCCTCATATATGTAATACTTAGGAGAGATAAAGATCGAATTTTAATTCAACATTTGCTTACATACTGTGCGGGCTACGGTCCCTCATATATGTAATACTTTGGAGTATTAAAAAGTATGATTCATTTAAAGATTTAGTTATGAATGTATTATCCTACGAATTGAATTACTAGGGTGTGGGAGATTGTAACCCGACCTATTTTTCCCACTCATAGTTAAAGTTTAGTCAAATTGTTCAAAATTTTGCAGTAGAATAATCACATTCATAATTTCAAATTTGCGTATAGTTGTTGTTGTTTCCCAAATCAGATTAGCTTTTCCTTTTTCCTTAGAGTCAAATTTAGGTTTCCTTCATCTCTCCAAAGGCGCTACAACTTTGTTGTCCTATTTCCCTGAGGATCAATACCCGACTTATCGAATTATTACTTGAGCGATAGACTTGCACTTGAGCCTAGAGAGTACACACTTCTGAGACACATTCTTAGTAGCATCAAGTTTTTGGCCACGTTGCCGGGGAGCTAGGTAGACTTAGGATTAGATCAAGTCAATCTCAAACTTTGACCAAAAATTTAAAAAAAATCCAAAAACATAGAAAAAAAATTAGAAGCACAAAAATATTCCTCATCATCTCTCATAAGCCTGTTAATTCTAAACTCACTCTAACTCCCCATAATACTCCAACTCACGTTCACGAAAACCCGATAGTTGAGTAAGACCCTGATAGCCCTCATACTCCTAACGGTCCATAATTTTGGGTTACACCTCCCACACTGTCACACTCAATCGCAAATAACACTCCGTTTTCCCTCTTAGGGCACACTTAAGAGCACGCTACGAGCATACCAAGTTAGGACATAGAGGGATTACGCGAGAGAGACATGTTACAACACGGTAGTGCAGTCGCCAGTGAGGAAGAGGTCCCGTACTACCCATTGAGAGAAATCTTATATCCTGAGCGCACTGTCACTCCGGGATGCATTTTACTCCTGTACAATGCAGGGCAATTTCTCTTTAAGAATGTGATAATCCATATGCTTCCCCACTACCATGGAATCGAATTTGAAAAGCCATATCTCCGCATCAGGTAATTTGAGGATGTGTGCGAGACCCTCAGTGATCAAACTTGCACACAAGATGTAATCCGCCTCAAACTCTGCCCGTTCTCGCTAAAAGGCAAAGCTAAGACCTGGCTATTGTCTTTACATCCAAACTTGATTGCATCCTGGAATGCGCTACAATCCAAATTTCTCAATAAATTCTTTCCTACACATCGAACGAATTCCATCAAGGCTAAAATTTAAACCTTCCGACAACTAAAAAACGAGTCATTCTATCGATGCTACGAGCATTTTAATGAGTTAATTACTTCGTGCCCTCATCATGGACTTGATAAACTTCAAATCATTTCCTTCTTCCATAATGGGTTGAATATAAATTCCAAACAACTCGTTGAAACCATGTGTGATGGTCCATTTTTCGAATTAGACGCCAACGATGCTGAGCTTCACTTGAGGTATGTCACTGAGACTACCCATGGATGGGATACATCTGACCCTAATGGTCATAATTGAACTAAGAAAGCGTCCACCACTCCATCAGCATCCGACCTATTTCACATAGAAAAGAATACTATGACGGATAGTCGACTTGATATACTGGAGAAAGGAATGCGAGACATACTTGATATTTGTACAAGCGAACCAAATGGATCCATCCGAAATCCCATTGAGAGGGTGTGTGCTATTTATGAGGTATGACATTCAACAGAGGAATGCCCGACGATATTCGCCTATAAAGTTATGCTTCAAGAACAAGTGAGTGGTATAGGAGGATTTAAGGGTAATTTTGGTGCATTGCGCAGAAATTCTTACAACCCTTCATGGAAAAACCATCCTGGTTTAATTTATGGGAAACAACATGTTGCGATGAATCTTAATTCACATGTTACCTCTTCTCCACCATTGCACTTTCAACAAGCCCCACACATGCAAGGACATGTGAAAGCACAACCAACTCGAGAGAGGATATAGCACTCCACCGCAGAGAAATATCGAGGATACGATAAACTAGTTTATCACTACCCAAAATGAAGCCACTACTAGACATGAGCGCATGATCAATGACATAAATGCGAATATTTCGAAGTTACAATCATCCATGAGTATCCAAGAGAAGGGCAAGTTTCCTGCCCAGGGTCAAAGACCTCCCCATGGTCAAACTAGTGTTAGCTCCACCTCTACAGAACATCAGGAGCAATGTCAAGTTGTGACCACTCTTCGTAGTGGGAGAGTCGTTGATTTATCACCTCATCCACACGACGCAACCAAAGACAACGAGATTTCACCCGGCACAAAAGAGGCCAAAGATGTACCCTTAAATGAGAGTGATAAAGAAGACACTAGTGAGCCCGAGGTAGTAGTGAAACCACCCACCGCGGCACCATTTCCTCAAAGATTGGTTCCTGCCCATAACTGGACCATAAGTGAAGAAGTGCTAGAAGTGCTTAAGAACGTAAAGTTGAACTTACCTTTCCTCGATGCAATAAGGAAAATTCCATCCTATGCGAAAGTCATAAAAGACTTATTGACAGTTAAGAGGAGGATGAAGGTAAAGAATAACGTGTTTCTATCCCAAAATGTGAGCTCAGTCCTTTTTAATGATCCCCACTGAAATATAAAGATCCCGGTGCCCCCACCATTTCCTGCACCATTGGAGAGAACAAATTTGAAAAAGCCTTACTCTATTTGGGAGCAAGTGTCAACATTCTCCCTTATTCAATTTATAGGAAACTTGATATGGGTGATATTAATCCCACATGGATCACTCTCTAGTTAGCGGATCGAACCGTGAAGATCCTAAGGGGTATAGTTGAGGACGTGATAGTCCAAGTGGACACTTTCTATTTCCCGGTAGATTTTGTCATTTGGGACACGGATACCTCCTTAGCCTTGAAAAATCATGTTCCCATTATCCTTGGATGCCCATTCTTAGCTACGACTAATGCAGTAATCAATACTAGGAATGGACAGATGCAACTCACTTTTAGGAATATGACTTTGGAAACAAACATCTTCAACATAGCCCAATAAGCAGGGGATGAAGATGATCTTCACGCAGTGAGTTTAATTGAGGACGTCGTAGAAGAATACTTTGAGGAAAATTACTGTGGATATGCCTTTGAAGTTTGCATAGCTTCTAATCATGAGAGTGAGAGAACCTATACCGAGTTTGAGAGGGAGATAGAGGAGTTGAATAGCTTACTCGATGAGAGAGCGTCGAACAAGGACGCGAGATATGTTAATTGGGTTTCTCGATTCGAAGAGTTACTGCCAAGGGAACACGCATGGTGCCCTCTAGTGACACATTCCCGACTCTCGAGTTGAAGAAACTACCCTTCAATGTCAAATATGCTTTCCTAGGTGACAGTGAGACATTTCCTGTTATTGTCTCCTCTAGCTTAGATGAAGAGCAGGAGGGTAAATTATTAAAGATTTTGAGGAAGCACCAAGATGCTTTTGGTTGGTGTATAGATCATCTAAAGGGGATAAGCCCCCTAATTTGCACCCATAAGATTCATCTCGAAGGGGATGTCCGGCCCTCGAGAGAAATGCAAAGACGACTAAATCCCACGATGAAAGATGTGGTGAGAGTTTAAATTATAAAGTTATTGGATGTCGGGATTATCTACCTAATCTCGAATAGTAAATGGGTGAGCCTCATTCAAGTCGTTCCAAAGAAGTCGGGCATGACTAAGATTGAAAATTCCAAGGTAGAGCTATTTCCCTAACGTACCACCACTGGATGGTGCGTTTGCATTAATTACTCGAAATTTAATGCGGGAACTAGAAAAGACCATTTACCCTTACCATTTATCCATCAAATGCTTGAGAGAGTAGCGGTCCACCCTTATTATTGCTTCCTAGATGGTTATTCCAGATATAAACAAATTGAGGTCGATTTACTTGATTAAGAGAAAACAACATTAACTTGCCCCTTTGGAACGTTTGCCTATAAACGTATGCCATTTGGCTTGTGTAATGCACCGGAGACCTTTCAAAGGTTCATGTTGAGCTTATTCAGTGATATGGTTGATAGAGGGCTAGAGGTGTTTATGGACGACTTTAGTGTTTTTGGCACCTCCTTCGACCTATGTTTAGCCAAGCTTGAGAAAGTACTAGCCTGATGTGTGGAAAAGAACTTAGTGCTGAATTGGAAACAATACCATTTCATGGTAACCGAGGGTATAGTTCTTGGCCAAATCGTGTCATCTAAAGGGATCGAGGTTGATCGAGCAAAAATATATGTCATAGCTGATCTACCCCCACCTAAATCGCTGAAATACGTGTGCTCCTTCTTGGTCCACGCAGAGTTTTATAGACGATTCATTAAGGACTTTAGCGCCATCGCTAGATCCTTAAGCAATCTCCTCATGAAGGACACCCCATTTGAGTGGACGGAAGCATGCGCAATCTCTTTTGAAAAACATGCTTGTGTCCGCTCCCATCATGCAAGATTCGGATTGGTCCTTACCATTCGAGCTTATGTGTGATGCTAGCGATTATGCAATAGGGGTTGTTTTGGGCGAAAGAAAAGACAATAAGGCTCATGTCATCTATTACTCTAGCCGAACCCTTATCGGGCCACAACTCAATTACTCCACTACAGAGAAGGAGTTATTATCAGTAGTATTCGCTCTCGATAAATTTCGGTCCTCTCTCATCGGTTCTCCCATCACTTATTTCACCGACCACGCGGCGTTAAAATATCTACTTGCGAAGAAGGACGCAAAGCCGCGCCTCATAAGGTGGATCCTACTCCTACAAGAGTCTAATCTCTCTATTAAAGACAAAAAAGGAGTAGAAAATGTCGTCGCCAATCACTTATCACGGCTTTCATCCGACATACCCTGTGATCCTAAACCCATAGACGAATATTTTCTGGATGAGCAACTTTTTTCCACCTCTTCTTTGCCCCGATTTGCGAATATAATGAACTGCCTTGTCATGAGAGCCGTCCTTCCCGATTGGACATCGCAAGATAAGAAGAGATTCATCACTTAGTCGCACATGTTTTTCTATGATGATCCAATTCTTTTTAAATATTGCGCCGATCAGATCATCCGACGATGCGTACCGAATGATGAAATCCCAAAAGTCATCCAATTCTTTCATTCGAAAGCTTGTGGAGGCCACTTTTTCATGAAAAAGAAAGACGCAAAAATTATTCAATGCGGTTTGTATTGGCCCACAATATTTTGGGATGTGAGCAACTGTTGTAAATCTTGCGATAGGTATCAAAGGATGGGAGCGATTACCCGAAAAGACATGATGCCATTAACCCCGATACTCATTATTGAGATCTTTGACTGCTGGGGTACCTTTCCCCCCATCTTTTGGTTTCCTATACATCCTTGTCATGGTAGACTACGTTTCTAAATGGGTAGAAGCTATAGCTACCAAGACTAATGACAATAAAGTGGTGATAAAATTCCTACAGGAACACATACTTTCTCACTTCAGTGCTCCGAAAGCGATAATTAGTGATATTGGCACACACTTTTACAACAGGCCATTCGAGAAGCTCATAAGAAAGTATGGCGTCGTTCACAAGGCTGGAATGACCTATCACCCACAAACGAATGGACAGTCCGAATTGGAAAATTGTGAAATCAATCACATATTAGAGAAAACCGTCAATTTCGACTGGAAAGATTGGTCCCTTCGATTGAACGATTTGCTATGGACCTACGGTACCGCATATAAGAACCCACTCGGAATGTCCCCATTCCTCTTTGTGTTTGGCAAGCCTTTTCATCTTCCCATTGATTTGGAGCACAAAGCATATTGGGCCATTAAAAGATTAAATTATGATATGGATAGAGTCGGTGAAGCTCACAAGCTTCAACTAAATGAGGTAGAAGAGATACGCAATGATGCGTATGAGAATGGCAAGATTTCAAAAGCCCGGATGAAACTAGCACATGATATGATTATCCAACGAAAAGAGTTTCAACCAGGACAAAAGGTACTCCTCTATAACTCCCAACTTCATCTATTTTTGGGAAAATTATAGTCCCGATGGACTGGTCCATTCGTTGTGCGAAGCGTATTCCCCCACGACGCAGTAGAGTTGGAATATCCAAAAGGGGGAACGAATTCAAAGACAATAGACAGCGCCTAAAGCTACATGTTGAGGCCTGCGTAGAAGAGATCAACACCATCTGGTTGTCGGACCCGGTTTACGAGGTAGAATGAGCTTAAATGAGAGGTCGTCGCACCCTCGACGCGTATGGGGTGAATTCTTATATATATTAGTTGTGATGTGGTAGATTAAATTGATTTCGTAGGTAGGTTACATAAGGTTAGGGTTAAGATCACACATTTCAACACACACTTCGTGAGGGCGTTGAGAAATCCGAATGAGTGAATAAGTGAGAAAGTGTCCAGAAGTCGAGGGGTTGGAATTCTAGTGTAGCAATATAAGAATGAGGGTTCTGCTAAGATGGAACCGAACCGAATCCCCAATCCAGATTGGTTCTTTTTTGAAAAATCGCAAAATAAAAAAAATAAAAAAAAAACCTTGAACCGGATCGGTTCGCCCCTGAATCGGATCGGTTCGGGTTCTGCGATTTTGGTTCTTCCCGAGGTGCCTATTCCTTCCCCTATCCTCTCCCTTCCCTCCATTCTTCCCCCTTTCAGCCAAAAAACATCCAGTCCCCTTTCCCTCCAAAATCCCTCTACCCAACCCTTCCCACCACCTATAAAAACTACCCCAACCCTACCCTTCCACTCACACCTCCACTCTACTTTCCCTCTCTACAATCCTAGTTCATTCCTCTCCAAAATTACCAGTTTTCCCCATGGCGAATCCCGCTCTTCCCGCAAAATATATGGCCACCAAGATTTTGTCCAACGGCAATGAAGAATACCTCTCCCACAAGGAGTGCGTATGGCGCAAATTTTTTTTAGCTTCTCCTGCAAACTGCAAATTGATCGAGTTGTCAACTGGGCCGAGCTGCCCCGCTCCATCACCAACCTTTTTAGCCGGAGGGTGTGGACGCAATACATCCAAGAAACTCACCATGACGTTTGGGCAGACGAAGTCTGATCCTTCTATGGCTTACTTATCCGCACGGGTGAGTTCGAGTGCCAAGCCTTTGTTGATGGCCGCCCCATCCCATTCTCCTTGGCCATCCTCGCCCGCAAACTTGCTGACAAGGGCGTCTCCCACCCATAAATCTATGACTACCCAACCAATTCCCTCATCATTCCCAAACAATAATTCATCTACCAACTCATGCCCAACGATATTTGGGAATGGGGTACCTTCCCCGTAGGCCGCCTAAACGATAAGTCGCGCATTACCTTCCATATAGTGTGCGCCAACTTGCATTAAACCACCAACGACTCGACGACGCGTCCTCGCCAAGAGACTCTCGTGTACCACCTCTTCGACCCAAATTTCACCCTAAATCTGGCCCGTATGCCTTATGATGATATCCTTATGCGTCCTGGAAGCAAAAAGGTGCGGTACCCTTCCCTTATGCCCTCCTCATAACTTCCCTCCTTGCCGATTCTGGTATCCAACCAGCTCATACTTTCCCACACCTACCGGAGCCCATTGGGAAGGTATCACACACTTAGAGTGCCCAGCAAAGGGCTGCCATTCGAGCAGCCCGACAGGAAATTAATTTAGAGGTCGAGGAGAAGATCCCTGTTGAAGAGCCCGTGGCTAAGGACGTCGAGATGGGCGGGGCTGAATAAGAAGAGTACAATGAGGAGGATGATTCGTATTTTGAGCCCCCCGAGTGCAGATTTTGATAGGCTCCTTGCAACGGTGGAATCCCATTTTGACGGGTTCATCACGCAATACAACCGAGACCAAGCAGCGTATCAAAGGGATAAAGAGGCCTACCGGCAGAACACAAGCATGATGCATCAACTCCAAGCCCATATATACGAGCTAAACTTCGGTGTACCACCCCCCACCTTCTTCTATGATCCTACAATCCCAGCGCACCCGGGCCCTGCAATCCACCGCCCCAATAAATCCCTTATTTGTTTTAGTTCTTTGTGTGTGTTGTGGTTGTTATTTAAATAGTGTTGGTTGTGTGTTCTTCCTTACCCTTTGTAACTCAGATGGTATTTATCTATAAAAATTATGCATTTATGTTTCATTTGTTTGTTTATTTTCTCTCATTTTTAATTCGCTTTGAGTTAAATTTTAGTCCATTTTGCTTGAGGACAATGCAAAAGTCTAACTTAGGGGGGGGGGGGGGGTCACAAGTGTGTATTTCTAAAACTTCACAAATTTTCAAAAATGCCCAGAAATTTCAAAAAAATCCTAAAATCTTGAAAAACACAAACATATTTTTTGTTCAAAACAAATAAAAAATTGGAATTCAAAATTTTCAAAAATATCATTAAAAGTCGATTTAAAGTCTCAAGTTGTAAAACTCAAAATGCACAAAGCCAAAATTGACCAAAGATGGAAATTGAGCGAACGTAGGTGACTTAACGAATAAATGTGGAGATTAACAACCCCGATGAGATTCGATCTTTTATTTTTGTGAAATTCATAAATCAATCCGAGTTACTTGTTAACTCAAAATTTCTTTTCAGCGTCAAATAAGTCATCGAAGATCTCAATTCTTTAACTTTCATCGGTTATGGAAAATGTGTGTGATATTGCCTTAAAAAACGTGCCAAAATAGATCTCGAAACTTAATTCATCTCAAAACGCATATGGTAACGCAATTAGTATTTTGGACAATGAAGTAGGCCCTCATTTGTCACCCTAAAATATTGGCCAGAAAAAGTAGTGAAAAATTATCCCTTTTGTAACCCAAATTGAGCCGAATAAATTTTTCCCTTTCATTTGACAACCCGAAAAACCCCAACTAGCCCGAAATTATGAAAAGAGATAATCCCATAAATTAAGTCTGACAACTGCAGAAAAAGGGGCAAGAAAAAATAGCTATGCTCAACAAAAACAACAAGAAAAGAGAAGCGTGAAAAACACAAAAAAAATAGAAAAATCAAAAGAAGAAAAAAAATGAGCAAAAGCCCGGAAATGCACTAACGAACATTATAAGAAAACTTTCCAATTCCAGATTTCCCGCACCATTCTCATTCTACCCAACACACCTTTAACCCAAAAAAGTCCTAATCGAGTCCTTTATGCAAAATTGGTTACTGCGTGGAGAGAAAATACACAAAAAGATGATAAAAGAGATCAAAAATATGAATTATATGCAATATTCATGCTTTCTTATAATCGTAATCCGATGATGAGATCCGATTACCATAAAATTTTTGTCTTTTTACTTGTATGCGTGAACTTGGTTCCAATGCATTTACTCTTATAAATCATGCATACCGAGAGAATAGCCACATTCCGAGTGATTCGTTTGTGAGAGCATTCTGTGAGATTTTGAAATCAAAACGAATATTTGGATAAGTAACGTAATGGTCAATCGGTGGAAATTTGCGATTAAATTTCCGGCTTCGCACACACGCACTATGATTTGAGACTCTTGAACATGAACTGATGATGACTATTTTCTGGAAAAGTTTGAATTATACAATTCTTGCGTATTTGAGTCTCGTTGAGTCAAATTTTGTGGGTATATTCACTACAAACCCTCACGAGACATAACTCGTCCTACTAGGGCAACCTAGAGGTTTAAAGGCTTATTGCATAAGCTAAATGCAATATCTCGCCCGCGAAAGAGGTATTCTATCCCGTTTTCGAGTTAGACCATGTTTTGATTCTTTTTACATTGATCGGGACAAGCAAAGTTAGGGGGTTTGATTAGGCATAAATTCTTCCTATTTCTCCCCTTAATTTAGAGGCTTTTATCGCTCCGCAAATTATAATTCGAGTAGATTTATATCATATCATTGCTCTTGATAAGTTTCAAATGAATACATCGAGTTTCGTGTTTTCTTCATCTATTTCGCAAGTGTTCAGTGTTTTAATCCGAGTTCCGTACCAAAAGCTTCAAAGAAGTATAAGAGGGAAAGGTTTCTGCAAAGACTGTCAAGATAAAACCGAACCTAAGTGGAAAGAAAAAGAACCGATCCCATCCTGGGAAAGTTCCTGTAAAGCATTGTTAATACAGAACCGAATCGAAGTAGAGGAAAAATGA
This sequence comes from Sambucus nigra, assembly GCA_949130495.1. NCBI lineage: Eukaryota > Viridiplantae > Streptophyta > Magnoliopsida > Dipsacales > Adoxaceae > Sambucus > Sambucus nigra. The sequence goes on along the minus strand of OX422213.1, from coordinate 101,487,619 downwards.
ATCAATACCATGCTCGAAGAACTCTCCGTAAAGGCTGGCAAAGACAGAACCGAACCGAACTTTTTAACATGTATGGTTCTGTTCTCGATTATTCGAACTTATCCACTTGTAAAAATTAGAATCCTGCTTAGTTCAAACTCTTATATTTCGTAGATTATAAATTGTAACTCCTCCCAAAAATTAAGGGGAGGTTTATGATTTGTTAGGGAAGCTTTGTAATCAATTTTAGAGAAGAAGACCAATAAACCCTAGTTGCTTTCGATTTGCAATTCAAGTAATACCATTCTAATTCTTGTTTCACAACAATAATAACTATTCTAATAACTCTTTCATCTCTCTTCATCTTCATTCAGTAGTAAAAATGTTTTATTTCATTCCAAGTGCGTTTTCTTCAAGTTTTCATATGTAAAGCTAAGTTTTCAGGGGTTGGGATGCATGTACCCCACCCGATGTAATTCACGATAGTGGAAATAGAGTTGGTGTGACACCCCGCCTAATTAAATACCGGGTGATTACTCCTTTATTAAATTATAATCAAGGTGACGGTTCGTTCATTCTTAGCATCACTGTCGTAAATATAACTTTACCAATTTAAACACCCTAAATAATTAAGCTAAGTGTCAAAACCATTTTAGACATTACTTTCCAAATTTTATTTATATAACCCAACATTTTAAAACTTTACATAATTTCATAGATAAAGAATCACACAACAACTATCCTAGAACATATAATCCAAATAATTAAATATCCAACTAATTAATTCCAACATTAAAACTTAAAGGAAAACATCCTGACAATAATAAATCCCAAAGTGTAAATACTGGAAATAAACGAATCATAATATCCAATAAAACAACTGAATAATGGAAAAAGGACGACACATGCCCAGCTAGAATAAATAATGCTAGGAGTTGAATCAAATAAATGAGGTCGTCGAAGCAAGAGGCCTGCAACTCCCACCTAAGCTGCAGCGCGTTCCTTCCAAAGGATCCTATGCAAGACGCCCCTGTGGCTGGGCACCTGTAATATATACATATATATACAAGAGAGAAAAGAAAATGGAAACGGGTCAGAGCCCGATTGTAAAAACGATTTAAAATTTAGTTTAGCAAGTATTAAAAATATTTACTGGCCAATGCAACAACATATTAGTGCGGCACTCTCTTGAGAAATTCTCACCTCTCTTCTAATGTGCACGCCTATCGCACTAACCTTCCCAACAGTTTATCTTATCTCATCTTTGGTTGCTCGTAAGATTTAAATTGACAAATTCAATTGTTTAAGAGGTAAATTTCATATGACCACAAAGTTCTCATATAAACCTTATTTGCTAATAAAGTTTCTCAGTAACATATTATACTTTTCAAACACTCATTCCCCAATTGAAATAATTATTCATTTCTTACTTACCATAAACACAGTAGGTAGTTCCCAAATTTCAGAATTATATATATATATATATATATATATATATATATATATATATATATATATATATATATTAAATACTCATATAATAAATATATTCTAACAGCACCCCACATAATAATTAAGGTGCGGGCATACTCTGCTATCCAGTCACCGTATCACTCGTACTAAGGGAAATACAAGTTCGGAATCACTCTCGAACTGTATTAACACAAACACAAACAATATTGAGGCGAAGTATAGATTCCAAGTCTCTAAGAGGTCAGCACATGCCCCCATGTCTCTTAGGACCGTCTGACTATCGATCCGATAGCCTGTACCAAAGGATTTATATCTTCTAGGGTATGAGTCAATATCCCCCATAAAGGCCCATCGAGATAAGACTGTCCCAGCGCGGTAACCTCAGTGATAGCAAGTAGCGCGGGCATGATTTTCACTTGTATATAATATATGCATAAACACAACAATATAAATATACTACTATTACCATATCAAATTTAGGTACACCTCATAACCCATAATTATGATATTTATCCTTATTTCTCATTATTTAGATATCACGTATAACTGTTTGTCTCTTATTCATTTTACTTTCTAGATTTAATTTATTCCAACTCACTTCTCTTCTCTCGAAGTATTTCCTTTACCTAAGTACAATTTCAGTAAGCCCTCACTCACCTTCTAATCAAACCCTTGACATTTTGATTTTTTTTAAGTCTACCCACGTTAGATTTCTTAGGTATGAATATTTCCCCGTTTACCCTTTCATTTTTCCCATTTCATTAAAGTTCCACTTAACGGGGATTACCTTGACCCTACTGGTCCTCTTTATGTTTCCTTATATCCTAATAACATTAATCAAGATTTATTACGCATTTAATAGGATTAAGTCAACCTAAGGAAAAATCTGGTTTTTCCCATAAGGGGTCGATAGATCGAACCGTCGATCGATCGATGCTCTGGGCTCGATCGATCGATCAAGCAGGTATGGCGAAATTCGCAGAATACCAGTTACGGGTTCTATCATCCAACAACATCCAAATCCAAATTTTTAACTTCCAAACTCCCAGAAATTTATACCATAAACGTTGTAAACCCAAATGGACAATAATCTACGTAAAGCATGCGAGTTTTCATCAAAATTCATGGATTAAAAGGGCCAAAACTTATATAATTCTCATGAACCCTAGAAATTTCTATAACTTTGTTCTTCTTAATATTTTTACAGAATTTCTACGTCTAATCCATCATAAATTCGTGGTTCAACCTCTGCATGTGAAGGGGATTTCCAGATTACCATTTATATCACTACAATATGAAATTTCTAATCTCCAACATGGGTTTTCTTCCATAGAAACTCATCCTAATCAACCCTAAACTAACATGAATGAAGAATTAACGAAATTAAGCAAGATAAATACTTGCCTGGAAATTTTTGGTCTCTGATTTGTGCTGAAATCAGTGTGGTGGTGATCCTCGTTACGCGATCTATCGTTTGGCGGCCACGGCGGTGCAAACGGAGGAGTTCTTAGCCTAGAACTCTTTGGCAAGCTCTCTCCTTCCTTCTCCAATGGACGTCACTTGTTTTTGGTTGTGTTAAACCTAGAAGGAAATCTTAAGAATCGGATATAACCTTTCAATTTTCGTGGGTCTTTAGGCCTAAAAATGTAAAATGTCCAAAACGCCCTCCCGCGGTGTTAGTTAGGCCCAAAATTGCCCTGAGACCCAAACTAAACCCCCAGGTACATTATTTTGACTATCTCGACCCTTTCGGACACTTTGGCGTACTCGAAATGACCATACGTGTGATTTATAATTTATTCACTTTTATTAATCAACATTTAGTCCCGACACGATACGGGCGCGTCCTGACTCAAATTTCCAAAATTGACATTTTATTCACTCGTGACATTTAATAGTACCAATATTATATATTACTTTGCTCATTAGTAATATTCAACAAGCTTTCAATGATTACTAACTCTCGTCACGTTAGTAATTAAAAATAATTTATTTTCTATATTTTTATTAAATTAATAACTCACATTAAATTTAATGAATCCCCAAATTTAGAAAGCATAAAAATACGGGGTATTACAGTTGGAATCAAAACATTAGATGAATTGTATCATAGTTAATATGTTACAACTTTATTTCAATCTTTGCTTACATAATGTGCGGGCTACGATCCCTCATATGTTTAATTTTTAGGGGAGATAAAGACCGAATTTTAATTCAGCCTTTGCTTACATACTGTGCGGGCTACAATCCCTCATATAAGTAATACTTAGGAGTATTAAAAAGTCGGATTCATTTAAAGATTTAATTATGAATCTAGTATCCGATGAAGTGAATTACTAGGGTGTGGGGGATTGTAACCCGACCTATTTTTCCCATTCATAGTTAAAGTTTAGTCAAATTGTTCGAAATTTTATAGTAGAATAATCATGTTCATAATTTCAAAATTGCGTATAGTTATAGTTGTTTCCTAAATCAGATAATCTTTTCCTTTTTCTTTAGAGTCAAAGTTAGGTTTCCTTCGTCTGTCCAACGTCGTTACAACTCTGTTGTCCTATTTCCCTGAGGATCGATACCCGACTTATCGAATTATTTCTTGAGCGACAGGCTTGCACTTTAGCCTAGAGAGTACGCACTTCTGAGACACATTCTTAGTCGTGTCAGAATGCCTTAGGCCTACCATACTGACAGGGGATGTTTGGGGTCCTCAAGGAGAAGATGATGATGGGGATGGGTCTTCCAACATATGCGAATAGGGTATTTAGTGAAGCTGGTTTTTATTTATGAAGCTTCTGTGATGGTTATGTGTTTGGTTATTTTGGGTTTGGTTTTTCATTTTTGCAAATTAATTTGGGAAGGTTTGGTTAGTTTGCTTCTAGGGACAGTTTGGTTTAACTTTTTTTTAGGACAGTCAGGTTGGTGAGGGTAGTTGTTTGACTCCCCTACGCTGATATTTCGTGTAATTGTACCGAATTTATGCATAATGGAATAAAAAAGGATTTTTAATTATATTCTTGTGCCTTTTGATGAGTTTTACAATTGAACTGTCCATACCAATTGCTAAGGTATACATAATCCTTTTGTTCACGTAAATCATAAAACGAACTGTCATCCCCAGGGGTAATAAAAAAATAGCATTTTGTGAAAAAGAAGGGGATCGTTCCCTTGTAAAGCGTATGAACTGGCTACGTGCCTCTATTTTTTTTAGTTTGATTTTTGAAAGAAATTTTTTTTAGAGGGTCGGGTTCCACGAAGATCTGAGTAGAAGGAAATGAAGTTTTTTAAATAATAGTAGGGGGATGAGAGGAGTTGTAGCGCGTCGAGATTTCAGACTGGGGTAGAATTTATTAAGATAATCTAGGTTGACCATGAGCCATCTCTTCTCCATCAAAGTCAGTAAGCATAGCGGCGCCACCGGACAGGATCTTCTTTACAATGTAGGGGCCACTCCAGTTTGTCTTGAATTTTCGTTTGGGGTCCCAGACAAGTTCTATGATTTCTTCGAGGGATAAATCCTATTTTCGAACTCCACAATCCTTGAATCTCCTATTAAATGATCACGCTATATGATGATGGTATCCCTATATATAATATATAACCTTTAGTCTCCTTTTGTCTAAGATCGACATCTAGTCGCAATGATTCTGATACCAATGTTCCTCGCTAACTTTGCTCTCAAGCATAAAAAGTAATGAAAGTAAATCTAGTTTAATGAGTATGATTTTTTCCATGTCGTATACCAAGGAGTAAAAGGTAGCCCCAGTAAATGCCCAGATTGAAGTGCGGTAGCCCTAGAAGGCGTAAGGGATCCGATCGACCCAATCTCGGCTACTCTCGGTCATTTTGCTGATGATTGCATTGAGGTTTTTCTTGGCGGATTCAACTGCACCATCGGTTTGTGGTATGTAGGGAGAAGACTTGTCTCTCTGAATCCTATAGTTGTCGAACAATTCTGTGACTTCTGCCTCAAATTGTAACCCGTTATATGACATTAGCTCGTGCAAAACCCCGTATCGACAGATAATGTTCTTCTAGATGAACTTTCCTACCTTTTTGGAATTTAGTACTGCATATGATTCAGCTACGACCCATTTGGTGAAGTAATCAATGGCAACCAGGATGAACTCATGTCCATTGGAAACTTTGGGTGTGACTTTCCCTATGATATCAATGGCCCATCTGAAGAACAACCAGGGAGAGGTCATGTTCTACAATTTTTTGGAGGCAAGCGCTAGAGATTGGAAAACTATTAGAATTTAAGGCATTTTCGAAAATAGGCATTGCAATCTTAAACCATGGTGGTCCAATAATATCCTTATCGGATAATCTTCTTAGAGAGTTTATAGTCATTCATATGGGGTCGACATTTCTCATTGTGGATTTTCTGCATCATTTCCTTAACGTTAGCCTCTGCGATGCAATGTAAGTGGGTTCTATAAAAGTTTCTCTTGAACAGTGCTTTATCACAGATAATGTATTAGGTAGCTAATTTACGAAGGGTTGATCGATCTTTCTTTTTGGAATCTTGGGATACCCACCGTGCTTGAGGAGGCGTCAAATGTCATAATACCAGCACTCTATCATATCGGAAGCCTCTTATGTGACGATCTTAATGTGGTAGCAATATGTTAATTTAGCTTCTTTTTGGACTACTAATGGAGCCATTATAATTCTGTCGGGCATGTTGACCATGGAGGCTAAGGTAGCAAGGCCATCGGCTAAGATATTTCTCACTCGAGGCAAGTAGTGGAAGCTAATATCTCAAAACTGAGAGGCCAACCCTTTTAGGTGGGCGTTGAAGGGTAAGATCTTTTCATTTTTGAATTTCCATCTTCTATGGACTTGTCCGATGTGAGGGAAGAGTTCCCGTAAATATCTATGCATTATATACCTTTATTGAGAGCGACTTTGAGGCCTATGGTACATGCCTCGTATTCGGTCATGTTGTTGGTGTAGAAAATCTAGCTTCATGGAAATGTGAGTCTGAGAGTCATCAGGGGAGATTAGTAGTATACCAATATCGTATCCTTTCTTGTTAGTAGCACCATCAAAGAACATTTGCCACTGGAGGTCTTCCTGAGAGGTTCAAATGATATATTCATCTGAGAATTCAGATATCCAAATGTCGACCTCTTCCATGGGGTAATTAGAAAGGTTGTTGGAGATGGCTCTACCTTTCATGGATTTCTACATGATATACACGATATCAAATTTAGCTAGCAACATTAACCATCGGACCATTTGGCTAGACAAGGTGGGTTTCTCAAACAGGTATTTGATAAAATCCATTTGGGAGACAAGTCTAATGGGAAAAAGGTGTATATAGTGCCGTAATTTTTTAGTGACATAGACAAGGGCTATGCATTCATTCTCCAAGCCAGTGTAGTTGACTTTGTAACCAACCAATTCATGACTAGCATAGTAAATGGACCTTTTTATGGGATTCTTCAAAGTATTAGGCTAGCAAAGCCCCAGTTACGATGTCTGGTACGATCAAATATAGGAGTAGAGGGATACCAGGTTGCGGTGGCATAAGTATTGGAGGTCGAATAAGATATTGTTTGATTCTATCAAAGTCTTCCTAACAAACCTCATTCCAAACTTTGGTCGAATCCTTTTGGAGGAGTTTGAATATGGGTTCACAAATAGAAGTCAACTGGCTGATGAACCCGCTAATATAATGTAATTTTCCTAAGAATACCTACATTTCCTTCTCCATTCGGGGTGGTGACATTTCAAGTATGGCTTTTAGTTTAGATTCAATCCCATTCTCTCTAACCATGAATCCCAAAAGCTTTTTTTTCACGTCATCAAAAACACACTTTTATGGGTTAAGTTGCATCTGATATTGTCGTAGCCATTCAAACAACTTTCGAAGGGCGACAACATGACCTTCTCGAGTCTTAGCCTTAATGGTCATATCATCCACGTAAACCTCGACCTATTTGTGTATCAAATCATACAAAATGGTTATGGTAGGCCTTTAGTAGGTAGCCCATGCATTTTTTAGACCGAATGGCATAACTGTGTAATATAAGGTTCTCCAAGGCGTGATGAATGCAGTTTTTTCTTGATGATCAAGGTGCATCTTGATCTGATTATATGCGATAAACCCATCAATAAATGATTTAAGATATGATCGGTCGTGTTGTCCAAAATCATGTCGATATTAGGAAGTGGGTAATCATCTTTTGCAGATGCCTTGTTTAAATCACGATAGTCAATCCACATGTAGACTTTTGCTCCTGATTTTGGTATGGGTATAATATTGGCTAGTCATATGGGATATTTGATCACCCGGATGAAGCGTACGTTTAACTATTTGACCACCTCTTTTTAAACCTTGAGCGACCATTTAGTGCTGAGCTTTTACAGTTTCTTCGTGATTGGTTTACATTCTGGGAAAGTTGGAATGTTGTGCTGAGCTATCTCAAGATCAATGTCGATCACGTCATGGTAGGACCATTCAAAGACGTCCATAGATTCCTTCAAAAGTTCTTCAAGTTGCGCACGCTCATGCTCATCAAGGGTGGATCCTATCCTAATTTTTCTAGGTTGTCTAATAGAACTGAGATTGATAACAACAGTTTCATCTTCATTAATTTGAATGTGGTTATATTGTTTGTTATTAACCTTATTAAGATTAGTTAAGAATTGTTCATTTTCAAAATCATCATCATCAAAAGTTCCATTTGAATTAAGATAGTTAATGTAAGGCACAACGAGATACTCAAAATATTCGTTTATTTCATTCTCAGGAAAAATAGCATTGAGAACCTCGTCGAAGGAGGTTTGATTACATTGTGATCATAATAAGGAAGAAAACTAATAGGAAGAAATAGGATAAACATCAGGGTTGGCTTGCATGTCAGTGGGTGGAACATGTTTAATATTCTAGTTAAGGAGGGGTTCATTAGCAGCTTTAATTATGATGGACGAATCCAACGATGTAGCTCCTGAGTGGAACATGCAGAGTGTTAGACCTAGTGTTTGTAAATTGAATGATTGATTAGGGTCACTTACCTCGAAAACCTCGTTAATAATTGTAGCTTTCTTAACGAGTGGTTGCGCATGATACTGGGAACTTTTGGCCCAATAATACATATCTTGAAAGAAGATATCAATCCCTGGATCCATCTTCTTATCCACATGATCATACCATGGTTTAAAAAAACTACAAAAAGGAAAATATTCACCCTCTTTGACAAATATTCCATTTGAGGAATCCCCTAAAACAGATTTGGTACTTTCTAACCTTAGCTCCAATTGGTGTTAGAGAAGCATTTTGAGTTCTTCTGATGATGGTTGATAACCCATATCGTATTGAGGAAAGTACTTCTTCACTACTCTGGGTTCCGATATCCACTGTTATCGTCATCCCATCCCCAGTCCGGGCATGAAGTGCTTATTCTTAAACATTTGTATCACATTGACATTGTCGTGAGGGCTATGCTCTAGATAGACTCTATTTTTCAAATCATACCCTGCTATGAGTGGAAGTGGTTCGACTAGAAAGTTGGAAATATGCATATCATTTTCCCCATGTTGTATCTATAGTATCGAATTACTAGTGCTTGCATTCTCGGTATTATCATTGTCACCCAAGATGGTGATGACCTTCCCTTTGGCGAAGAACTACAACTTCTTATGGAGAGAGGAAGACACCCACTTGATGTTGTGAAGCCACGATCGACCGAGAAATATATTAAAATAAGCTGGTATGTCAATAACTTGGAACTCGATAACAGGATTTATAGGGCCAACCCCTATTGTAGGCTTTGTGGATCCCATTTCCTCTCTGTGATTATTGTCATAAGCACTCACTGTGGAGGAATTCGAGCAAGGTCACTTACTTTCAAACCCAGGAAGTCGAAGGTTCTTAACAAGAAAACATTAAGTGTTGGTTTGTTGTTGACGAGTGAGAGCGAGACTTTCTTCCCCATTACTCTAATAGAGATGTTAAGGGAATAGATGTTAAGGGAATAGTTGTCATTTTGTGATTAGGACAACACTTTTGAATTCTTGTGATGGATTTAAGGGTTCGATAATAGTGGGTACATAAGGAGACAAATGATCTTCAAACTAAGTAAATTTTGCAATATTTATAAGAGGTTGATATTCAAAAGAAATTGGATCACTCTCAATGATTTCATCCTCAAAAGTGTTAGGTGAAGTGCAAGTCTCTATCTTCTCTAAGTTGTCCAAATAATCATTAAACTCCTTGCAAGTTGCTCTAATTTTCAACACTGTAGCAGCAAGGTCATCAGATTGCTTTTGGATAATAATCAAGAGTTCTTCCAAAGTAGTCTTCCTTGGTTCTAGCACCTCGGATTCCTCATTTGGTTGAAAACATTCTTCAACTTCAAAAATATCGAAAGAAAAATCTTCATTGGGTTCAAATAATTCAGCTAACTCTTCCTCCCAATAACGATTTTTTTTCCCAATATTCTTTTTCATGTCTTTTTTCTTCAAGCAATTCATTTTGATAAATTTGGATGGCCTTAGCACTAGATTTGCATTTATGAGACTCATCTTTAGTGATATTGATCCAATGTTCATAAATCGTGAGTTCATTCTCCTCCTCACTATTAGCATAACAATTAAACCCACCAAAAGAGTTAAAATAAGACATTTCAAAGTGGGCAATTCAAAAACGTCACACCTTTTTCGGAATTTTTTTTTTGATTATTTTGATTTTTTTTTTATTTTTGATCAAATTCGGGATTATCCAACCTTACCTAAAGTCTGCCTAATTCCCCTGCAACGACACCATTTTGATCTAGGTGTAAAAACCTAGCGTCCGTGTAATACGCTAGTCGTTGTTATCGGCTTCCGACCTCAATACAAAAAAACCTTAACTTGTAACTACACTCTTAAGGAGAACAGTGGCGAGTCTGGGTATCGAATCCTTAGGGAGATGGGACATGTGAACGTGACGACAAAGGTAAGGTAGTTTAATCCTAAATTTGATGTTAAATGAAAAGAAAAGAAAAAGTTGATTGATTTTTGGATTTTATCTATGAATTAACCAGATTCAATTAAATTAACCTATGCATGCAAATTTAACTAACTAAGAAGGAATTGATATGAATGACGAAATGGGTTAAGAATACACTCCCCCAAACCCTAGTGTGTATGCTAGTACAAAATTAGTCAAAAATTAGATAATTTATCAGACCCAGTCTTTAGTACTCCAAAGCATTACATATATGAGGTTCAAACCCGCATCATACATAATCAAAGAATGAGTAAAGCAGTGTTGCAGTAGTTCACGCGCGTTGCATCCTTAAACACCCCGGTTACCTAGGGCAAACGAGGTCAAAAGTTCTACAATGGTTGTGAAACAATAGAACACGATCTAATCACTTATTTAATTTAGAAGACAAATTTTATATCTATGCATACCACATCGGGTTGGGTTCATTCATCCCCATCCTTAAAAACTTAGCTAGACATGGGTTTATGAGAAAACAAATTCATAACAATGCATGTAATTGGGGATCTAAGAAACATTGTAAAGACAAAAATTACAAAACAGTTGATAGTTGAATTAAAATTAGAATTAAGATAAGATAAGAGAATGGAATTTGATACTTGAAATATGCACTAAGGAAGAGAGATGAATGAATCCAGAAATACTTCTTGTTCTTACAAACTAGGGCTTTTCTAAAAATAAGAAATTTATTTAATACAAACTCTCTAAAATCTTAATCTCTCACTAAAATTCTATTCTACTCTCTAGAAATCGACTCTCCTGGAAGGATGTAGGGCTTGGACTTTTATACACCTAAATAATGACTTTTTCCATGCCTCTCCACGTTTTACAACTAATAAAAACGAATTAAACAAGAAATTTCAAGAGTTTTGACTCTTCAGCTTCCAGAATTAATTTGAACTTTTGACTTTCCGTCTCCAAGTTTAAATGGGCATAACTTCTTCACCGTAGCTCGGATTGGGGTGCGGATTTTTCAAATGTTCTTGTAATTTAGACCACTTCAACTTTGTAGTTGGCCCCACCTCCGGACTAAGGCTGAAAAATTACAAAAATGCCCTTTAACTCTCCATTTCTTGGTTTTTTTCACCGTTTTGAGTTCTCCTTCGCACTAACTTGCATGAAATACCTATAAAGCACATGAGAAATACACAAAACACGAAATACTTTCCAAAAGAGGTTAGTAGCATAAATTTGAGACAAATCTAAGCTTTTTACACGGCATGGGATCATAACAATACCAAAATTAAGGGGATAAATGTGAAGAATATGTGCATAATCACACCCCCTAACTTAGAACTTTGCGCGTCCTGAGCAATGTAAAAGAATCTAAGCAAGGCTCCACTCTTGAAAATCATTTTATTGGGGTAGAATACCTTTTTCGCGGGCAAGCGATTGTATTTAGCGTATGCAACAAGCCTTTAAACCCCTAGGTTACCCTAGTAGGACGAGTTTTGTCTCGTGGGGGTTTGCAGTGAATACACCCACAAAATTATTTATTGACTCAAATAAATATCAAAATACTTAAAAATTGTGCAATTTAAACTTTTCGAAAAATAATCACCATAAATTCATATTCAAATGTCTCAAACCATAGTGTGTGTGTGCAAAGCCAAAAATTAAATCTCAACTTTCCACCGATTGAGCATTACGTTACTTTCCGAAAATTCTTTTTGATTCAAATTCATACGGATTGCTCTCTTAAACGAATCACTCAGAATGTGGCTAATCTCTCTCGGTATGCATGATATAAAGAGTAAATATAATGGACACAAATTCACGCATACAAAATTGAAAAGAAGAAAATTTATGGTGAAAAGATCTCATCATCGGAGTACCGTTATTAGGAAATGGGAACATCGCCCCTAGTTCACACCATTTAGTCTCTCATATTATCTTTTTATATCTTAGCTCTCCACGCGATAATTAATTTCGCCATTCGGACTCGGTTAAGACTTGATCGGGTTATAAAGTGTAAAGGGTAAAAATGGGAATGGACGGAATGTTCGGAATTGGAAAATGTCCTTATGACATCCATTAGTGCTTTTTCGGGCATTTGCTCATTTTTCTCTTTCTTATTTCTATTTTCATTTTTTTCCTTCTTTTTTTCTTTCTATTTTTTTGAGCATTTTTTTCTGTTTTTCTCTTGCCCCTTTTTATTGCACAATTTGGGCTTACTTGATGAATATTCACAATTTTCACAATTCCGGGCTATTTGGGTTTTTCGGGTTATCAAACGAAAGGGAAAGATTATATTAGGTTCCAAGTGGGTTGCAAAGGGATAATTTTTCACAACTTTATTATGGCTAATATTTGTGGATTAAAAAAAGAGTGCCTACTTCATTGTCCAAATTACTAATCACATTACCATATGCATCTCGAGATTAATTATGTTTAGAGATATATTTAGCATGAATTTTGAGACAACATTTCACACATTTCCCATAACCGATCAAAATAAAGGATTGAGATCATCAACAACTTATTAAAACGCTAGAAAGAACTTTGAGGTAATCATAAACTCGGATTGATTTAAAAACTCATAAAAAATTGAAAGGTTCGAAATCTCACCGGGTTTGATCAATCTCCACACTTCTTCGTTAAGTCGTCAATTTTCTTTCAGTTTCCATCTTCGTTCAATTTTCTCTTAGTGCAATTGATTGTTAACAATTTGAGACTTTAAATAGAATAAAGGTGACATTTTTTATAATTTTAAATTCCAATTTTTATTTATTTTGAACAAAAAAAAATGGGCTTTTTTTTCAAATTTTTTCAATATTTTTTTTTTAAATTTTTGAAAAAACACACACTTGGAAAGAACATGTGATTTAATCTGTGAACCTAAACAATAAACGGGAAGAATATCCCACACCCCCTTACTTAAATATGGCATTGCCCTCAATGCGAATAAAAAACACAGCATAAATAGAGGGAAAAAAAGATATTACCCAAATGGAGCGATCCTCGATGATTGCGAGTCCAATGAATCTACAAACATGTTAGAACCAAGCATAACAAAAAGAATAATAAAAACTTTAACTATCAAAACTAGACTATAATAAAAAAGAAAAAAATAATAATAAAAAAAACTAATTATTTACAACCTAAAATTTGAACTACTAATAAATCATACACTTGAAGTCGAAAAATTTGAGGGTCCACCCAAAATTTAATTTGACTTTGAGGGATTAATGGTGTACCCTCACTAGAAATCATGCCACCCGAAAAATAAGAATTTCGTTGGAAAAAGGAAACGCATGTGCAATGCGGAAGAAATGAACCATCACATATAAAAAAAAATTAGGGGGATAATGAAGGATTTGGGTGCATAGGGGGACAAGTACCATTGGGATCCAAGAAAAATATAATCACGTCCCAAAGATTTTTCAAGAAGTATGGAAAGCGGAGCACACAAACTGAAAGAGTCCATCTTGGAAAACAATTCATGCATAGAGTCCTTGTCCTAAAAATCATCTCCCCCAAATTTTCAAATGGATCTGCTGGAGTGACACGCCTAAGTGTCTGGCCTGTAAGATAAAGCATCTCAAAATAACATTCCCATATAAGAATCGGATCAACATTCTCAAGACATTCATCCAGTTCTTGTGATGGATTTAAGGGTTCGATAATAGTGGGTACACAAGAAGACAAATGATCTTCAACCTCAGTTGATTTTGCAATATTTATAAGAGGTTGATATTCAAAAGAAATTAGATCACTCTCAATGATTTCATCCTCAAAAGTGTTAGGTGAAGCGCAAGTCTCGAGCTTCTCTAAGTTGTCCAAATAATCATTAAACTCGTTGCAAGTTGCTCTAATTTTCAACTCTGTAGCAGCAAGGTCATCAAATTGCTTTTAGATAATAATCAAGAGTTCTTCCAAAGTAGGCTTCCTTGGTTGTAGCACCTCGGATTCCTCATTTGGTTGAAAACATTCTTCAACTTCAAAAATATCGAAAGAAAAATCTTCATTGGGTTCAAATAATTCATCTAACTCTTCCTCCCAATAACGACTTTTTTGCCAATATTCTTTTTCAAGTCTTTTTTCTTCAAGCAATTCATTTTGATAAATTTGGATGGCCTTAGCACTAGGCTTGTATTTATGAGACTCATCTTTAGTGATATTATTCCAATGTTCATAAATCGTGAGTTCATTCTCCTCCTCACTATTAGCATAACAATTAAACCCACCAAAAGAGTTAAAATAAGACATTTCAAAGTGGGCAATTCAAAAACGTGACACACATTTTTTTGATTTTTTTTTTTTTGATTATTTTGATTTTGATTTTTTTTTTATTTTTGATCAAATTCGGGATTAACCAACCTAACCTAAAGTCTACCTAATTCCCCGACAACGACGCCATTTTAATCGAGGTGTAAAAACCTAGCGTCCGTGTAATACGCTAGTCGTTGTTATCGGCTTCCAACCTCAATACTAAAAAACCTAAACTTGTAACTACACTCTTAAGGAGTACTTTGGCGAGTCTGGATATCGAATCCACAGGGAGTTAGGACGTGTTAACGTGACGACAAAGGTAAGGTAGTTTAATCCTAAATTTGATGTTAAAAGAAAAGAAAAGAAAAAGATGATTGATTTTTGGATTTTATCTATGAATTAACTAGATTCAATTAAATTAACCTATGCATGAGAAATTAACTAACTAAGAAGGAATTAATATGAATGAAAAAATGGGTTAAGAATACACCCCCCCAAACCCTAGTGTGTATGCGAGTACAAAATTAGTCATAAATTAGATAATTGATCAGACCCAGTCTTTAGTACTCCAAAGCATTACATATATGAGGTTCAAGCCCGCATCATACATAATTAAAGAATGAGTAAAGCAGTGTTGCAATAGTTCACGCGCGTTGCATCCTTAGGCACCCAAGTTACCTATGGCAAACGAGGTCAAAAGTTCTACAATGGTTGTGAAATAATACAACACGATCTAATCACTTATTTAATTTAGAGGACAAATTTTATATCTATGCATACCACATCGGGTTAGGTTCATACATCCCCACCTTTAAAAACTTAGCTAGACATGGGTTTATGAGAAAATAAATTCATAACAATGCATGTAATTGTGGATCTAAGAAACATTGTAAAGACAAAAATTACAAAACAGTTGATAGTTGAATTGAAATTAGAATTAAGATAAAATAAGAGAATGGAATTTGATACTTTAAATCTGCACTAAGGAAGAGAGATGATTGAATCCAGAAATACTTTTTGTTCTTACAAACTAGGGATTTTCAAAAAATAAGAAATTTGTTTACTACAAACTCTCTAAAATCTTATTCTCTCTCTAAAATTCTATTCTACTCTCTAGAATTCGACTCTCCTGGAAGGATGTAGGGCTTTGTCTTTTATACACCTAAAAAAGACTTTTCCCATGCCTCTCCACGTTTTACAACTAATAAAAACTAATTAAACAAGAAATTTCAAGAGTTTTGACTCTTCAGCTTCCAGAATTAATTTCAACTTTTGACTTTCCGTCTCCAACTTTAAATGGGCATAACTTCTTCACCGTAGCTCGGATTGATGTGCTGTTTTTTCAAATGTTCTTGTAATTTATACCTCTTCAACTTTCTAGTTGGCCCCACCTCCGGACTAAGTCTAAAAAATTATGAAAATGCCCTTCAACTCTCCATTTCTTTGTTTTTTTCACTGTTTGGAGTTCTCCTTCGCACTAACTTGCATGAAATACCTATAAAGGACATGAGAAATATACAAAACACAAAATACTTTCCAAAAGAGGTTAGTAGCATAAATTTGAGACAAATCAAAGCTATTTACACTGCACGGGATCATAACAATACCAAAATTAAGGGGATAAATGTGAAGAATATGTGCATAATCACACCCCCTAACTTAGAACTTTGCGCATCCCGAGCAATGTAAAACAATCTAAACAAGGCTCCACTCTTGAAAATCATTTTATCGGGATATAATACCTTTTTCGCGGGCAAACGATTGCATTTAGCCTATGCAAAAAGCCTTTAAACCCCTAGGTTACCCCAGTGGGACGAGTTTTCTCTCGTGAGGGTTTGCAGTGAATACACCCACAAAATTCTTTATTGACTCAAATAAATATCAAAATACTTAAAAATTGTACAATTTAAACTTTTCGAAAAATAATCACCATAAATTCATATTCAAATGTCCCAAACCATAGTGTGTGTGTGCAAAGCCAGAAATTAAACCTCAAATTTCCACCGATTGAGCATTACGTTACTTTCCGAAAATTCATTTTGATTCAAATTCTTATGGATTGCTCTCTCAAATGAATCACTCAGAATGTGGCTAATCTCTCTCGGTATTCATGATATAAAGAGTAAATATAATGGACACAAATTCACGCATACAAAATTGAAAAGAAGGAAATTTATGGTGAAAAGATCTCATCATCGGAGTACCGTTATTAGGAAATGGGAACATCGCCCCTAGTTCACACCATTTAGTCTCTCATATTATCTTTTTATATCTTAGCTCTCCACGCGATAATTAATTTCGCCATTCGGACTCGGTTAGGACTTTATCGGGTTATTAATTGTAAAGGGTAAAAATGGGAATGGACGGAATGTTCGGAATTGGAAAATGTCATTATGACATCCATTAGTGCTTTTTCGGGCATTTTCTCATTTTTCTCTCTCTTTTTTCTATTTTCATTTTTTTCCTTCTTTTTTTCTTGCTATTTTTTTTTAGCATTTTTTCTATTTTTTTCTTGCCCCTTTTTATTGCACAATTTGGACTTACTTGATGAATATTCACAATTTTCACAATTCCGGGCTATTTGAGTTTTTCGGGTTATCAAACGAAAGAAAAAGATTATATTAGGATCCAAGTGGGTTGCAAAGGGATAATTTTTCCCGACTTTATTAGGGCTAATATTTTTGGGTTAAACAAAAGAGGGCCTACTTCATTATCCAAATTGCTAATCACATTACCATATGCATCTCGAGATTAATTAAGTTTAGAGATATATTTAGCATGAATTTTGAGACAACATTTCACACATTTCCCATAACCGATCAATGCAAAGGATTGAGATCATCAACTTATTAAAACGCTGAAAAGAACTTTGAGGTAATCATAAACTTGGATGGATTTAAAAACTCATAAAAAAATTGAAAGGCTTGAAATCTCACCGGGTTTGATCAATCTCCACACTTCTTCGTTAAGTCGTCAATTTTCTTTCAATTTCCGTCTTCGGTCAATTTTCGCTTAGTGCAATTGATTGTTAACAATTTGAGACTTTAAATAGAATAACGGTGACATTTTTTATAATTTTAAATTCCAATTTTTATTTATTTTGAACAAAAAAAATTTTGGCTTTTTTTTCAAAATTTTCCAAATTTTTTTTTTAATTTTTGAAAAAAACACATTTGGAAAGAACATGTGATTGAATCTATGAACCAAAGCAATAAATGGGAAGAATATCCCACACCCCCTAACTTAAATGTTGCATTGTCCTCAATGCGAATCAAGAACACAACATAAAGAGAGGGAAAGAAAGATATTACCCAAATGGAGCGATCCTCGATGATTGCGAGTCCAATGAATCTACAAACATGTTAGAACCAAGCATAACAAAAAGAATAACAAAAACTTTAACTATTGAAACTAGACTATAATAAAAAAGAAAAAATAATAATAAAAAAAACTAATTATTTACAACCTAAAATTTGAACGACTAATAAATCATACACTAGAAGTCGAAAAATTTGAGGGTCCATCCAAAATACAATTTGACTTTGAGGGATTAATGGTGTACCCTCACTAGAAATCATGCCTCCCGAAAAATAAGAATTTCGTTGGAAAAACGAAACGCATGTGCAATGCGGAAGAAATGAACCATCACATATAAAAAAATTTAAGGGGATAATGAAGGATTTGGGTGCATAGGTGGACAAGTACCATTGGGATCCAAGAAAAATATAATCACGTTCCAAAGATTTTTCAAGAAGTATGGGAAGCGGAGCAAACAAACTGAAAGAGTCCATCTTGGAAAACAATTCAAGCATAGAGTCCTTGTCCTCAAAAAGCTTCTCCCCCAAAATTTTCAAATGGATCTGGTGGAGTGACACGCCTAAGTGTATGGCACGTAAGATGAAGAATCTCAAAATAATATTCCCATATAAGAATAGGATCAACATTCTCAAGACATTCATCCAGTTCTTGTGATGGATTTAAGGTCTCGATAATAGTGGGTACACAAGGAGACAAATGATCTTCAACCTCAGTAGCTTTTGCAATATTTATAAGAGGTTGATATTCAAAAGAAATTGGATCACTCTCAATGATTTCATCCTCAAAAGTGTTAGGTGAAGCGCAAGTCTCGACCTTCTCTAAGTTGTCCAAATAATCATTAAACTTGTTGCAAGTTGCTCTAATTTTCAACTCTGTAGTAGCAAGGTCATTAGATTGCTTTTGGATAATAATCAAGTGTTCTTCCAAAGTAGGCTTCCTTGGTTGTAGCACCTCGGATTCCTCATTTGGTTGAAAACATTCTTCAACTTCAAAAATATCGAAAGAAAAATCTTCATTGGGTTCAAATAATTCATCTAACTCTTCCTCCCAATAACGACTTTTTTGCCAATATTCTTTTTCAAGTCTTTTTTCTTCAAGCAATTCATTTTGATAAATTTGGATGCCCTTAGCACTAGGCTTGTATTTATGAGACTCATCTTTAGTGATTTTGTTCCAATGTTCATAAATGGTGAGTTCATTCTCCTCCTCACTATTAGCATAACAA
Organism: Sambucus nigra; assembly: GCA_949130495.1. Classification (NCBI taxonomy): domain Eukaryota; kingdom Viridiplantae; phylum Streptophyta; class Magnoliopsida; order Dipsacales; family Adoxaceae; genus Sambucus; species Sambucus nigra. The sequence goes on along the minus strand of OX422213.1, from coordinate 101,468,420 downwards.
TTAAACCCACCAAAAGAGTTAAAATAATACATTTCAAAGTGGGCAATTCAAAAACGTGACACACATTTTTCTGATTTTTTTTGTTTCGATTATTTTGATTTTTTTTTTTTTTTGATCAAATTCGGGATTAACCAACCTAACCTAAGGTCTACCTAATTCCCCGACAACGACGCCATTTCGATCGAGGTGTAAAAACCTAGCGTCCGTGTAATACGCTAGTCGTTGTTATCGTCTTCCAACCTCAATACAAAAAAACCTAAACTTGTAACTACACTCTTAAGGAGTACTGTGGCGAGTCTGGGTATCGAATCCACAGGGAGTTAGGACGTGTGAACTTGACGACAAAGGTAAGGTAGTTTAATCCTAAATTTGAAATTAAAATAAAAGAAAAGAAAAAGATGATTGATTTTTGGATTTTATCTATGAATTAACTAGATTCAATTAAATTAACCTATGCATGCGAAATTAACTAACTAAGAAGGAATTAATGTGAATGAAGAAATGGGTTGAAAATACACTCCCCCAAACCCTAGTGTGTATGCCAGTACAAAATTAGTCATAAATTAGATAATAGATCAGACCCAGCCTTTAGTACTCCAAAGCATTACATATATGAGGTTCAAGCCCGCATCATACATAATCAAAGAATGAGTAAAGCAATGTTGCAATAGTTCACGCACGCTGCATCCTTAAGCACCCCGGTTACCTAGGGTAAACGAGGTCAAAAGTTCTACAATGGTTATGAAACAATACAACACGATCTAATCACTTATTTAATTTAGAGGACAAATTTTATATCTATGCATACCACATCGGGTTGGGTTCATGCATCCCCACCCTTAAAAACTTAGCTAGACATGGGTTTATGAGAAAACAAATTCATAACAGTGCATGTAATTGTGGATCTAAGAAACATTGTAAAGACAAAAAATACAAAACAGTTGATAGTTGAATTGAAATTAGAATTAAGATAAGATAAGAGAATGGAATTTAATACTTGAAATCTGCACTAAGGAAGGGAGATGATTGAATCCAGAAATACTTCTTGTTCTTACAAACTAGGGCTTTTCTAGCAATAAGAAATTTGTTTACTACAAACTCTCTAAAATCTGATTCTCTCTCTAAAATTCTATTCCACTCTCTAGAATTCGACTCTCCTGGAAGGATGTAGGGCTTGGCCTTTTACACACCTAAAAAATGACTTTTCCCATGCCTCTCCATGTTTTACAACTATTAAAAACGAATTAAACAAGAAATTTCAAGAGTTTTGACTCTTCAGGTTTCAGAATTAATTTCAACTTTTGACTTTTCATCTCCAACTTTAAATGGGAATAACTTCTTCACTGTAGCTCGGATTGGGGTTCTTTGATTTTAAATGTTCTTGGAATTTAGAGCTCTTCGACTTTCTAGTTGGCCCCACCTCCGGACTAAGACTAAAAAATAATGAAAATGCCCTTCAAATCTCCATTTTCTTGGTTTTTTTCACTGTTTTGAGTTCTCCTTCGCACTAGCTTGCATGAAATACCTATAAAGCAGATGAGAAATACACAAAACGCGAAATACTTTCCAAAATAGGCTAGTAGCATAAATTTGAGACAATTCTAAGCTATTTACACTGCACGGGATCATAACAATACCAAAATTAAGGGGATTAATGTGAAGAATATGTGCATAATCACACCCCCTAACTTAGAACTTTGCGCGTCCCGCTAAATAAGGATCCACTCTTGAAAATCATTTTATTGGGATAGAATACCTTTTTCGTGGGCAAGCGATTGTATTTAGCGTATGCAACAAGCCTTTAAACCCCTAGGTTACCCTAGTAGGACGAGTTTTGTCTCGTGAGGGTTTGTCGTGAATACACCCTCAAAATTCTTTATTGACTCAAATAAATATCGAAATACTTAAAAATTGTACAATTTAAACTTTTCGAAAAATAATCACCATAAATTCATATTCAAATGTCCCAAATCATAGTGTGTGTGTGCAAAGCCAAAAATTAAACCTCAAATTTCCACCGATTGAGCATTACATTACTTTCTGAAAATTCATTTTGATTAAAATTCTTACGGATTGCTCTCTCAAACGAATCACTCAGAATGTGGCTAATCTCTCTCGGTATGCATGATATAAAGAGTAAATATAATGTACACAAATTCACGCATACAAAATTGAAAAGAAGGAAATTTATGGTGAAAAGATCTCATCATCGGAGTACCATTATTAGGAAACGGGAACATCGCCCCTAGTTCACACCATTTAGTCTCTCATATTATCTTTTAATATCTTAGCTCTCCACGCGATAATTAATTTCGCTATTCGGACTCGTTTAGGACTTTATCGAGTTATAAAGTGTAAAGGGTAAAAATGGGAATGGACAGAATGTTCGGAATTGGAAAATGTCCTTATGACGTCCATTAGTGCTTTTTCGGGCATTTGCTCATTTTTCTCTTTCTTTTTTCTATTTTCATTTTTTTCCTTCTTTTTTTCTTGCTATTTTTTTTGAACATTTTTTCTGTTTTTCTCTTGCCCCTTTTTATTGCAAAATTTGGACTTACTTGATGAATATTCACAATTTTCACAATTCCGGGCTTTTTGGGTTTTTCGGGTTATCAAACGAAAGGGAAAGATTATATTAGGATCCAAGTGGGTTTAAAAGGGATAATTTTTCACAACTTTATTATGGCTAATATTTTTGGGTTAAACAAAAGAGGGCCTACTTCATTGTCCAAATTTCTAATCACATTACCATATGCATCTCGAGATTAATTAAATTTAGAGATATATTTATCATGAATTTTGAGAAAACATTTCACACATTTCCCATAACCGATCAAAACAAAGGATTGAGATCATCAACAACTTATTAACACGCTGAAAAGAACTTTGAGGTAATCATAAACTCAGATTGATTTAAAAACTCATAAAAAATTGAAAGGCTCGAAATCTCACCGGGTTTAATCAATCTCCACACCTCTTCGTTAAGTCGTCAATTTTCTTTCAATTTCCATCTTCGGTCAATTTTCGCTTAGTGCAATTGATTGTTAACAATTTTAGACTTTAAATAGAATAAAGGTGACATTTTTTATAATTTTAAATTCCAATTTTTATTTATTTTGAAATAAACAAAATTTGGCTTTTTTTTCAAAATTTTTCATTTTTTTTTTTGAAATTTTTGAAAAAAAACACACTTGGAAAGAACATGTGATTGAATCTATGAACCTAAACAATAAACGGGAAGAATATCCCACACCCCCTAACTTAAATGTTGCATTGTCCTCAATGCGAATCAAGAACACAACATAAAGAGAGGGAAAGAAAGATATTACCCCAATGGAGCGATCCTCGATGAATCTACAAACATGTTAGAACGAAGCATAACAAAAAGAATAACAAAAACTTTAACTATCGAAACTAGACTATAATAAAAAAGAAAAAATAATAATAAAAAAAACAAATTATTTACAACCTAAAATTTGAACGACTAATAAATCATACACTAGAAGTCGAAAAATTTGAGGGTCCACCCAAAATACAATTAGACTTTGAGGGATTAATGGTGTACCCTCACTAGAAATCATGCCACCCGAAAAGTAAGAATTTCGTTGGAAAAACGAAAGGCATGTGCAATGCGGAAGAAATGAACCATCGCATATAAAAAAAATTAGGGGGATAATGAAGGATTTGGGTGCATAGGGGGACAAGTACTAATGGGATCCAAGAAAAATATAATCACGTCCCAAAGATTTTTCAATAAGTATGGGAAGCGGAGCACACAAACTGAAAGAGTCCATCTTGGAAAACAATTCAAGCATAGAGTCCTTGTCCCCAAAATCTTCTCCCCTAAAATTTTCAAATGGATCTGGTGGAATGACACGCTTAAGTGTATGGCGCAGAAGATGAATCATCTCAAAATAACATTCCCATATAAGAATCGGATCAATATCCTCAAGACATTCATCCAGTTCTTATGATGGATTTAAGGGTTCGATAATAGTGGGTACACAAGGAGATAAATGATCTTCAACCTCAGTAGATTTTGCAATATTTATAAGAGGTTGATATTCAAAAGAAATTGGATCACTCTCAAGGATTTCATCCTCAAAAGTGTTAGGTGAAACGCAAGTCTCGACCTTCTCTAAGTTGTCCAAATAATCATTAAACTCCTTGCAAGTTGCCCTAATTTTCAACTCTGTAGCAGCAAGGTCATCATATTGCTTTTGGATAATAATCAAGAGTTCTTCCAAAGTAGGCTTCCTTGGTTCTAGCACCTCGGATTCCTCATTTTGTTGAAAACATTCTTCAACTTCAAAAATATCGAAAGAAAAATCTTCATTAGGTTCAAATAATTCATCTAACTCTTTCTCCCAATAACGATTTTTTTCCCAATATTCTTTTCCAAGTCTTTTTTCTTCAGGCAATTCATTTTGATAAATTTGGATGGCCTTAGCACTAGGTTTGTATTTAAGAGACTCATCTTTAGTGATATTGATCCAATGTTCATAAATCGTGAGTTCATTCTCCTCGTCACTATTAGCATAACAATTAAACCCACCTAAATAGTTAAAATAAGACATTTCAAAGTGGGCAATTAAAAAACGTGACACACATTTTTCTAAATATTTTTTTTTTGATTATTTTGATTTTGATTTTTTATTTATTTTTTATCAAATTCGGGATTAACCAACCTAACCTAAAGTCTCCCTAATTCCCCGGCAACGACGCCATTTTGATCGAGGTGTAAAAACCTAGAGTCCGTGTAATGCGCTAGTTGTTGTTATCGGCTTCCAACCTCAATACAAAAAAAACTAAACTTGTAACTACACTCTTAAGGAGTAATGTGGCGAGTCTGGGTATCGAATCCACAGGGAGTTAGGACTTGTGAACGTGACGACAAGGTAAGGTAGTTTAATCCTAAATTTGATGTTAAAAGAAGAAAAGAAAAAGATTATTGATTTTTGGATTTTATCTATGAATTAACTACATTCAATTAAATTAACCTATGCATGCGAAATTGACTAACTAAGAAGGAATTAATATGAATGAAGAAATGGGTTAAGAATACACTCCCCCAAACCCTAGTGTGTATGCTAGTACAAAATTAGTCATAAATTAGATAATTGATCAGACCCAATCTTTAGTACTCCAAAGCATTACATATATAAGGATCAAGCCCGCTTCATACATAATCAAAGAATGAGTAAAGCAATGTTGCAATAGTTCACGCGCGTTGCATCCTTAAGCACCCCGGTTACCTATGGCAAACGAGGTCAAAAGTTCTACAATGGTTGTGAAACAATACAACACCATCTAATCACTTATTTAATTTTGAGGACAAATTTTATATCTATGCATACCACATCAGGTTGGGTTCATGCATCCCCACCCTTAAAAACTTATCTAGACATGGGTTTATGAGAAAACAAATTCATAACAATGCATGTAATTGTGGATCTAAGAAACATTGTAAAGACAAAAATTACAAAACAGTTGATAGTTGAATTGAAATTAGAATTAAGATAAGATAAGAGAATGGAGTTTGATACTTGAAATCTGCACTAAGGAAGAGAGATGATTGAATCCAGAAATACTTCTTGTTCTTACAAACTAGGGCGTTTCTAAAAATAAGAAATTTGTTTACAACAAACTCTATAAAATCTGATTCTCTCTCTAAAACTATTCTACTCTCTAGAATTCGACTCTCCTGGAAGGATGTTGGGCTTTGCCTTTTATACACCTAAAAAATGACTTTGCCCATGCCTCTCTACGTTTTACAACTAATAAAAACGAATTAAACAAGAAATTTCAAGAGTTTTGACTCTTCAGCTTCCAGAATTAATTTCAACTTTTGACTTTCCGTCTCCAACTTTAAATGGGCATAACTTCTTCACCGTAGCTCAGATTGGGGTGCTGTTTTTTCAAATGTTCTTGTAATTTAGAGCTCTTCAACTTTCTAGTTGGCCCCACCTCCGGACTAAGGCTGAAAAATTACAAAAAAGCCCTACAACTCTCCATTTCTTGGTTTTTTTTATTGTTTTGAGTTCTCCTTCGCACTAACTTGAATGAAATATCTATAAAGCACATGAGAAATACACAAAACACAAAATACTTTCCAAAAGAGGTTAGTATCATAAATTTGAGACAAATCTAAGCTATTTACATGGCACGGGATGATAACAATACCAAAATTAAGGGGATAAATGTGAAGAATATATGCATAATCACACCCCCTAACTTAGAACTTTGCGCGTCCCGAGCAATGTAAAAGAGTCTAAACAAGGCTCCACTCTTGAAAATCATTTTATTGGGATAGAATACCTTTTTCGCCGGCAAGCGATTGCATTTAGCGTATGCAACAAGCCTTTAAACCCCTAGGTTACCCTAGTAGGACGAGTTTTGTCTCGTGAATGTTTGCAGTGAATACACCTACAAAATTCTTTATTGACTCAAATAAATATCAAAATACTTAAAAATTGTACAATTTAAACTTTTCGAAAAATAATCACCATAAATTCATATTCAAATGTCCCAAACCATAGTGTGTGTGTGCAAAGCCAAAAATTAAACCCCAAATTTCCATCGATTGAGCATTACGTTACTTTCCGAAAATTCATTTTGATTCAAATTCTTACGGATTGCTCTCTCAAACGAATCACTCAGAATGTGGCTAATCTCTCTCGGTATTCATGATATAAAGAGTAAATATAATGGACACAAATTCACGCATACAAAATTGAAAAGAAGGAAATTTATGGTGAAAATATCTCATCATCGGAGTACCGTTATTAGGAAACAGGAACATCGCCCCTAGTTCACACCATTTAGTCTCTCATATTATCATTTTATATCTTAGCTCTCCACGCGATAATTAATTTCGCCATTCGGACTCGGTTAGGACTTTATCGGGTTATAAAGTGTAAAGGGTAAAAATTGAAATGGACGGAATGTTCGGAATTGGAAAATGTCCTAATGACGTCCATTAGTGCTTTTTCGGGCATTTGCTCATTTTTCTCTTTCTTTTTTCTATTTTAATTTTTTTCCTTCTTTTTTTCTTGCTATTTTTTTTAGCATTTTTTTTGTTTTTCTCTTGCCCCTTTTTATTGCACAATTTGGGCTTACTTGATGAATATTCACAATTTTCACAATTTCGGGCTATTTGGGTTTTTCGGGTTATCAAACGAAAGAGAAAGATTATATTAGTCTCCAAGTGGGTTGCAAAGGGATAATTTTTCACAACTTTATTATGGCTAATATTTTTGGGTTAAACAAAAGAGGGCCTACTTCATTGTCCAAATTACTAATCACATTACCATATGCATCTCGAGATTAATTAAGTTTAGAGATATATTTAGCATGATTTTTTAGACAACATTTCACACATTTCCAATAACCGATCAAAACAAAGGATTGAGATCATCAACAACTTATTAAAATGCTGAAAAGAACTTTGAGGTAATCATAAACTCGGATTGATTTAAAAACTCATAAAAAATTGAAAGGCTCGAAATCTCACCGGGTTTGATCAATCTCCACACTTCTTCGTTAAGTCGTCAATTTTCTTTCAATTTCCATCTTCGGTCAATTTTCGCTTACTGCAATTGATTGTTAACAATTTGAGACTTTAAATACAATAACGGTGACATTTGTTATAATTTTAAATTCCAATTTTTATTTATTTTGAACAAAAAAAATTTTGGCTTTTTTTTCAATTTTTTTTAAATTTTTTTTTTGAAATTTTTGATAAAAAACACACTTCGAAAGAATATGTGATTGAATCTATGAACCTAAACAATAAACGGGAAGAATATCCCACACCCCCTAACTTAAATGTTGCATTGTCCTCAATGCGAATCAAGAACACAACATAAAGAGAGGGAAAGAAAGATATTACCCAAATGGAGCGATCCTCGATGATTACGAGCCCAATGAATCTACAAACATGTTAGAACCAAGCATAACAAAAAGAATAACAAAAACTTTAACTATCGAAACTAGACTATAATAAAAGAGAAAAAATAATAATAAAAAAAACTAATTATTTAAAACCTAAAATTTGAACGACTAATAAATCATACACTAGAAGTCGAAAAATTTGAGGGTCCACCCAAAATACAATTTGACTTTGAGGGATTAATGGTGTACCCTCACTAGAAATCATGCCACCCGAAAAATAAGAATTTTGTTGGAAAAACGAAAGGCATGTGCAATGCGGAAGAAATGAACCATCACATATAAAAAAAATTAGGGGGATAATGAAGGATTTGGGTGCATAGGGGGACAAGTACCATTGGGATCCAAGCAAAATATAATCACGTCCCAAAGATTTTTCAAGAAGTATGGGAAGCGGAGCAAACAAACTGAAAGAGTCCATCTTGGAAAACAATTCAAGCATTGAGTCATTGTCCTCAAAATCTTCTCCCCCAAAATTTTCAAATGGATCTGGTGGAGTGACACGCCTAAGTGTATGGCCCGTAAGATGAAGCATCTCAAAATAACTTTTCCATATAAGAATCGGATCAACATCCTCAAGACATTCATCGAGTTCTTGTGATGGATTTAAGGGTTCGATAATAGTGGGTACACAAGGAGACAAATGATCTTCAACCTCAGTAGATTTTGCAATATTTATAAGAGGTTGATATTCAAAAGAAATTGGATCACTCTCAATGATTTCATCCTCAAAAGTGTTAGTTGAAGCGCAAGTCTCGACCTTCTCTAAGTTGTCCAAATAATCATTAAACTCCTTGCAAGTTGCTCTAATTTTCAACTCTGTAGCAGCAAGGTCATCAGATTGCTTTTGGATAATAATCAAGAGTTCTTCCAAAGTAGGCTTCCTTGGTTCAAGCACCTCGGATTCCTCATTTGGTTGAAAACATTCTTCAACTTCAAAAATATCGAGAGAAAAATCTTCATTGGGTTCAAATAATTCATCTAACTCTTCCTCCCAATAACCATTTTTTTCCCAATATTCTTTTTCAAGCCTTTTTTCTTCAAGCAATTCATTTTGATAAATTTAGATGGCCTTAGCACTAGGCTTGTATTTATGAGACTCATTTTTAGTGATATTAATCCAATGTTCATAAATCGTGAGTTCATTCTCCTCCTCACTATTAGCATAACAATTAAACCCACCAAAAGAGTTAAAATAAGACATTTCAAAGTGGGCAATTCAAAAACGTGACACACATTTTTCTGAATTTGTTTTTTGATTATTTTGATTTTGATTTTTTTTTTTTTTTTTTGATCAAATTCGGGATTAACCAACCTAACCTAAAGTCTACCTAATTCCCCGGCAACGACGCCATTTTGATCGAGGTGTAAAAACCTAGCATCTGTGTAATACGCTAGTCGTTGTTATCGGCTTCCAACCTCAATAGAAAAAAACCTAAACTTGTAACTAAACTCTTAAGGAGTACTGTGGTGAGTCTGGGAATCGAATCCACAGGGAGTTAGGATGTGTGAACGTGACGACAAAGGTAAGGTAGTTTAATCCTAAATTTGATGTTAAAAGAAAAGAAAAGAAAAAGTTGATTGAATTTTGGATTTTATCTATGAATTAACTAGATTCAAGTAAATTAATCTATGCATGCGAAATTAACTAACTAAGAAGGAATTAATATGAATGAAGAAATGGGTTAAGAATACACTCCCCCAAACCCTAGTGTGTATGCGAGTACAAAATTAGTCATAAATTAGATAATTGATCAGACCCAGTCTTTAGTACTCCAAAGCATTACATATATGAGGTTAAAGCCCGCATCATACATAATCAAAGAATGAGTAAAGAAATGTTGCAATAGTTCACGCGCGTTGCATCCTTAAGCACCCCGGTTACTTATGGCAAACGAGGTCAAAAGTTCTACAATGGTTGTGAAACAATACAACACCATCTAATCACTAATTTAATTTAGAGGATAAATTTTATATCTATGCATACCACATCGGGTTGGGTTCATGCTCCCCACCATTAAAAACTTATCTAGACATGGGTTTATCAGAAAACAAATTCGTAACAATGCATGTAATTGTGGATCTAAGAAACATTGTAAAGACAAAAATTACAAAACATTTGATAGTTGAATTGAAATTAGAATTAAGATTAGATAAGAGAATGGAATTTGATACTTGAAATATGCACTAAGGAAGAGAGATGATTGAATCCAGAAATACTTCTTGTTCTTACAAACTAGGGCTTTTCTAAAAATAAGAAATTTGTTTACTACAAACTCTCTAAAATCTTATTCTCTCTCTAAAATTCTATTATACTCTCTAGAATTCGACTCTCCTGGAAGGATGTAGGGCTTGGTCTTTTATACACCTAAAAATTGACTTTTCCCATGCCTCTCCACTTTTTACAACTAATAAAAATGAATTAAACAATAAATTTCAAGAGTTTTGACTCTTCAGCTTCCAGAATTAATTTCAACTTTTGACTTTCCGTCTTCAACTTTAAATGGGCATAACTTCTTCACCGTAGCTCGGATTGGGGTTTTGTTTTTTCAAATGTTCTTGTAATTTAGAGCTCTTCATCTTTCTAGTTGGCCCCACTCCGGTCTAAGGATGAAAAATTACCAAAATTCCCTTCAACTCTCTATTTCTTGGTTTCTTTCACTGTTTTGAGTTCTCCTTCACACTAACTTGCATGAAATACCTATAAAGCACATGAGAAATATACAAAATACGAAATAATTTCCAAAAGAGGTTAGTAATATAAATTTGAGACAAATCTAAGCTATTTACACTGCACGAGATCATAGCAATACCAAAATTAAGGGGATAAATGTGAAGAATATGTGCATAATCACACTGGATGAGGGGGAAAATTTAATAGTTCAGATGAAAAACCAAGCCTAGGAAAGAGGAGTCTAGTAGTAAATATATGTGGAATGATATTGTTTGAGGATCTTATATGGGAGGTCAACAAATTGTCCAAACAGACTAAGATAGATAAAGAAATAGGGTTTCTATTTTTCCCATCTTCTGCGAATCATTTGACAAGATTTGGGAGGCATTACAAGGTTCCAAACCCTCAATCAACAACGACAAATAAGGGAAAATTTGTTAAGAAACTCCCTATGCTGGAGATGACCCTTGAGGAGAGCAATATCCTCGATCAGTTAAAGGAAACTCAGGCTAAAATCACTCTATGAGGGATCTTTATATCTTCCCAATATCAATGAGATGCCTTGATTAAACTGATTCCCAGGCCCACAGTTCCTCCTGCCACCATTCTAGAAATTCTAGTTAATCTAGTCTGATCTCTAAACTCTACTAGAATTCTCTCTTTCTCTATGGAAAAAATCCGTAAGTTTGGTCCAAATCACAACTATGATTTAAATATCTCTATCGAGGTGATGGGGAAGACAAACCCTCTTTCGCTCGTCGACAATGGATCAACACATAATGTTTTCTTATTAAGAACTCTTAAATATTTAGGATTGAAAGTAATAGAACTTGTTCCAACTTCTCTTATGACAATACTTGTCGAGAAGTGATGGGATTCATAAAGCTTATAATAACGTTTGGCCCTATAAATCACGTTTCTAAATTCAAAGTCATCGACATCCCGACTTGTTTTAACCTGTTGCTCGGACGACCATGGCTCCACTGCATCAAGGGAGTGTCCTATTATCTCCATAAAAAATTGAAGTTATTCGCCAATGGATAAGTCATCACCATCTTGGGAGACAATAATAATACTGAGAATACAAGAACCAGTAACCCAATACTAGAGATACAACATGCGATAAAAAATATGCTCCTGTTAGGCTTCTGATTTGAACCACTTCCGCTCCCAGTAGGGAATGACTTCAAAAATAGAGTCTGTCTAGAGCACAACCTTCACAATAATGTCAATGTGATACAGATGTTCGAAAATATATACTTTATGCCCAGACTGGGGCTGGGACGACGACAACGGGGAATACTAGAACCTATAGTGTTGAAAAATGCCTTTCCTCCATGTAGGCAGAGTTATCAACCATCATCAGAGGAACTGATAATGCTCAGGTAACCTCGATTGAACAGAAGGCTAAAAAGTGGTAAGACCGTCTCAAAAGATTCCTTGAATGGGAGATTCGTCAAAGAGGTTAAAGATTTTCCTTTTTGTCGCTTTATCTAACCATGGTATGATCATGTGGACAAGAACATGAACCCAAAAATGTACATTTTCTTCGAATACAATTACTCATAGGCCAAAAGTTCCTAACATCATGTGCAACCGCGCGTTCAGAAGATTTCATCTATTATCGGAGATTCTGAAGGAAGTTACTCTGAGTATTCGTCCAACTTGTGAACACTAGGTCTGGCACTCTACATGATACACTCATATGCTACATCATCGGATCCATTTATCCTAATCAAAGCTGCTGATACACCCCTCCTCAAATGGAATGATGTACCGGTCCCACCCGCTAAAATGTAAACCAACCCTGATGTTTATCCTATTTCTTCTTCTTTTTGTTGTTCCTCCTTAAACTGATCATGTTGTAATTGATACCTCCTTGGATGAGGTTCTCAACGCTGTTTTTACCCAATAATGAAATAAACAAAGATTGTGAGTATCTTGTTGTGCTTTAGATTAATTGTCTTCATTCCAATCAAACTCTTGATGATGATGATTATTTTGCAAATGAACGATTCTTAATTGATCTTAATAAGCTTCATAACAAACAACATAACCACATTCAAATTAATGAAGATGAAACTATTTCCATTAATCTCGAAACTAGTAACCAACTGCGCCATATTAGGATAGGGTCCACCCTTTACGAGCATGAGAGCGCGCAACTCAAAGAACTACTAAAGGAACTTATGGACGTCTTTACGTGGTCTTAAGAAGACATGCCTTACATTGATCCCGAGATCTCTCAACACAAAATTCCAACTCTCTCGAAATGAAAACCAATCAAATATAAACTACGAAAACTTCGCACCAAAGGTCACTCAAGGATAAGGAGGAGGTGGTCAAATAATTGAATGTTGGATTCATTTAGGTGATCAAATATCCCACATGGTTAGCCAATATTATGTTCGAGAAGGCTATTTAGCTCTCGAATACATCATAGAACCCGTCTGGGACCCAGATGAAAATTCAAGCCAAACTGGAGTGGACAGTACATCATGAAGAAGATCATGTCTAGTAGCACCGGCATGCTCACTGACCTCGATGGAGAAGAGATGGACCGTCTAATCAACTTGGACCCTCAGAATAAATTCTACTCTAAGTCCAAAATCTCGACGCATTACAACTCCTCTCATCCTCCTTCTATTCTTAAAAAAAATCTTCATTTCCCTCTACTTAGAACTATGTGGGGCCTGATCCTCTAAAAATACTTTTTTTCTTTCAAAAATGAAACTTGAAATTTTTTCAAAACCCATATAGGTACGTAGGCTGATCATACACTTTATAGGAGAACGATCCCCTTCTTTGTCACAAAATACTAGTCTTTTATTGCCTCCAAGAACGACAATTCATTTTATCATTTACATGAACAAAAGGATTATATATGACTTAGCGATTGGTACAGATAATTCAAATGAAAAATTCATCAAGAGGCCCAACAATGTAATTAAAATCCTTTTTATTCCATGTTGGGAAATTTTGGTATGATTATAGGAAATATTAGCATAGGGAATCATACAAATACCGTCATCGACCTGACTGTCCTAAAAACAAAACAAAACAAAACCAAGATACTCCTAAACAAGCTAACCAAACATTTTGGCAACCAAATACATAACTAAACACGTAAAATCTTCACACATAAGCATCTTCATAAATACCATCATCTTCACCCTACCCGCAACTGCCACATGATCCATCCCCATCATCATCTACATCTTGAGGTCCCCAAACTTCTCTTTCCTGGATAGTATACCGAATGTGCTCGATGGAAGGGTAAGCTCGGACCAGCCTAGGGAAAATAACTATGCCTCCCTCCATTGTGTTAAACATGGCAAGACATCTCTGCCCGGTCTTCACGACCATCATCTTAGTCATTACCCTCCTCTAGAGACATTTCATGTAGTCTCCAAGAACATACCAAACTTTGCCTACAGATTGAGAAGGACGGATCAATGGTCGATGACTCTCCCACAAAGATCCTAACCGCATATGAATGCCTTCTGTTAAATCCTCCACAGGGAAAGAGTCCAGAATACGGGAAGGCACAATCTTCTCCCATCCAAATTGATGCAGGAGACATCTAGGAAAATAGAAAGAAGTCTGACGGAGGCTAACTAACGAAACATAATGGTATTCTGCTAATTCCAAAATACGTTGCAATTCCCCCCACTAGGGCATTGTCTAGTGCAGACATCAATCCCCGTGCTCCATAAACCAGTTTACCCAGTTCTCGATGTCTAAGCTAAAACTGATGAAATAACGGGTGAAGAAATTTGGCACAGTTGCCAAGGGATATTTAACGGGACTGCTAAATAGAATCTCTCAGATAGCCAAATGAGCAGCAGTACTTAGAAAATCATAATGACCTTCCCGCCAAGAATCTAGACCATTCAGGGTCTCTGCCAGTATCACCGTCGAAAGATTACGACGATATGACATCCATATAGTAATGGAAGCAATTTGAGGGTCCACAAGCAGGTCTCCGGTCACCAACAGTAACTTTAAAGTTAATCCAAGGGTGAAGGCTCCGGTATAGCCCGCATTATTGACATCCTGTAGACGCACGGAATACATCACAACCTGAAGGGAAATTATCCCCCTAGTAACCAATGAGCGAGCCACCGAGGGTGAGATATGGAGAGATTCTGCCAACACTACCTGAGGAGACCTAGAGAATTCAGGTATGGCCACCGCCACCCTGGGATTTACCACCCAACATATCATAAAACTTATCATAAGTCGGGAAAACTTCGTAAACATGATCCTTGGGGTACCAGAATTTTTCTATGATTGTTAGAATATTCCTGTCAATGGGTTGGTTACGCCACAAGGAAACCCAACGTAGGTTAAAAGCATCGTACTCTACATTGTACGAGCACATAGCCTCTAAATTCTCGAGGTAAGAGGAAATTTTATCACTTATGGGAAGAGACATTTTGGATTAAACAAAACATAAGCAAGAAATAAGCAAGAGAAACAAAGTGTGGATGGGTGGGGAAAAACTCTCCACCGTTATCCCTTTTTATACTTGAAAAATCTGGCTAAAGACAAGAATCCTGCACAATATTGATGAAACACTACCTCATCAAGGACAAAGTAGCTGAAAAAAGTGCAATCAAAGCCTTGGGTTGATTTGACTATAATGACCTGTTGATAGGAAGGATAAGGTGTATGATGATCGGCATCCCCCTATCTTTACAAAATTCCATTTTTCCTTTTTTGTCAAAATAAAAAAACTCGATTTTTATTCCAAAAGAATTCAGAATTTTCCTCTCCTTATATTTTCAAATCATCCTTTTTTAAAATAAATCCTCTTTCAAGTACTTCTAATCCTTTTTACGGTCTCAACAAACAAAGTAAAAAGTGCATGCAGATTAAGTCATTTAAAGCGAAGATAAATAAATAAAACCCCATTCATTTCATATATGTGAGTGGACATCTTTATATCTCTTGTGCAGAAAAAATAAGATGAAAAATAACAGGGCTCGACACGATCCCCCCAAAACTCTCTCTCGCTTTCTCTCTCCCCCTCTATGATTCCTCATCCGGGCGACGCGCACACTTCCCCCGGTGACTAGCTGAAGAGCCTCCGCTACTCGATCTCGATCCCCCCTCAGACGAAGCAAATGGCACAAAACAGGAAGGAATCAGGATCGAATCCCGAATATGAGCAGTTGCATAAGCCACCCGATCCCGAATGTCCCTTAGGTAGGTAGTCGACACTCGAACATGCTGCAAGAAAAACAAAAAGAGCAAATCAGTTAGTCTGAGGCAAAGAAAAAATCAGAAAAACAAAAATACAAGGGAAAAATTTATACCTCTGCTAAGATAACATCCTCAGTCAACCCCAACACCTCCGGTTCCTTTTCGTTAGGGGCAATGTAGCATACTCACCAATCCTCCCCCGGGAAGTCTGATGTTATAATAATGAGGAGCAAGCCGAAGAAATAGAATCTCTGATGTCGCTGCCGCAGTTGACGTCGACATACCACCCGCACTGTGGGTGTACCCCACTGGCCGACTCGTACCCTTACCTAAAGCCGTAGGAAGCATAGGCATTTTAACCACATCATAGATGCATGACGGAATCAACCATCTCACCACAAAATCGAGGTAGTCGAAGGTCACCATCGTGACCATATATAAGGAATAGGGCTTGCCGATCATTGTTATCACCAAGGCATCCTCCGATATCTCCCACACCTACCTCATATACTCAGGTACATCGATGGTGGGATTGCCACCTCGTCCTTCACAATATGTGAACTACTCTCTCCCCTAGATAACAGGAGTAGCCAAACTCATGTACCAATAGTCGGTGCATCTACAGATTCCTTCCAGTCACCCCCATATTCTGAATAGTCGTCCCCCAGGGGTAAAAGGTCACCTAAATTTTTCTAAGATGAATTCAATACTTGCATAAATGAAATACTGAAGAATATATTTAAGAAAAAGAGAAAAGAAGTGATAATCGGATCGCTCGCCAGGTCATTCAGAGACTGACGCACTGTCGCTAAGAAAAGAGGCTGCCTCGACTCTCGGTTGGACTTTCGTGATCGGTACATCCAGCAGAAGCCCACCGAATCATCCTATAAACCAATTAAATGAACATTAAGCCCGATCACCTCATAGAACCACATCTAAAAAAGGACAAGGGTCAACAATCAAAAGAAATGAAAGAAAATGCATAAAGGAAAATGAAAAAAGAAAAATACCTCCAAAAGATATGTGGCTCCAGTAAAAGTCTGTCACAAGAACCGACTGAAAGTATCCAAAGATGAATAAAAGGTCTCCAAAGTCAGTCTCCCCCAGTCAAAGAGAGAGATATTCGAAAATACCCTCAAATATGGCAGAAACCATAAGTGGATGATGTCTCCGCTCGACGCCACCAAAGATCCTCCCAACAACAAAAGAATGAATAAATGATCCATATGATGAACTTGTAGCCCATTGCTCTCGCTAATTTTTTGTCTCAACAAAACCTCCTAAGAAGGGGTATATGGATCGAGTTCCCCGAGACTATTCGTCCAACATCTCCCAATGCCGCCTCCACCACCCCCGACGTCACCCTCATCGTGCGATCCACCTCTATATGGGTTCCCTTATAGCCTATCCCCATCAGTTGTTGTACGTCATTTGGGGTCAGTGTCATCTCCCCAAAACCCAAATTTATGGTGTGGCTAGTATCGCACCACCTCTCCTATAGAGCACGTTGAATGGTCGTCGAGCGTGACGTCTTATCCAACGCAGACACCAGACTACCAAAACCCGCTCAAAAAATCATCCAATGTACCATTGCAGGAAGGTGCTCCCATATATCTCTAAACCCCTCTTCCCCCGAGAGCAAAGACTCATCGCAACAACAAACATTTTGTCAAAATTCAAAGAAATAAGTGAGGTGAGGTGAGGCCTGGTGACTTACATAACCATCAGGGTTCCTCACCCTGTATGATCGATGGTGTGCAGGCTCACGCAAAAGAGTCTGCTCATTGGCAACGGGCATAAATAGATCAAAGGCATTCTTGTTGCCTAACGCTA
The DNA here is from genome assembly GCA_949130495.1 of Sambucus nigra. NCBI lineage: Eukaryota > Viridiplantae > Streptophyta > Magnoliopsida > Dipsacales > Adoxaceae > Sambucus > Sambucus nigra. Next base: position 101,450,755 of record OX422213.1, on the reverse strand, counting down.
AGGGAACCATGGCCCGCCACTCCAAGTATACCCAATCATCAATACCTAACCACGCCATGTGGGTCTCACTGCTAGAAAAGTCTGTGATTTTCTAAACTAAAATGAATTAAGGACGCAGTTTTGAATCGCAGAACAGAGAAGCAGAAGATAAGAAAGCTAAAAGCTGTGAAAAATGAAGAGAACTTTGCCCTTTTATAAAAGGCTAAAGGGTATGCCCATCGGCAGTACCCTAACACCCGTCGATCAAAACGGTACCTTCCCCATCCTAATATAGTCTAAAAGATCATGCCACTACCGTTTTCCCACTCCCACAACCTTCCGGTCAGCAACCATCTAAAATTTCGTGCAAAAAATCCCAAAAAAAACCTAGAAAATTACAAAAATTTCCCAAACAATTCCTAAAATTACCCAATAAATATTGGGACATTTCTTCACCAAGAAAATCTTTTTTTAAATCTCCAAGTCCTCAGTCTAATTAATACCATAATGTATCCCTAACTTAAAAATCCTAAAAATCAATGCGCCTACAAAGCCCACTACAACTCCCTAGCGGAATCATGAAAAACTTCATCTTCAGCAGAATCAAGTGCCTCCTCAACATAGCTACTCATTTCCCCAATAAGAATTCCCGAATTAAAATTTTCCTTAGAATAATTCCAAATTTCCCCAACGAGAGTTAGAAGCCTTAACCGAGTATCTCTTCCCGGTAACATATTCCCCTGTGGTATCCCAAAACCTAAAGTTATCAACTGGACTAAGATTTTCAGCCCTTCTCAAAAGGATATAATCCCCAGATAGATGTCTCCTTCCCAGTAGAGTCTCAAATAAGAAATTCCCTAGGATAGATATTCCCCCCACCTCTCTACTTAAGGTCCTCAGAATTAACCTCGGCCCTCAGAGTTGGCTCTCTCACTTAAGGTCCCGATAATTGACTCCAACCCGCAGAATTGGTCTCTCCAACTTAAGGTCCTCCTAATTGGCTGCCTACTAAAATACCTAATGTCCATCCTGTGATCAAAATAAAACGTTGGTCTCATATGGCTCATTCTTAGGATCAGTGTCAAAATCCTTTTTTTAAAAGTTACTATTACCTAGTAATTTAATTAGACAAGTGCTAAATTTTATCTTTCATTCAATAGCAACATGCTGAAATAAATAATAATTTAAACCATCAAGACAAACTGATAACTGAACCCAACACATATGAATGATATAAATAAGATGACAAAATCAACTATCGGTTCAATAATAAAATCCAACAATATCTAAAATCATTACCTGGATACACAAGGTCACATAGATAAACTGAATACTAAATCTGAGGGCGACATGTCTAAATGAGTACTAAAATAAAGTCCCTACACTAGGAATAAATGAACAAAGGGTCTATAGCAAAGTCCTGTAACTTCCACTTGAGATGCAGTTGCTCATCCCTAGATAGAATCCTCAAATTGGACGTTCTTGTGGATGGAGACCTAAAAGGTTTTGAAAAATATTTTGACATGGGTTAGAGCCAAAGTAAAACGTTTTCAAAATATTTAGCGAGAAGTTAAATTGCAATAGTTAAATATGAATGTACACTCTTCATATTTAATCTAGTGTTGCACTCACTTGAAGTATATCTCACTCCTCATCTAATGTGCAAGCCTAATGCTTGCCTGCTAACCTTCATAGTTAAGCTACCTGACCTAACTAGCTGTATCACACATCTTGCCACCACGCTACTCTAACCCGAGTATTCTTACTTTGATTACTAAGTTATCTACTCATTAACTTATTAATCATTTTAACTATTTTAAATCATACAATGTTCACACTAGTTAGATAAACAATCCTATTTTTAAATCATTTAACTTTCACACTAGTTATATAAGAAATAACCTTTTTAAATCATATAACTTTCACACTAGTTATATAAGAAATGCATTTACACTTATATATTAATCATGTATATAGTTATCTACTCATATTATATACGTACTAGTAACTACAACATTCACACACATGTCGCGTATAATAACCACCCATTCCCGAGTAATAACTCATCGGATGCTTTTTCTAAAATGCTATCATGTTCCAGTCATGCTCACTACAACCCGACCACCTTAAGTTGGACTAGCTCACACCGAACTTGGGCAAAAATATCGCACATAGTGAAGGTGGTAATATTTTTCTCGAAAGTAAAACTGAATCATACCCCAAGCGTCTTACCTCGAAAATAAATTACACCTAAAAATCCTGGACGATATGACCTGCGGACTATACTCTCCATTCTCCTCAAGATAGGGGATTCACCCACATCGCGCAACCTCCTATGATAGCACTAGAGGGGTATGTATTCCTATAAATATCATTCGCACCGATATCTATAGAGCATACAAATATATATACTATCAAACATAATCGTATTCATAAATATAATAAAGTCCGGCTAACCCATGACAAACACCCATAGCACTAGCCCAAAATACCCAAGTCTATATCCCGACTTGTAATTTAATTAATCACATAATAATTATTTCTCATTCAAGTTGTATCATCCAACTATAGCACCCAAACTCATTAATTTGGTCCATATCTTCATTCTCTTAAAATTTATTACACAAAATCCTATGATTTAGTTTAACACCCCTTGTTAAATTTAATATTCAATAATTTATTATATAACTAATAAATTAAACCAGCTACCCCGTGCCTAACTCTCGTAGCACTCCACCTAAAAATATTCAAGTCACAATCCCGATTTCATAAGTATATACTTACATTCATATTTTTATTAAAGATACTAATCACATCTCAATCCGGCATGCATCCTAATTTTGTCCGAAATTTTCAATCGAATCCGTTCACATATTTTCTAGTGTTGTTCATCCTAAACACTCCTAAATCGATACCCCAGATTCATTCACATCCAATTCCAAGGTAAAAAAAATAAAGTTCCTTAATATTTTTTAGAGTCCTACACTCATCTACGGACATCCCTAAATAATCAAGATTTGATTTCTTACAAAGTATTTCAGTTTCAGACACCCTTCCGTAATAAATTCATATCTAATTAAAAAAATCACAAAAATATGAAACTAACGGCCACACGTTCGTAACAAAAATATCTATATCCATGTCCAAAACCTAGGGTCGTTTAAACGAGATAAAAATCTCGTTCGAACGAGATACTAATCTTGTTTGAATGACTTTCAGTTTCGTTCTAATGAAATCTTGCGCTCAACCACTTCTCCTTCTTCTTGACGACTCTTGTTTCTACCATTAAGGAACCGAAAACCTTAAAAATATCTTAATAGAACGCAATCAAAATATTCCCAGCATTTTTTATTCATTTAAAGCAATTTAAAAGCATCCTCTTTACCTTTAACCACCACTGAATCATCTCGGCATATTTTTATTCATCGATTTGGGTTTTGGTACGGTTTGTTCAACCTTCCTCCTAGATTCAATTACGACATCCTTAAACCACAAACCTGGCATCTATATTTCTAATCAACACATAATTTAAACAATGATTTATCCCAATTAATCATCAATTTCAGATTTAATCTACACAATATTCGCGAATTCCTAAAACCCATTTTCATATGATAACCCACTCCCAAAAGCGTATTTCTTTATCACTCCCACTATGATATGAATGGAAACACCGAAATTAAATTGAAATCAAGTTTAACTAATTGCCTAAATAAATTCTTAGGGTATGATTTCCTTCGATGTAGACGAATATTTGACGAAGAACACGCCCCTCTTTTTGGTTTGGCTCCCAACAGCTCTTCCAATTTCTCCCTCTTTTCTCCTCTGCAAAATTTTGGTTTTCTTATAAAGTTGTGTCTTCTAGAATCTCCCTGATGTAGGTTTTATATCACTAATCCCAAAATTAAGCTTATGGGCCAAGCCCAAATGAATCGAACACCCCGGTTTGAGCCCGATTATGCCTAAAAATGCCTCGAGACTTAATTACTGCCCCTAGGCACTTTTTAGGACTATCTCGACCCATTCGGAATCAACCATGCACTCAGAATCATCATTCGAGTTGCTTGACTAAAATATCCAACCTCGACCTAAAATTACGACACGTGTAATTTTAAAAATAACTCGAATTGATTAAATTTCCATTCACCAATTTAATTAAATCCTCCAGATAATTTAAATTATATCTCACCAAATTAATTAAATTTTGTATCCTCATAGATATGGCGTGTTAAATTTGGAGGCGTACTAGATGAAGGCGAGACAAAGCTACAAAAAAATTCAACTCGATCGGACAGTCAAATAAATTTTTAGTCTTTGTGTTTGAGTAGGACTCAAATTCTTTTTGGTATATTCAGTACTTTTAAAACACAATTTAGCCTTCTCCAAAATCAGTAGCCTCCGCTATTTTCATCTTCTTCCATCTACAAAATCCTAGCTCCGTTTAAACCAAGATTTCAGTCCATGATTTGAAGGCTTATTTGATTTTTAGCAAGTTTGGGATATAATGAATTTTGATTGTTTTCGTGAGATGAACGCAATAGTGTAATCAGAATTTTTGAGGCAGAATCTTATGAGTTTCTTGCGGTGATTTTTAAGGTACAGGGTTTATGCAATATGCTCCTTGAATCTCTAGAGATTAGTCGTTTTGTTCCCCATTTATTTGTACTCATATTGTTGATATCATGACGTTTATTAGAATCTATAATATTGATTCGATTGAGATATTGTATTTTTTGATGGGAATGGTAACATGAAATTTTTATATGGCATGGATAATGGTCACCCACCAATAGTCCAAAAGTCCAATAGTGAGGATGAGGCTTTACGAAACTTAAGTGAGGTGAGGTGAGGCCTGGTGACTTATTCATGTGTAATTGAGAAATTAAATTGGTATAATGCACGAATGTCGCATTGGAATTGAATTCAGATTCGTCTTGTTACATTTTATTAACTGTTATTGCTTTGAGAATTCAATCTTGTCATATTGTGTACTTTCCCGTATTTTTCTTTTAGTGGAAGGTTAGCGTGGATTTGGAAGCTATGAAATTTGGAGGATTCTAGAGATCGACGTTTGGAGGATTTTATTTTCTTTTGTTTAGATTGGCACTGTAACTAGTTGGAGAGCTTAGCATTATTATTAGAGGAATTAAATTGTAATTATTATGGAAGTGTAAATTTGGATTGGATGTTATGTAATTTTAGATTCGTTATATTTATTTTTGTGGAATATAGATGATCTATACTAATTATTGAGGATTTAGTTTAGTTTTAATCGTTGTAGTGCCTCGTGTTTTGCACTAGGTGTTATATCGACCCTTAAAATTGGTCACTCTCACTTAAGGTCCTCAGAAGTAACCTCGACCCTCAAAATTGGTCGCTCCAACTTAAGGTCCCCAGAATTGACCTCGACACATAAAATTAGTCACTCTCAACTAAGGTCTTCAAAATTGACCTAGACCCTCAGAATTGGTCTCTCCTACTTACCGTCCTTAGAATTGACCTCGATCCTCAGAATTGGTCGATCTCTACTTAAGGTCCCCAGAATTGACCTCGACCCTTAGAATTGGTCACTCTCACTTAAGGTCCTCAAAAATGACTAGGACCCACAGAATTGGTCGCTCCCATTTAAGGTCCTCAGAATTGATCTTGACCCTCAGAATTAGTCGTTCCAACTTAAGGTCCTCAGAATTAACCTCGACCCTCATTCATACATCACACCAAGTTGCAGGTCCCAAAAAACATTTTTTTTTTAATTTTTTTATTTTTCCCTTGAAATTAACCTTACAATAAACCCATGTTCAAAAAATTAAGTCAAAATACATTTTGTAGCTATTTTTTAAAAAATCCATAAAAAAACGCTCAAAATACCTTATTTATAAGGGTCTACACTAGTATTTTTTGTGGATTTTTTTAAAAATAGCTAAAAAATGTATGTTCACTTAATTTTTTGAACATGGGTTGAATTCCAAGAGATTAATAAAAAATTTGGAAAAATATTTCTTAGAGCTAAGAACTAGGTGTGATGTATACATCATGATGTAGGTGAGCATTCCACTCTCTCTCTCTCTCTCTCTCTCTCTCTCTCTCTCTCTCTCTCTCTCTTTATATATATATATATGTATATGCTTCCACGTTAGTGGTCCTTATAAACACAATCTCAATGTATATGTTTTAGATACATTAATATATACATTTAGGTTATATTTATGAGGAGCACTAACTTAGAGGCACTGTTTGGATGGATTCATTTAGTATACTATTATTATAAAAAAAAATGTCGTACCGAGTCCACAAAGATCCCACTTGACCCTAGGATTTAGAAGAGGTGAATGTCGGCTAGTCTTACCTTCGTATATGGAGAGGCTACTCCCATGTCTCGATCCCGAGACCAATTGCATCTTGGGCAAGACACTTCCCATCACACCTAGATATAATTGAATTTTTAGCATAATGTTTGGTTTGATATTCAATATTGGATCTATCATTTTAAAATGCTTACAGACTTTAATTTCCATAAGCCAAGTAACAAATTGAGCCTTTTGTGAAGATCCGATTTTATTCCATATGAAGCCATTAGACAACGGTCGCCTTGTAGTTATCTCGATAGGCACTGGGTCACCGAAACTAAAAAAGATGTACGATGCTAAACTGGCATCCAATTGGGGAGTTCTAAGTTGGTCAATTCATAGAGGATCCATTACAATAGTTGATGTATATAGCCAAGCAAGTACAGAAATGGTTAATTTCCATAATTGTGTGGTGTTTCAATCCCTTCATTCAGAAGACAATTACCTTTTTTTTGGTGAAACGTAAGCATAAAGACAATTTCCTTAGAATCCAAGATGATACATTAACAGGTACAGTCTCTTCCATTGATATTCCTATAAAAGAGAACTTAGACGAGATTTATATAATCGACGAAGAATTGTTAAAGAAACTTTTTTCAATGATTAATTTGGAGATATGTATAAATCAACCCATACAAATAGTGGATCCAATGAGGATGCTCTCAAAAGGTTTTCTAAACAACTTTTGGATGACGGGAAACTTTGAGAGAAAACGATGGCTGCAATTATAGGGAAGATTTAAGTAACTCAAATTCAAGAGCAATAGCTAGTCTTTGTCATATTCGTTTGTTGGTAAAATAAATGATGAATGACTAACTTATTGCTCTAATAAGATTTGGGTTTTTATATCAATAAGGAGAGAAAAAAAATGAATGAGAAAGCTATGTCTCAAAAGTAAAATATCCAATAACATGTTCAATTCTATGCCTTTTACAAATAATAAAAAATAGGCCTAGTAAATAACCTTCTTGTTTTATTATCAGAGTCATAATCTCAATTAGAAATGTCAAAAATATTAAAATTCATAAAAATAATGAAATCAATCATATACTACATGTTGCAATGTCTGTTTAATATCTTAAAGGAGTTTATTCTTTATCAAAAAGTCCATGGAGTATATTTACAAATGAAAAATTATACAACTACATTGTACCATAATCAAACCCGAGCTAGGCATTTTGTTAAAACCTAAATGGAATCATGATAATGTGCAGACTTCAATCTGGTGTAAATGTCAAATAATTAGCACTAAGTTGTATAGATTAAGTGAAATAAGTTTAGATCAAAAGCCAATACATATAGACCTAAGGCAACTATATGTACATACCCAAGCTAAAAATACATAAATACCCAAGCCAACAACATATACATACCGAATTCAACAATATATACAGATCCTAAAGCATCATCACTATGTGTAGAGTTTAAACATAAAAGGTTTAGATAAGATACTTATTGTAGAGAGCGAAAAGGTGGATAATTAAAATCGAACCGAACAAATGAGTGAGGCACGATCCTTGTGAACCAAAATAGTTTCTTAACTCCTATCATCAGTATATGAAAAACACCAAACCCACTTAAATATAGCAAAAAAAAAATACTAAAACATTGGAATAAATTGGAAGCACATAAGATAAAAATTAAAAAACTACAAATTAATTTGCCTATAAGTTGTTTTCTTTATTTTGAAAGAAACCTTCATAAGCACCAATATTAAAGATGTGTGATAGAGCACATGATTAGTTAATTAAGATTTAGCAGGGAAAAGATATGGAATAATCCCATTCTAACAAATGAGCAATCAAGAGGTTTACATATACAAGAAGTTAAGGTTAAATAAAGAGAAAAATGCCCAATTATTCTATGAACACACAAAATTAGATGAGAACGTGATTTCTGAATGAATGAGAAGACAATCCTAAATATAATTGATTTCAAGAATACACTATGACCTTAAGAATAAGACTTTAACGAATTTGATTACAACCTATAAATATGTAATTCTAAGCCTTAATTCGAAAAATATCATATACATGCATACAAATATCATATACTCTCTCCAATATATAAGGCTTTTGAGGTTGTCATTTTGGTTAATCATTGTAGAACTTTCCAACATTGCATTAGCCATTTGAGAGTTAGTGATGATTGTTTGACGATTCCGATAAAGAGGAAAATGATGATGACTAGGGTTAAGTAAGTTTGGTGTATTGGCCATTAGAGGGGTGTGAGATTTGGGAAATGAGTAAAGTCAGTTTGGTTCTTTCAATAAAACAAAATAGGGAAATAATAAGTTTGGTCATCCGAAACAAAAAACAAACGAGACAGCTTAGGAAAACTTACTATAACCATACAAATTTTTAGTGACTCTACGCATAAGAGCATCTTATTTTCTATTTTTACTATGTTGTATGGGACCACACACTAAGCCATCTCAAATTCTATAGGTATAAGGGACATTTTACTCACACAGTCTTATTATATGCTTTTTTGAGACCATGAAATTAATTCTACTAAATAATTTGGTCCCAGCAGATAATTGTTTTGTGGTGGAAGAGATACCCCCTAGATTGACTTATAAAATTTTGTTTCCACCAATAAACCTAATCAGTGGATTACTTATAATCGGGGGTAAGTTGCAAAATAAGCTAAGCCTAATAATTAAGGACTAATTATATGTTGTTAATGTCGATTAACAAAAAATTGACTTGACTAAGAGGGTATGTGAAGCTTAATGTGGGGAATCATATTATGTACCATAATCAACTTTGTTAACAAGACCAAAGTATATACGAGTGATTTCGGACATAATTAAATTGGAGTGCAGTAACTATTAAGTGGAATTAATTATAATTAAATGGAGGAATGAAATACGTTACGGTAAATTGTAACTATGTATTTTTTAGTATTTATTTATAGCCAATTTAATTCTTTGTCTTGGGTTCCTAGTTTATCCAATATACCCAAGTATTTAGGTTCAGATTCTCAAGAAACCCAGTTTGACTACAACCCACGTTTTGTACTTGTATATAAAGGTGTGGTTTAAATACATTATTCAATGGTGAGAGAAAATACTATTCACATTTTCGTGAAGAGGACTAGAGAGAGACCACCAAATATCATTCATAAGAAAAGACTTTCATCTTAAAAAGTGTCCACCAACCTACCTAACTTTTAGGTAGATCATACAGTAGAACATCCTACCATTCAGAAGGTTTAAATAAGTTTTTAGAGATCCAAAACAATGCTTCCCCATCTTGAATAAATATTTTTCCCCATCAAATTACAAACGGATCCACAAAGGTATTATGTTCTAAATCTTATGCTTGTTCTCCAAGCCTAATTTTGGTTTCATCTCCTTCCTATGTTTAATTAATCAAAGATCCATGGATATAAATTTTTATTCCATGCACATTCATCCCCAACATTTATATCTCTTGTCTTGATTTTGTTTATGGATTTCTATATTTAATAATTTGCATATAGTATCTTTTTTCAGTGGATGGAGATGCCATTGTGCAAAACATTTAGGTGGTCATAATCTTGAACTACAAAAAAGTTATCATGATTATGATATGAATCAGGCAAATGAAGAGTGGAGACTGATAAATCATTACACGCCACCCAACCCTTAAGTGATGCTTTTTTTATCCTTTATTCATTATACACACACATACACAAAGGATCTCATGCATACCCTCTGTGAGAACCATTTTTTTAAAATAGTAAAAAAATATTTTTGGGCTGATTTTTTATACGATTTTTAAACATTTCTGTAGGACCCTAAAAAAAATTCATCTCAAAATGAATTTTTTTTCTATTTTAAAAATATTGATCAAAATTTCTAAGTTCATAAATTGTTAAAAACTGATAAAATTTGACTGATTTTGTCATAATAGCAAAAAAACTGATTTTGAGTTGAATTTTTTTATGGTCCTACTGAAATGTTTAAAAATTATAAAAAAAATAGCCCAAAAATATTTTTTTTACTATTTTATACAAAATGGTCCGTGCGAGCGGTATACAAACTGGGGTATGCTTGGGAGCCTCTCTCTCCCTCTCCCCCCCCCCCCTCTCTCTCTCTCTATATATATATATATATATATATATATATACACACACACACACACATACTTTGTTTTTTACAAAAATTTTAAATACAGTTTATAGTTTGTCCATATTAATAGTAGTTGAATTTAATATGTATACTACAAATTAAAATTTTCAATATATTTTTTATGCACTAAAGATAGGGCTACAACCACAATTTTAACAATAGATAATTATAATTTAAATGTCATTGAATTGATTTTTTAGGAATATAGTACACTACAGAATAAAGTTTACAATGCCATCTTTACAAATTAAATTTGTCATGAAATTGTTTAAATTTGAGTTGCAATTTGGAAATCGATGATGGTGACCTACAATTTCGACTAGTGATGTGCATCAGTGACCATTGACCAGAAGTTGCTAATGGTGGCTTTGGTAAAAATATAATATGATAACATAACATTCTTAATATAAAGATAACGATGATATTTTTTTTAAATAAAGAGATATTATATTAAGTACAAAATAATCAAATAAGTCAATATACTTTAATTCTTTAATAAATCTTTTTCAATCGATAAGATAATTTATCCATTAATATTCTTTGGGACGGCTTGAAAATCATCAAAATTTTGATGTTATTCACTATTTATGTCATTTATAATTTCATCATTCTCATTATCACTCTCGTCATTTGAAAAAGTTTCGCACACATGGTTATTTATATTACTATTTGTATCGCTATCTTCTTTATCACGAAAAGCTTTCACATTTTCTCTTTACAACTTTTTAATATACTTATTAAGTGACCATAATACTATTTGTTTTAGTCTTTTCATTTTTCAGGACAAGAGGAATATTTTCTAATAGACATAATAAGCAAAATTAAAATTAAACACTCAGCAAATTATAAAAGTATATAATTAATAAATAAATAAATAAACTGATTCACAACCAAGATTCGCACAAGTTGAATCCAACTAGTTGAGAATAACCCCAAAAAATGTTGTTTCTTTTACTTACTCAACTACAAAATAAATACCCAAAATTAAAACAAAGCATTAGTCATAAAAAGACAAATGAAATATTTAAATTAAAAAATATATAATAATAATAATAATAATAATAATAATAATAATAATAATAATAATAATAATAATAATAATAATAATAATAATAATAATAATAATAATAATAATAATAATAATAATAATAATAATAATAATAATAATAATAATAATAATAATAATAATAATAATAATAAGAAGAAGAAGAAGAAGAAGAAGAAGAAGAAGACTTACAAGCCTTTAAATGTTTTTTATTAGATTTTTTTGAAGTTGAAAAATCTTAGCCATTGAAATTGAAATCCTAGCCTTGAATCGTTGAATATTTGAATAAATACTTATTTTTTCATTTGTAAGGACAAATTTTCAATCAAGTCAATTTGTTTGTATTTGGCTTAATCTCGGATGAAATATTTTTGTCATATGTTAGGCGTCGTATTATCGATCTCGTAAGCCTATGACATGTTTGATGAAGACATAGAGCCAAGCTTCAAATATGGATACACATGATACCGTGTTTTCCGTGCCAAGTTTTTCTTTACATTTACTGAGGATCTGGTTAGGTATGGATGCACTTTGAATATGGTTCTTGGATATTTCTGTGGATGTTTATTTGTAAAAAAAATCATTTAGAACAGTTTTTAAATGATGTTTGAAGATAATTATTTTTTGTTTCTGAGTTCGTTGGAACGGGTTTTGTACCTTGTTAGAGAAAAATCTATTCCCATTCGAATGAAGTTCTAATATCCTTATAACAAACTAGGAAACTCGTTCGAACAGATATCTAATGAACATTAAATAAGAATGTTTCATCTTGTAAAATCAATCTCGTTGAAAGCTCGTTAAAAGCTCGTTATAAGCATGTTTGAACGAGAAAGCTTCTTCATTTGAAAGAACTTGAATCTCGTTAGAACGAAATAGCCTTTTCGTTCGAACGACCTTTGTATTTTCTTTTGAACGGGTCCGCACCCTCAAAACTCGTGTTTTCACTATTTAAGGCATGTTGGACTCAAATTTTTAAAGAACTTTTGGTGAAAATCAATACCCTACCTATTTAAAAAAGTTTCTGAACCTTAGTTAACCTTTTGTGTTTAAAGATCCAAATTTACATATTCATATTCCTTGAGAACCTTTAATTGGACACTAAAGTTTGTTTCTCATCATCTTAAGAGAATGTGTTTCGTGCACTAGATTCCGTATTTGCTATTTAAACACGGTGAAGACCATGTTTGTGGTATTGCGTTGAAGAAGCAGTGGATTTCGGGTTTCAATTTCGTAGATGGTTGTTGAGCCTGATCAGTGGATAACGATACATTCGTGGACAAGTTCATTGTGGCACCTTGTATGAATGGACTCCTACGTTTCACTATGGAGGATAGGTAGAAGATGGACGGGCATCAAGGCTTGCGAGGGAGACAAGTCGTTGAGTTAGTCTATTGTTTAGTCTTTATATAACCTTATCATAGTGATCTTTTTGGCTAAGTCGTTCGAGGTTTTTTCCTTTGCGGTTTTCCTCGTGCATCGGCATGTTATGGATGATTAATTTAGTTTATCGACTTAATACTTAGATGCATGTTTTAGGTTAAAAATAAAATTTAGTTAATCAATTTTTCAATACAAACGTTTTAAATTGGTGCAAAGTTTTATTAGGTTAACTTTTGTTAAACTTTTGATCTTTAAAATTGAAATAATATAAAAATAATGTTTTTATTTGTTCAGACCATACATGCCTAAGCACACATAGTACAGGGAGTTCTCAAATTGGTATCAGAGCTAGAACCCTTATTTATTATATTTTACTTTTGTGTTGTTAGGCATAAATTTTGGTGGATTTGATGGTATTAGAACACCGATGTTTGATGGTTCGAACTACGCAAACTAGAAAATGCGCATGAAGTCGGCACCTATGGAGATAGATGATCGGGTATGACAAGCAATTTGTAATTGTTCATATCCACATAATACCTTAGCTATAGAGATTAGATACCCGAACTCATATAATTAGGGAGTGAGGTTGAGCACGGGTTATCAAATAATATATCGAGAGGTTTGAATGCTCTGTTTTGTTTTGTCACCCCGGAGGAGTTCTGCCGTATAACGACAAGTGAGATATCTAAAGAGGCTTAGGACGTACTCCAACTCACCCATGAATGAATTAGTGTTGTGAAAGCTTCCAAACTTCAAAACCTCACCACTCAGTTCGAAACGACTAAGATATTAGAGGGTGATACCGTTGATGTGTTTTACGCTAGATTATCCACACAGTTAACTCGTCTTTTAACTTAGGAGAGAAGATACCCAACAGTCGAGTAATGAAAAAAATCTTAAGGTCGTTGCCCAAAAGATTTAATTCAAAAGTGATGATTTTACATTCTTTGGGTACTTTAGATTCTATGAAGCTTGAAGAGCTTGTAAGTGACTTACAAACTTATGAGCTTGACATTTTTTCCTTCGATAATGAGAATAAAAAAGATAAAGGAATAGCTTTGAAAGATCAAAAGGAAGAAACGCCTGCTTCGAATTATGAGTCTGACATCGAGTCTGATGATATGGCCATGTTTGCAAAGAAATTCAAGAAATTTCTCAAATTCTAAACGCAGTCGAAAGATGGGAAAATGTTTGATAAAAATATTCACAACAAGGATAATCACTTCCCCAAGAATTTTAGGGATAACTTTAAGAGGTATGAGTCGAAAAGATGTGACGACTGTGAGGATTATGGCCATATGGTAGCCGAGTGCCCCACTAAACTAAGGAATGAGGGCAAGAAACCAAAGGTGTTTAATGCCACCCTTAGTGAAATTTATACGAATGAGGGATTCAATTCCCCTATTGAGCGCAACTACACTTCATTCATGGCTAGTCATGTGAGCCTTAATGATAAATTTTCCCATAAAGATATTTCTTTGTATGACACTTTTGTCAATGTTTGTGAATCCCATGTGAGTGATGGTAGAGAGAGTGGAGATAAGAGTGGGTATAATGAAGAGGATAAGGGGAATGAACTTAAAGTTTTCTTTCGTGAATTATATGTCAAAACATTGAAAGTAAAGAAGGCTATCTTCAAGTTAGAAGGTAGGTTAAAGGAGCATGCCATAGAGAGTGATGATAATGTTTTGATTGAGGATCTTAGGGAACGAGAGTGGACTCTTCGAGAGAATCTATAATATGTTGAGCGTAAGAGAGATAGTGTTCACGGTTTAAAAGAGGCAATAAAGAAATTTCTTCTTAAGTTTAACGAGTCTAGGCATTTACTCGAGTCCATGATAGTTGAGCTAGAGGACAAATTGAGATATTTGAGTCATGTCAAATTTGATTTGGATTCTTGGTTGGATAAGTTTGATAATATGTTAGGCACCGTTAAAATAAAAATTTACAAGTGTGGTATTGTCTTCGATGATCATAAGGCTACCACTACCCAAGCCATGACCATTCATTTGAGAGAGTCGACTGGGAACGATATGAAAGGTCAATTCTTAGGTAACACCCCTCGTCATGTTTACTCTTGCACTCATTGCGATAGGAAAGGTCGCGTAATGGTTTTTTGATATGATCTTAAAAACGATCCTAGAATGTATAAGAACAAAGTCACTAAGGTTCCCAAAACTCGAGAGCATCACGGTACACCTATATCGGTTACCAAATCGAATTTGGAGACATTACATAATAGACTTGTTAATTCTTGTTTGATTGCACATTATACTTCCCATGATTACTAATGGTTGATTGTGTTCACAAGTTTACATACATTAATTCTTCTTCATGATATATGTTTGCAAGTTTTATATTATGTGTATCTTTTGTATTTTTATTTACCTTTTGTTGAGTCATATTGAAAAATACAAAAAGATTTTTGATTTTTTTTAGTTTAGTTTTAAAAATTTTGTGTGGCATAATGGTTTGTGTGGATCCAATTCATTTTTGGTTATCTATGTGGCTAGGACATTTAGTTATGACTATTAATATCTAGGACATTTAGTTATGACTATTAATATTTAGTTACATCTATGTGTTTGTGTGTGTGTGTATGAGTGTGATATGTATATACGTATATAAGAGTGTTGTATGTATACATGGGAATTAAACGAATGTGCGTGAGCATTGAAGTTTTAACTAGTGTAAAGTTATGAGAATCGGTTAATAATAAGATTGTAATTTAAAATTATAATGATATAGCTTATGTGATAGATCATTGAGAATAAAAGTGAAGTAAAATATGCGTAGCACAGTTTGGATACAAGAGTAGCGTGTGGCCTAATTTAGGTGATGGTACTAGTTAGGCAGAGTAGCATAACTAGGGTGTTAAAACACATGCGTTAGGTGCGCACTATAGATGAGGAATTAAAATTATCTCATGTGAGTGGGACACTAGTTTAAATATGAACGATTATACTACATTTATATTATTGTATTTTAAACACTTGAAAAAAAATTTCAAATGAGTTTGGGATCTAAACCGTATCAAAAATCTTTTTAAAAACCTTTTACGTGCCAAACTACAAGGATTCCAGGCGTAGCTATCTTTTATTTCAGACGATGTTGCAGTTGTTGCGGATGACTGCAAGCCTCGACTAGACATAACTATCTTTGGTTTCTAGATAGGATTTCGTTTGAGTTATTTATTCAGGTCATGTTGTTCATTATTGGACAATGTTTACTTTATCTAGCCTATACTTCATATCAGTTTCAGTCGGATTATCGTATTGGGATTTATAGAGAGTTTTTCGATTAATTTTATTTACACTACACCAAATCTGTTGAATTGTAACGGTCATTGACCTTGACAAGTCCGTGACAATTTTGGGGGTGACAATTTTTTTTGTCACGGACTTGTCACGGTCAATGACCGTGATAAGTTTGTTATAATTGTCATGGTCATGTCACGGGCCTTGACCGTGACAAGATTTGTCACGATTAAGGACCGTGACAAATCCATGACTATGTTTAAAAAAATTATCACGGTCATTGCCCGTGACAAGCTCGTGATAAATTTCTTTGTCAAGGACTTGTCACAGTCAATAACCATGACAATTCTAGGCAGAATTTAAAAAAAATCTGCTAGGCAATATGGCCACTGTCACTGCCCAGCAGTATATATGTACCTGTTATAACAACGTTGTACCTATTCAAATATTATATATCCAAATAAAATAGAGATAGTGCAAATATACATTCAAAATAGAAACAATCCCGTACCTGTTCAAAACTTTGGCATTCTCCACAAAGTACCTCAACTGTTCAACTCCATTGTTCGACCCCAATCCCGTAATTTCGATTGTCTTTAGGTGTGATCTCAAATAATCAGGTACATACCATTCCAACCACGATGTCCCTATTTGTTTACAATAAAATGATAAACCCTAATATAAGAAGAAACAGCATCACCATCAATTATCTCAAATCTACAAACTATTTAGCTGGAAGTGATGTTATGAACCCTTGACGTACCTCAAAGATAAGAACCTCTAGAAGATGACAACTTTTGAGAAAATTCAGCACCAATTTCCAGTTCCAGTTCCACTATAAGAATCAGCCACTGCAAGACACTGCACAAGAGTGCAGTTCCACCCAACAAGCAAATATAAATAAAAATCGAAATTGAAATTTAAATATTCATATAAATATAAATATAAACACATTACCTGTAGTACCACCCAAAGAGCTCAGTTGAGCTTATATGGCACCTCCTTCCAACTAATGTACCCCGGGCAATCGTGTCAAATATAATTATCTTCATATCTGGACACTAAGAAATGCAATAATACTATGGAGTTATGCTCTGCAAATTCCTTCTAACCGTTGTGTAGCCAAATATCACCAGTTGAAGTTGTTAATTCCACTTTCCATATTTTCCCATGTTTTGCTAGAGGTTCCAAGTGGTGGGGTATGGAAAGTGTAACTGACAACTTCAACTAGTGATGTTTGTCTACACAACGGTTGGAAGGAATTTGCAGAGCATCACTCCATAGGATTATGAAATTTTTTATTGTTTGGATATAAATGATAGACGAAGAGATTCACTCTCCTCTCCACAAATAGGACACCCCAAATAACTATGTACTAATCACCTATTAAAGGTAAGAAGCGTATATTCATGGATTAGTATAAACAAAACTTAAATTTCAAATTCAAATTCAAATTCAATTTATAATAGAGGACTCCTCGAAAAGTAAAAACTTTAAGCCACTAAGAATATTATACAGAAATTATGCACTCCCAAACTGTCCAATCACATTCGAATATTTCGGTACAAATTGGAATATTTATTACAAATTGAAAAATTGTTTAAAATTTGGGTTATCATAAAAAATGGATTGATATTCGGTAGGAGCAGCCAAGTCATTCACACTACTATTTAGATGTTTTGGTGCGTGTTGGACAATTGACCACGACTCGTTGTTGATATACTCCGAGTAAAACACTTGGTTGATGGTTGTTGTGAAGGTTGGTCGGGTACAAAAGGAACTTTCAATTCACCGTGAAAACCCCAAAATCGATAACTATCTTGCATACCCGATCTTAACAAATGTAGTTCAACTGTTTTCCACTCAAACACTTTACCATTCTTACACCTAGCACACGGACACGGAAACTCTTCATCATTATGACATCTCTTTGCATATTTCACAAATTCATTAGCACCTCTGCGAAACACATCCCCCATTCTATTTGTCTCACCATCCACTCTTTGTATTTCGGATATCCCATCACAGATACCACAACTAATCACCTATTAATGGTACGAAGCGTATATTCATTGATTAGTATAAACAAAACTTAGATTTATAGCGTGTTTCATTTAATTATGTCTTATTTATATTCAAATTCAATTTATAATAGAAATTTCTATTTCCTCCATCTTCTCTAAAGGGTGAGTGGTCCTATCCCATTCAAGACCGCATTTTTCTGTAATATACTTAACAGATCATGCACATTGTTACAATTTGAAAACAATTTGGTAGCATATCCCCGTAGTTCTCCAAGTACACGACGTAGATTGACAAGTATGAGTGTTATTTCAATTGATCAATTGAAATAATAGTCACACTTGTCAATCTAGTATGTACCCAAAGAACATTAGGATACGACTGCAGAACTTCCTCCAAAAGTAACAACTTTAAGCCACTAAGAATATTATACAGAAATTATGCAGTCCCAAACTGTTCAAACGGGACAATTCGACAGATCTCATTACAGGGGTAATGACTCTCGAACGGGTCTAAGGGCTATTGAATGAGTACGCATATAAACTAGAAGGCTAGTATCTATGCGCACTATATGTAATTTCAATTATGTTTCATTTAATTATCTACTATATATATATTGTTCGATATACAAAGTAATTTTTAAAAAAAGTTGAAAAATCCTACCCCCATATGGACAATAATCCAGTGGCCATGCCACTTTTAAAATTAACCAACCCAACATCGATCCACTATAATCGAACAGCAATATCAACAACAAATCTGTATCCCGTACTCCTTCTAATTCATATACTCAATTAATTATTTTCATCAATTAAACTAACAATTAAAGTATACAATTATTAATTTACTAATTTACAATGAGGGGCAATACTACTTTCACAATTAATCATATATTAATTTACTAATTTATAATGAGGGACAATCAATCAATTCGTTTACAATGGACATTATGCACAAACACGCACACTACACACACATATATATACACGTGCACATACATACACACGTAGCCTCCCACCCCTACACCACCACCCACCCACTCATTCCTGCCCCCTACCCCCACCCCCACCCTGCCCCACCTCTACCCCCACCCTGCCCTACCCCCACCCCACCCCCTCCCCACCCCCCACCCACAACACACGCACACACACACATACATACACACACACACACACACACACACATATATATATATATATATATATATATATATATATATATATATATATATATATATATATATATATATGGAAGAGAGAGAGAGAGAAAGTAACCTGAAAGTAGAGATAGAGAGCAACGTAGAGAGAGAGAGAGAGAGAGAGAGAGAGAGAGAGAGAGAGAAGGAGGGAAGGAAACGGCGGGGGGAAAAAGAAGGGGAAATGGTTTTTTTGCCGCGACATTTGTCATGGTCGTGTCACGGTCATTGACCGTGACAACATTATAAGTATTATCACGGTCAATGACCATGACAATCCTTTGTTATGGCCTTGTCACGGTCAAAGACCGTGACACAAAACGCGTGTTTGTTGTCACGATCATTGACCGTGACCAGGCTAAGCGCTTGAAGGGTGACAATTTATCCATTTTGGTGTAGTGTTGCTCTATCTCTCAGATTAATTTCATTCGTGTGGTGAATGTGGATTTATATTATTTGGAATAGTTTGTTGTACGATGGAAAGTTTTATTAAAGCAAGTTAGTAAGTTTTTAAAATTTGACCAGGTTTAATAGGATATTAGTAATTAATTTGATTTTCGACAATGACGATAAAAATGAGCCAGTCCGATATTCTTGTTTCATTTTAGTACAGGATTGGCCACCTGTTTTTTATACAAGCGGGGTGTCACAAACCATTTTTTATCTACAAATTTTATTTTAGGTATTATTTTGAACGGTTAAAATATTTCTTTTACACTATTTTTTTTGGATTTGGGGGTCCTAGATAGCAGCCTACCTCCCCTCATGTTTCTATACACCCCATTCCTTGGGTGAGTTAAATGAATTTCTTCCTTTAATATATGAGTTTAATAAAAATGGACCGAAGAGGGGACTTTGCTTCACTGCAATAAAAATGGCACAAAATCATAAATTAATTGAGTGGCGAAATCATAAATTTTGATCAGACTGTTATAGGTATAAACGAGAAAATCATATAATTATAAACTTCTAATGAATTATCATGATATTGTGGTGCATTTTACACTTCGCCCTAAGGCCTAAATAATGTTCGCATTATAATGGGTGATGTTGTCGAGCCTCATATAGAGATATTAAACCCTAGGATTCAACGAGACATTTAATTTGATTGCAACACCCAATGGATAACTATTGAACTATATAGTGTGTCTCACGAAATTGTATTGCATAGATAATTGAGGGAAGGAGACGAGAAGTTTTCGAAATGAGATATAATTTAGAGTAATCAAAACTCTATATAATGACTAATTATAAGGGTCGGGAAAATTATCCATAACCCAAAATGTGGTTAACTACCACCCTTACTAATTTCACTCAGACGATAATAAAGACAGAGTTAAATGATTTACTTGGGAAATGTGTACTTAATATAATCAGTTAAAATGAGTTTCGAAAAGTTAATTATGATTGTAAAATTTAACTATTTGTATATTATATGTATATATTTATTATGTATGTAAGGCTTTGAATGAACTCATTCAATGCAACAAAAATTCATGACTTACCACTCATCCACAATCACTATCAGTATTTTATTCACACACAAAAATAGAAGGACAAGAGCACAACCATTTTATGACACACACACACACACACACACACAAATAATATTTTATTTACACGAAAATAAAAGAACAAAAAGACAACTACCACCTCACATTCCCTTACGCTTCTTCCCAGGTTCCGTTAACTTTCCTATACATTCAGTCTACTGACTGATGTTACACTTGTGCTTTGACTCGAATTCTCTATTGGGTAGCCAAGGCTGTTTGACCAGAACAATACTTTCCTGTATATATTAAGGGTTCAATTGCACTCCACATAACTTAAATCAGGTCCTCTCTCTCTCTCTCTCTTTCTCTCACCCTCATCAATACTGAGCAACTCTCCGCACTTGAAACATGGCCTGTTTGCAAAACATTACCCCAACTTCTTCACAGCTGTGGAAAAACCCAATATCTAAAGTAGGAGCCTCAAGGAGAGATTGCTCATGGCATATTAACCTTAAAACAAATTCTTGTGCTACTTCACGTATTTGCATGTCTATCTCTGAACCCAAGGCTGCCCCCTTGATCCCAGACAACAATTCTCTACAAACATTTCTCCGCCAACCCCTGGTACATTTCCACTTCATCATCCTCTCTCTCTCTATATAAATGTGTGTGTGTGTGTGTTGATGCACAAAAATTTAACTTGTTTGATTGATACTGCAGGTGCTTCCTAATGAAGTTGATGACAACTTTAGAGCTGTGGAACTGATTGAAGGAACTCGACAAAGATTAATGGGAAGCGCATCAAATCCGGTGGAGGGGATGAGATTAGTAGACACAATTCAAAGACTTGGAATAGATTACCATTTTGAGGATGAAATTAATGTACTAATGGAGAGATTTCAACATAACAATTCCGACCATGATCTCTTCACCACTGCTCTTCGCTTCCGGTTGCTCAGGCATAACGGCTACCACATTAGTACTGGTAAATCTTGATTTTGTTAATATATGTATTAGTTTTTGTAACTCTATATAATAATTTAGACTAATTACCCTTTTTGTTTGGATATCACAGATGTTTTTGAAAAGTTTGTGGATGAGAATGGAAAAATCAAAGAATCGTTGAGTGATGACAAGTTGGGAATGTTGAGCTTGTATGAAGCTTCTTACTTGGGTGCAAATGGGGAAGATATATTAGTGCAGGCCATGGAATTCACTAAAACTCATCTAAAAAAATCAGTTGCAGAAATGTCACCCCAACTTGGCAGAGAGGTAGGCAAGTCATTGGAGCTTCCAAGGCATTTGAGGATGGCAAGGTTAGAGGCAAGAAGCTACATTGAACAATATAGCACAGAAACGGACAACAGTTCCGCCTTGCTTGTGTTGCGCTAAAGCAAGACTATCTCTAGCGACCAAGACGACAAAACTCACTCGGGAATTTTATCAAACACTTGGTGTGCGGAAAACACCCAAGACCTTGTTCCCAAAATGAACTAGTGTGCAAACTCCCAATCAAATCAACCAAGCATCAATGAAGTGACAATAAGAACATACAAGCAATCATCAAAGCAAAACAACAACGATATACCGTGGTTCACCCAAATTTGGGCTACATCCACCAAGGAGGATTTCTTCTTTCTATAGATAAATGGAGGAACCCAAAGGTTATACACACACACAATTTATCTCTTTTAGAAAGTCACTCACAACCTCACAAGAACTCACCCCTCAAATGGGAGCTCTATCTCTCTTTAGCTTTGATAACTCTCAAAATAGCTCTCAAATATGCCCACTCTTGTCCTCTCTCAAAACCTAGAAATAACACTTGTATTTATAGATTTGAGCCAAAATGGCAAATTTGTAAATAAACCAAAACAGAAAAATAGGAGAGCCAAAATCAACAAACTCCACCTTGGCGATCCTGACGATCCAACCAATCTCTAGAATGCTGAAATTGAACCCGCTTGAAGACTGTCCCACCATCTACCAAGCTAATGCGATTCCCCCAGGCGATCCTCACGATCCAAACGAACTCGGAATGCAAACATCAAATCCGCTCTAAGATCATCCCGGCATCTAACAAGCCAATACGCTCCACCCGACGCTAAGCCACCTCAAACTTCAACCATGAAGTGAGATACCGCAAGTCTTCACTCCAAGACTCCAAACGACTCCACCCGCCGAGGAACCAAGTTCTAAACTAAGAACTCCCCTGAATGCTTCCCATGTAACCATACGGTGAAGCTCGCTCCTCATGTAACCCGGTGAGTACACCCCCACACAATACATATAGCATACACCTTCTTTACACGAAACATTCAAACACATCAACACCATCTTCCACCTTGAGAAATAACCACGGATGAGAGGGAAAATTCCTCACCTCCCACACCCTCCAAATCTCACCCTCGAAAGATGTACCAAGTCTTTGTCACGAAGAACTCCCGTTTGCCAATGCTCGCAAACAATAACTCATCGGCCCTCCTTGAACTAGCTACACACACCTCGAATCCATCACGGTCCTACACCTCCTCGATTCCAATCAGCTAATGCATGTGTGCAACTAAACCGGGTCAACATCACCCGTTGGCCCTGGAGGGGGACTTCGATCCATCCCCTCCACTAGTAGGTATTCTATCATCACTACCGTCTACTCTCGGAAAGCTAGCACCCAATGACTCCGTTTTGTTCACAAACGAGACATGCCTCGAACGTTCGATCACTTGTGCACACCGCTTTCCCGTCTTCCTCGAAGTCTGATTTAGACGATACAACCCCTCTCTCTCCTCTCCCCTCGCTAGGACCATACAACCGCGTGTGACTTTCAAGACTCTACCCGCCACCGACACCCGGCAACCCTTGGAATCCAAACGGCTAATGGATATTAAATTCTTTCGCAACTTTGGGACAGAGGCCACACCACCCAAAGTGCGTTCCACCCCATCGAACATCTTGAGTTTCACCGTCCCGACACCCTCAACGGAAACCTTCTCTCCGTTAGCCAAAGACATGGAACCTTTTCCATTTTCTGTGAAAGTCTCAAAATATTCCCTCTTGGAGCAAACGTGATCCGACGATCCCGAATCTAATATCCAATCATCTTGGGAAAGAGAGTTAACCTTGGAGATTGTGAGAAGTTCTCCAAGTTCATCTTCATAATTCGCACTCGCTACCGTTGCCCTCTCGGAATCAACCTTGCCCTTAACCTTGTCGTTCCACAAAGGACATTCTCGGATCATATGACCCCATTCCCGACACTTGTAGCATTTCGGCCCTTTACCACCAACACCTCTCGATCTAGACCTACTACCGTCATTAAATCCCCGGTTGGAGTTCCTCCCGCCATTTTGCCCACCTCCATCTCTCGCCATAAGGCCTTCATTATGGGAATACCCGTCACCTCCACCTTCCTTCTTTCTCATCGTGACATGAGATTGAATATCTTGCACAACCTCGTTGCACCGGAGCGTAGACTTCCCAAACATGAGCGTGGTCACAAAATGCTCGTATGAATCGGGTAATGATGCAAGCAACAACAATGCTCGATCCTCCTCAATGAATTGAACGTCTATCCGGTTCAAGTCATTTATCAAGGCATTAAAAACGTTGATATGCTTCATCATATCCTCACCCTCCTTCATCTCAAGCTTGAAGAGTTTCTTCTTGAGGAACAATTTATTTGACAACGACTTTCCCAAATAAATGTCTTCAAGCTTATCCCACATGCCTTTAGCCGTGGTCTCCGTTATCACATTATTCAACACATCATCCGTGATAAGCATCTCAATACACGAAGCCGCTCTTTGATCAATGTCAATTCACTCGGCATCGGTCATGCCTACCGGTCGTCCCTCTACCCCCAACAATGCTAATTGCAACCTCTGTTGGATAAGAACGCCTCGCATTCGTCTTTGCCATAACCCGAAATTGATCTTCTCATCAAAAGCCTTCATGTCCGTCTTCATTGAGCCACTCGATCCATAACTCGAATCCCATCTCTTAGAGCCTCCGCTCGTAGAGGTTGATTCTCGAGTACTCTCCACATTTTCTGTCATTTGGAACAAAAACAAAAGCTATGCCAAAATTGATTCAACCTCGAACCAAAATACCGGGCAAACAATGCAACCAAAGCTCTGATACCACTTGTTGCGCTAAAGCAAGACTATCTCTAGCGACCAAGACGACAAAACTCACTCGGGAATTTTATCAAACACTTGGTGTGCGGAAAACACCCAAGACCTTGTTCCCAAAATGAACTAGTGTGCAAACTCCCAATCAAATCAACCAAGCCTCAATGAAGTGACAATAAGAACATACAAGCAATCATCAAAGCAAAACAACAACGATATACCGTGGTTCACCCAAATTTGGGCTACATCCACCAAGAGGATTTCTTCTTTCTATAGATAAATGGAGGAACCCAAAGGTTATACACACACACAATTTATCTCTCTTAGAAAGTCACTCACAACCTCACAAGAACTCACCCCTCAAATGGGAGCTCTATCTCTCTTTAGCTTTGATAACTCTCAAAATAGCTCTCAAATATGCCCACTCTTGTCCTCTCTCAAAACCTAGAAATAACACTTGTATTTATAGATTTGAGCCAAAATGGCAAATTTGTAAATAAACCAAAACAGAAAAATAGGAGAGCCAAAATCAACAGCTTGAACTTGCAAAGTTGGATTATAATAAGGTCCAATTGCAGCACCAAACGGAGTTGGCTGAGATATCAAGGTATAATCAATCTGTATGAGTACATTTAATGTTCAAAGCTTGCTTTCTGGTCAACTTTTTCACAACCAGCTGACCCATGTTTATTAATACATTCACAAACTAAAACTAACAATTATTTTATAGTCGTTTTCTTCTTGCAGATGGTGGAAACATTTGGGACTTGTGGATAAGCTCAGCTTTGCTCGAGACCGACCCTTGGAATGTTTTCTATGGACTGTTGGTCTCCTCCCAGAACCAAAGCACTCAGGCTGCAGAATTGAGCTAGCCAAAACCATTGCCATTCTATTAGTTATTGACGATATATTTGACACCCACGGTTCCTATGATGACCTCGTCCTCTTCACCAACGCAATTCGAAGGTTCGATATTCATACACTTGTTATAACGGAGAACTAAATCAGTTCCATATATTATATATGGTCTCTAAAGATTACATTTGATATTATACAGATGGGATCTTGAAGCCATGGAAGACCTTCCCGAGTACATGAAAATATGTTACATGGCATTGTACAACACTACCAACGAGATTTGCTATAAGATTCTCAAAGAAAATGGATGGAGTGTCCTCCCTTTCTTGAAACAAACGGTAAATCTCATTCTTTTTAATTCATTTATCGTCCACTCTAATTCTAAAAACTATCTATATAGTGAATTCTAGCAACTTAAAGATGCAATATTAATTTAAAACCTACAAAGATCGTGCAGTTTTTTATTGCTAATATAGACATTCCAAATTTGTCCTTTTTTCAAAATTAATTATTTTCCCTTGAAATATAATTGTTAAGCAAGAAGGATTATTATCACTTCTTTATGACAGTGGATAGACATGGTTGAAGGTTTTATGGTTGAAGCTCAATGGTTGAACAGTGGACATGTACCCAAAGTAGAAGAATATGTAGAAAACGGGGTTACAACAGCTGGGTCATACATGGCTTTGGTACATATGTTCTTTCTTATAGGGAAAGGAGTTACCGATGATAATGTGAAATTATTAATAAACCCATACCCTAAGCTCTTCTCAAACTCTGGAAGGATTCTTCGGCTATGGGATGATTTGGGAACTGCCAAGGTACTACAAATTTAGTTACATACAGCATAAAAATAGAAAAATATAATATTTTTGGTTAGCTTTTATTTATTATATACATGCATGCATTTGTGCTTTTGGGGATATAAAAAACTAAATTTACTTGCAATAGCAAAAGTAGACGATCTATTTACAAAGTTCGTTACATATTACTTAGAAATGATTGAGCATAACTAAATGTTCCTTTTGTGACAAAATTTTATCAGGAGGAACAAGAACGAGGCGATGTTGCATCAAGCATACAATTGTTCATGAGAGAGAAGAACATAGCATCAGAAGATGAAGCTAGGAGTCAAATTATTCAAATCATTCATAGCTTATGGAAGGAGCTCAATGGAGAACTAATGGCTCCAAATGCTATGCCACTTCCAGTCATCAATGCTTCTCTGAATATGTCCAGAACTTCCCAAGTTGTTTACCAGCATGAAGAAGACACCTATTTATCTAGCGTAGATAATTATGTACAATCTCTGTTCTTTACACCCATTGATTTCTAATTCAGTTGTATTTGAATCAGGCATAATTAAGACTCATAATGTATACAGTTTGCCATAATAGGGATATGTAAACAGCCAAAAAGATATATAAAATATTCATTCATTTTTATTTAAAATCATAGCAATGTGTTGAGGGCTTAAATAATGTCTATCGCGTGTCAAGAGATAATAAGATTCCCACCCTTTTCATCAGCCACAAAAGTAAGAAGTCTAGATAAAATCCATTGTGTATTTTCCAACAGTTAATTCCTCGCATGAGAGTGAGAAGAACATAAAAACATTGACACTATGATTGTAAAAATCTAATTAAATTAGATAAATAAATATGATTTGAAATTATAAAAAATAAGTAAAAATATTTTTCTTTCAAGTACATTTTAAAATGCATATAAAATTTCAATATATAATTGTTCTACAATATTTTGTCTTTCCAACAAAGATGTTACTTCTTGTGGGACATTACTTACATTATTTCCTTTTATTGTATCTATTTCAAATCCACATATTTAGTCAACTACGCAACTTGTATAATATCTACTATATTATGTAGATTTCAAACTTTTATGTGTTAATTTTATAACTCCTAAAAGAATGGGATACCTCATAGACACAAAACTCAGCTTTTTCCCCTTATTTTTGGTAAGGAAGGGTGATGATTGCGGTCCTACCGAAAAATGAAAAATAATGATAAAGAATGTTAATAGTTATTGTTATGATATCTCCCTTTAGACCAAACTCCCCTCCTTCTCTTTAGAAGGAACCTTAGCTGTCATACCCCTCTCCCCCCCTCTTTCACTACACTAAATCCTGCGATTAGTCACGGCCTAGGGGTCACAAATTTTGGTGTGACCAACTCCATGACCCAGTGTGGTCATGGATGCTCTTGGAGATGGTCACAGACCAAATCCCTGACCACCTGGGTCACGGACTATATCCGTGATCATGGCGTGACCATCATGATGCCAAATTCGTGCCAAATTTCACTCCAAGTGTTGTCACGGATGGGTCACGGACTAAGGTCGTGACCAGGTCCACGACTAAGACTACAATTACGTTCAATAGACTACATTTTGATCGTTTGGGAAACCGAGCGTCCGTGTAATACGCTAGTCGTTGTTATCGGCTTCCAACCACAATACAAAAACCTAAACTATAACTACACTCTTGTGGAGTATAGTGGCTAGTCTGGGTATCGAATCCTTAGGGAACTAGGACGAGTGAACGTAACGACATTGGATAGACAGAGAAATCCTAACTTTGACTCTAAAGAAAAAGGAAAATTGATTTGGTTTTGAGATTGATTGAGCTAAATGCGATAATGAAAATGAGCAAAGATGCAACTAAATTACTCTACCGAAATGGAGGATGACTGATGATTTCAACAACTTTTTATTTTAAATGATGAGAGAAACAGGTCGGGAATGCAATCCCCCAACCCTAGTGTAGTGCGGTGTTAATGTTAATCATAAATTTATCTGGTTGATCTGATCCGGAATTTAGTACTCCCAAGCATTATGTATACGAGGTTCAAGCCCGCGTCATACCTAATCTGAGGATGAGTAAATCGGTATCGCGGTAATGACACTCAAATTGTACTCTAAATCATCACGAGTACCCAAAGGTAAACGAGACATAAAGATCCACAATTATAATGTAATTACGCAATACGATCAAAATCAATCATTGAATTCATCGGATTAACTTTATACACATGCACTAACACATTAGGTTGGGTTCATGCATCCCAACCTTTTCAACCTAGCCGGACATATTAAACTGAAAGATGCATGAAATAATAATGTCGCATGCGAGTGAACTCATAATAACACTAGATCGATATACGTAGTTAAGTATTATAAATGCAGAAATTCATTCAAACCATGCAGAAAAATTGCCATGCAAGAATACTGAAAATCACAAAAATATAGCTGAGATTACGACTTGAAAACAAACCCGGAAGTGTATGGATCTTGCAGCAATAAATCAAAATTATGTTCCTAGATGTTCTCCTCACTTTTCCTCTATTAAAAACTACTCAAAAATATCCAGAACGGCTGTTCCTAAGTTACTACCTACGTATCCCACACTTCTTGGAGAGTTTTAACCTAAAAGGAAACCTTAGAGCCAATCAGAATAAATGAGGCAAATTCACGCATCAGGCCCCCCGAACCGGTTCGCATGTACCCCGAATCGGTTCGCCCCTGGGTTCGCGAATATTTGCTGGTCTGGGGTGCTTTTTCTTCCATTCAACACTTCGAATTTTTTTCTTGCTTTCTTTCCTTTCTTCCTTGGATTTTTCTTCAACTTCAACGGGTCATAACTCATCAACCGTAGCTCAGATTTGGGTGCCGTTTCTTCCAGTGTTCTCGTTGTTCCGAGATCTTCAACTTTCCAGTTGACTCCTCCTTCGGGATCTGGCTGCAGAATTACCAAAATGCCCTTGAACTTGCCTTTTTAGCTATTCTTTCATTGTCTCGCTTTCTCTTTTGCGCTGCTTGCATAATTAACCTTTAAAACCAATAAGAGAAGCACGAAACACGAAATACTTGCCAACGAAGATTAGTAGCATAAATGTGCGTCAAATCCATATAGGTTACATGACTTGGGTTCACAAATGCACTGGAATTAGGGGAATAAATATACAATATTTATGTCTAATCAAACCCCCCTAACTTAGAACTTTGCGCGTCCCGAGCAATGTAAAAGAATCCTAATGAGGTTCAACTCTTGAAGATCACATTTTATTAGGATAAAATACCTTTTTCGCGGGCAAGCGATTGCATTTAGCGCATGCAACAAGCCTTTAAACCCCTAGGTCACCCTAGTAGGACGAGTTGTGTCTCGTGAGGGTTTGCAGAGAATATACCCACAAAATTCGACTCAAAAAAATTTCAAAATATGCAAAAATTGTGTAATTCAAACTTTCCAGAAAATAGTCATCATCAAGTCATATTTACGAGTCTCAAACCTTAGTGCGTGTGTGCGAAGCCGGAAATATAACCGCTAATTTCCACCGATTGATCATTACGTTACTTATTCGAAAATTCGTTTTGATTTCAATTTCTCACGGAACGCTCTCATAAACGAATCTCTCGGATTATGGCTATTCCTTACGGCATGCGTGATATAAAGAGTAAATGTAATGGAAGAAAATTCACGCCTGCAATTAGAAAGACGGAAACTTTATGGTGAAAGGATCTCATCAACGGATTACGATTTTAAAAACGGGAACATTGCCTCTTTTTGCGCACTTAACCTCTTATATTATCCTTTGGTGTCTTAACTCTCCACGCGGTAATCAATTTTCGCAATTTGGACTCGGTTATGACTTTTTCGGGTTGAAGGTTGCATTGGGTAAAATGAAGGAGGTATGGAAGGTTGGAATTGAAAAAGTCATTAATGATGTCCATTTGTGCTTTTTCCGGGCTATTGGTCATTTTTTCTGCTTTTTCTATTTTTTTTCTGTTTTTTCATTTCTTTTCTTATTGTTTTTGTTGAGCATACTATTTTGTTTCTTGCCCCTTTATATGCACTTTTTGGACTTAAAATCTCAACTTTCTCATTTTTCACAATTTCGGCTATTTTGGGTTTTTCGGGTTGTCAAACGAAGGGGAAAGTTATTCGGCTCAATTTGGGTTACAAAGGGTGATTTTTCGCTACTTTTTTCTGGCCAAAATTTTGGTTGACAAACGAGGGCCTACTTCATTGTCCAAAATGCCAATTGCGTTACCATATGCGTTTCGAGGTGAATTTAAGTTTAGAGGCTAATTTGGCACGTTTTTCAAGGCAATATTGCACACATTTTTTAAAACCGATCAAAATGAAAGGATTGAGATTCTTGACAACTTCTTAGGCGCTGAAAGGAACTTTGAGTTAACAATTAACTCGGATTGATTTAAAAACTCGCAAAAAGTGATAGGCTCGAATCTCACCGGGTTTGTTAATCTCCACATTCGTTCGTTAAGTCGTCAATTTTCGCTCAATTTCCATCTTTGGTCAATTTCGGCTTTGTGTATGTTGGATGTTTACAATTTGAGACTCCAATTTGACTTTTAATGATATTTTTGAAATTTTTGAATTCCAATTTTTATTTATTTTGAACAAAAATATTTTTGGATTTTTCAAAATTTTATGATTTTTTTGGAAATTTCTGGGCATTTTTGAAAATTTGTGAAGTTTTAGAAATACGCACTTGTGACCCCCCCTAACTTAAACTTTTGCATTGTCCTAAAGCAAAAAGGACGAAAATCTAACTCAAAGCGAATGAAAAGTGCGGAAAAATAAAACAAACAAATATTAAAATGCAACAAGACACTATATGATACTTATGCATGACTAAAAAATACAACAATAATCACCCCATACGCGTCGGGGGTGCGACGACCTCTCATCTCTCCACACACTCACCCGACCCCACTCACGGGGTTTGATGTTCTCCTTGTCTCTCCCGTCCTAGGATTATAAGCTAACAATCGGAACAAGTTCGGACCTTGCCCATAGATAAAGGATAGACCGGGAGACTCATCGTGACTAACTGGAAAGGGATCCTCGTGATGCTGGCTCAAAGTGTGATCTGGTGCACTGACTCGGAGGGAACACCTAGGTTTCGTTCAATTTTTAAGATGCATGGGTCGGGCTCTAAGTCAGATGAACCATAACTTTTCTCCTCACTTGCCTTCGGGGCCTCTAGTGTTGTGGGTGGATTGTCACAACAAAGGAATTCATCAATTTTTTCTTTCAATTCACTTTCGTCTAAGTGACTACATGAATCCAATAGGGATTGGCCTTCAATAGTAATACTTTCATCCACCTGCCCTAATTCTCTTTCAAAATCTTCCATGCTCATGTCTCCTAGTTCTCTCTCTCGAGTAGTGCCTACATCCTCTCTTACTTGCTCGATCTCCAACTCCACCAGTTTTCTCTCTTCTAACCCCTCTCTCTCTCTTTCAATTGCGGTCACTACACACCTCTCCCCCACTTTTCTCTCATTGTCACAACTACCACTATTACTTGATGAAATAGGGCACACCCCTAACGGCTCTCTCTTGTGGGACCCCTCATTCTCATGGCTCGACACTAAGCAGGACCCTAGGGCATCTCCACAATCATTTTCCTCAAAGTAATCCCCTACGATATCTTCTATGAAGCTCACCGCGTGAAGGTCATCTTCTTCCCACATATATTGGGCGACATGGAAGATGTTGGTCTCTAAGGTCATGTTCCCAAAGGTGAGTTGCATTCGCCCATTTCGAGTATTGATGATTGCGTGAGCCATAGTTAAGAAAGGGCGTCCAAGGATGATGGGAACATGGTTGCTCGAGTTAAAGGAGGGCTCCGTGCCCCAAATGACAAAGTCTACCGGGAAGTAGAAAGTGTCAATTTGGATGATCACGTCCTCGACTATGACTCTTGGGATCTTCACGGTTCGATCCGCTAATTGGAGAGTGACCTTTGTGGGCTTGAGGTCGCCCAAGTCAAGTTGCCTATAGATGGAGTAAGGTAGGATATTGACACTTGCTCCCAAATCAAGTAAGGCTTTTTCGATTTTTTTTTTCTCCAATGATGCAGGAAATGGTGAGTGCACCGGGATCTTTGAATTTAGGTGGGAGATCATTGAGTAGAATCGAGCTCACATTCTGTGCTAGAAAGACATTTTTCTTTACCTTCATCTCTCTCTTTACCGTCAACAAGTCTTTAATGACTTTTCCATAAGCTGGAATTTGCTTGATGGCATCAAGAAAGGGTAAATTCATCTTTACTTGCTTAAGTACTTCTAGCACTTCATCACGTGGATTCCCTTTTTGAGCGGGAATCAATCTTCGAGGAAATGGTGCTGCGGAGGGTGATTTCACTACCACCTCTGGCTCACTAGAGTCTTCTTTGTCACTCTCATTCAAGGGGACATCTTCGGCCTCTTTCGTGCCGGGCGAAATCTCCTTGTCTTTAGGTACGTCTCGTGGGGGAGGTGACAAGTCAACTACTCTCCCACCACGTAGAGTGTTAATTGCGCTACATTGCTCAGGATGGTCATGGGGTGTCGAGCTAACACTAGTTTGACCTTGGAGAGGTCTTTGGCCCTGGGCAGGAAACTTGCCCTTCTCTTGAACACTCAATGAGGATTGTATTTTAGACAGATTCGCATTTATGTCGCCGATCAGACGATCATATTTGGCATTGGTTGTGGTCTGGTTTGCAATTAATTGATTCATGGTATCCTCGAGAGTTCTCTGCTGTGGTGGAATATAATTTCCTTGAGGTGACGGTGCTTGCACATGTCCTTGCATGTGTGGAGCTTATTGAAAGTGTTGTGGTGGAGGAGGGGCAACATGCGAAGGAGGGTTCATTGCGGCATGTTGTTGCCCATAGCTAAAATCGGGATGATTTTTCAAAGAAGGGTTATATGAATTCCCTTGCGGGGCACCGAAATTGCCCTTAAAACCTCCTACACCACTAACTTGCTCTTGCAGCATTGCTTTGTAGGCGGGTATCGTCGAGAATTCCTCAGTTGAATGTCCCGCCTCGCAAATAGCACACACCTTTATGACCAGGTTTGGAATGGGTCCAACTGGTCCTTTTCCATATATCTCGCACAGATCTAGAAATCCTATCTCAAGAGTCTCTAATCGGCTGTCCGTCATTGAATTCTTATCTACGTGGAATAGGCCGGACGCCGATGGAGCAGTGGTGGATTGTCGATTTTGATTTTAAGCGTTCGGGTCGGAGGTATCCCAGGATTGGGTAGTCTCGGCGACATACCTCATGTGAAGATCAGCATCGTGGGCATCTAGATCGACAAACGGACCGCTTCCCATAGTTTCAACAAGTTGTTTGGAGTTAAGATTCAACCCATTATAGATAAAGGAGATGATTTGCGATAGATCAAATCCATGATGGGGCCATGAAGCAACTAACTCATTGAAACGTTCATAACATCGATGGAATGGCTCATTTTCATGTTGCCTGAACGGTTGAATTTGAGCCTTTATAGAGATTGTTCGATGTGGTGGGAAGAATTTCTTGAGAAATTTCGGTTGTAGCTCATTCCAGGATGGAATCGAGCTTGGAGGTAGAGACCATAACCAGGCTTTAGCTTTATCTTTGAGCGAGAAGGGGAAAAGTTTGAGGCAAATTACTTCTTGTGTGCAGGTTTGATCGTTGAGAGTATCGCACACATCCTCAAATTCCCTAATATGGAGGTATGGCTTTTCAGAATCCATACCGTGGTAATGCGGTAGCATCTGAATCATTCCATTTTTGAAACGGAACTGCCCGACATTATACGGGAGTATAATGCATCCCGGAGTGACAGTGCGCTCGGGATATAAGAATTCTCTCAACGGGCAGTACGGAGGCTCCTCCTCACCGGTGGGTGCATTACTATGTTGTGACATCCCTCTCTCACTTAATGACTCGGCGCTCTCACTGGGTGTGCTTGAAGTGTGCTCGGAGGTGTGTCCTACGAATGAGAATGGAGTGTTACTAGAGTTTGAATGTGACGGTGTGGGAGGCAGGATCCAGAATTGTGGGGCGTTTGGACTGTGGGGGCTATCTGGATTATACTCCACTATAGGATTTTCGTGAATATTGGTTGGAGTATTATGAGGTGTGGAAGTGGTTTCAGAATTTTGCATTAAAGCTTAGGAGAGATGATGGTGAATCTTTTTTTTTTGTGCTTTTTGAATTTTTTATGTTTTTGGATTTTTGAAATTTTTGGTCAAAGCTTTGAATTGACTCAGTCTGATCCTAAGTCTACCTAATTCCCCGGCAACGGCGCCATTTTGATCGTTTGGGAAACCGAGCGTCCGTGTAATACGCTAGTCGTTGTTATCGGCTTCCAACCACAATACAAAAACCTAAACTATAACTACACTCTTGTGGAGTATAGTGGCTAGTCTGGGTATCGAATCCTCAGGGAACTAGGACGAGTGAACGTAACGACGTTGGATAGACAGAGAAATCCTAACTTTGACTCTAAAGAAAAAGGAAAATTGATTTGGTTTTGAGATTGATTAAGCTAAATGCGATAATGAAAATGATCAAAGATGCAACTAAATTACTCTACCGAAATGGAGGATGACTGATGATTTCAACAACTTTTTATTTTAAATGATGAGAGAAACAGGTCGGGAATGCAATCCCCCAACCCTAGTGTAGCGCGGTGATAATGTTAATCATAAATTTATCTGGTTGATCTGACCCGGAATTTAGTACTCCCAAGCATTATGTATACGAGGTTCAAGCCCGCGTCATACCTAATCTGAGGATGAGTAAATCAGTATCGCGGTAATGACACTCAAATTGTACTCTAAATCATCACGAGTACCCAAAGGTAAACGAGATATAAATATCCACAATTATAATGTGATTACGCAATACGATCAAAATCAATCATTGAATTCATCGGATTAACTTTATACACATGCACTAACACATTAGGTTGGGTTCATGCATCCCAACCTTTTCAACCTAGCCGGACATATTAAACTGAACGATGCATGAAATAATAACGTGGCATGCGAGCAAACTCATAATAACACTAGATCGATATACGTAGTTAAGTATTATAAATGCATAAATTCATTCAAATCATGCAGAAAAATTACCATGCAAGAATACTGAAAATTACAAAAATATAGTTGAGATTACAACTTGAAAACAAACCCGGAAGTGTATGGATCTTGCAGCAATAAATCAAAATTAAGTTCCTAGATGTTCTTCGCACTTTTTCTCTATCAAAAACTACTCAAAAATATCCAGAACGGCTGTTCCTAAGTTACTACCTACGTATCCCACACTTATTGGAGAGTTTTAACCTAAAAGGAAACCTTAGAGCCAATCAGAATAAAGGAGGCAAATTCGCACATCGGTTCGCCCCTGGGTTTGCGAATGTTTGCTGGTCTGTGGTGCTTTTTCTTCCATTCAACACTTAGAATTTTTTTCTTGTTTTCTTTCCTTTCTTCCTTGGATTTTTCTTCAACTTCAACGGGTCATAACTTATCAACCGTAGCTCGGATTTGGGTGCTGTTTCTTCCAGTGTTCTCGTTGTTCCGAGCTCTTAAACTTTTCAGTTGACTCCTCCTTCGGGATCTGGCTGCAGAATTACCAAAATGCCCTTGAACTTGCCTTCTTAGCTTTTATTTCATTGTCTCGCTTTCTCTTTTGCGCTGCTTGCATAATTAACCTGTAAAATCAATAAGAGAAGCACGAAACACGAAATACTTGCCAACGAAGATTAGTAGCATAAATGTGCGTCAAATCCATATAGGTTACATCACTCGGGTTTAGAAATGCACTGTAATTAGGGGAATAAATATACAATATTTATGTCCAATCAGTCACAGACCAAATCCCTGACCACCTGAGTCACGAACTATATCCGTGATCATGGTGTGACCATCATGATGCCAAATTCGTGCCAAATTTCACTCCAAGTGTTATCACGGATGGGTCATGGACTAAGGTCGTGACCAGGTCCACGACCAAGGCTACAATTACGTTCAATAGGGTCACGACTTTAGGTCGTGACCATTTCAAATTTTCCATGCGCATTGGTTACAAACTAGGGCCATGACCATCTTTATATCGATATCGTGGTCATGGCTGCTGACGTGTAAAAAATTAGGGTCACGCAGGTTGATCGCGACACAGAGCCGTGACTAGTGTCTTTATACTAAAAGCCCAAATCAATTTTCATTTTTCACTCAAAAATTTCCAAACCCTTAAACATTTCCCTCTCCGGTGATTTCCAACACTTTTCATTTTCAATCACAAGTTTTTGTATCTCAATCTCCAAGGTAACACATAAACACTAATATTTTGTATTTGGGTATTTATGCATTTGTATATACGTGTGTATTTCTGTGTGTATGTGTGTATTTCAGTTTGTATGTGTATATATGTTTGTGTGTGTAAATTGTTTGTAATTCCATGTGTGTGTGTGTGTGTATTGCATGTGCATTGTGTTTCCATTATGCATGTACTTCGTTTGTGTAATGTGTGTATGTGTGTGTGTTGAATTGGGTATGAATGTATTTATGTGTGTATATGTGTGTGTATTTGACTTATTTCAAACTAGATATAAGATATTATGTATTTGTGAAATTTTATTTTCGGTATGTGAGTATTTGATTTGTTTTGTTTCAAACTAGACATATGTGTGTGTATTTGATTTGTTTCAAACTAAGAGATTTCAAACTAGATATAGGTTTCAAAATGTGTACTTAAGAAATATTATTTTGTAGGTTACCAAACAATTTTTCTTCTCTTATTTTCATTTTACAATACTAAACATAAACATTAGTTAACTTCGTATAACAGGTTTTTTAGGTATATTGTCGATGAAATTGGTTAGTGCATTAGAAATTCTTTTATAAATTATTTAATCCTTTTAGAAATACTAAACATATAAATTATCAACAAATTTTAGAAATTCTTTACTTTAAATATGAATCACAAACACGTGTGCACATTAATAATTGTGTCGTTCTTGAATTTATCATTTATAAAATCGAAACAATAATCTTCATGTATGTGTTTTATGAGAAATGACCCTACTATAGTAAAATATTGTGATTATGGGTATGTATTTTATCACGTAATAATTATTGGCTATTGGTTTGATTGTTGGATACTATATTGGATATTTAGGATTGATAATACACATATACTTTTAAACTCTCTCATAATAAACCCTAATAAAATGTGTCTTAACACTTTTGGCGGGTAGTTATTCGGATTTCACATCAGTGAGATCCAAAATGCAAGGAGTTAAGAGAAGGGTAGTGATGAATCAAAACATTAATCAATCTAATATACCCTTGTACCTCATATGTTTGAATTAATAGTTATTGACTAATTATGGCCCTTAATTGTAGGACTCATATTCACACCCTCGTATACTTTTCATAGGAAAAATGAGGCACAGTAATAATCACTGACAAAAAGAGTGTGAGGTTGTAATTGGACCACACATATAACTCTTTTATTAATGCGTGCTATATATAAATAGTACTCCTATTTATAGGTATAAAAATAGAAAGATCGAACAATTTAACTACCTTGTAAATCGTGGAGTTGATCTCCAGCAAGAGTACATGCTCGATCGTATTATATTTACCCTACCAAAAAGCTGGGATGACGCTATAGAGGATATATTTGACACACATAATCCTGAAATAGACCTGACTTTACTTACGTTGTTGTAGAAGGAAGAAAAAAATCCACCCGTTATGGATACAACTGCGTACAGAGAGCATTGGCATAGACTCTGATGTCTCGCACCATATGCACATAAAATCGAATCTTTCCAACAAGTAGAAAAAGATGAGATTCTTAATTCATGTTACGGATATCTACACATCAATCATAGATACCCTGCCTCCTAGTTGGCTACGTGCAGAAATTCACAAGTTTTTAAAAGCTAACACCGAATGGATGGAGATCAGTCACATTAAACATATTATAAAGTCTTAGCGTGAAAGTTTATTTATATATATATATATATATATATATATATATATAGAGAGAGAGAGAGAGAGAGGTTCTTAAGTGAACAAAAATAATGAATGTTTTAACGAGCCTAATAAGATAAAAAAAATAACTCTTAATTCTTTGTTGTAATAGGTCTGCGCAAGCGGCATCGGACATGGACGTTTTTAATATACACGCACACACCGACCAAATCTTACCCCCATACCTTCCCCACCCCCACTACAAAAAATCTTGCGAATGTTCACAGCCGAAATTACTACTAGGAGTGTGGGTCACGACCAAGGGTGGTGACCATTTTCAGGGGCCACAGTCCAAATCCCTGACCAAATGATGTGTCACAAACCTAAAGCGTCACGATACATGGTTACAGACATTAGCTGTGACCTACTCACTCGTTTGGTCACGACCCTCAGCCGTGACTCACCCTTCGAAAGAAAAGGGTGGTTAGGGCGTTTGTCTTGACCCTTAGTCGTGTCTTATCCCTTGGAAGAAAAGTATGTTCAAGACGCTAGTCATGGACTTCAGTTGTGTCCCATCCTTTGGAATAAAAGGATGGTCACATCTAAAGTCACGACCCTCAATCGTGACCCATCCATTGGAAGAAAAGTATGGTCACGACTCTCGTCATGTCCCTAGGTCGTGACCAATTTTAACTGTAATTAAAAAAAATTGGGCAGTGCCGGGGGTTCCATGCCCATGCGATCAGTTCCTACGAGTTACATTGCTCCTGTACAAGGTGTTTGTGCCTCTTATGAGACTGTTTGGGAGGGGGGTGTTTAGGGTTTCACCCTCTAACGCAATGTTTTCAAGACTAAGTGTAGATATTCTCAAATTATCATTGTGCTCTTAAACTGGGTTCCCGTGACCACGCGGTCAGTTCCTATGAGTTACATTGGTCCCGTGCTAGGTGTTGGTACTTTTCACGGGGACATTTGGTATAAGGTATATTTTCCCACTTGTACTGCAAACTAAATCCCCCTTTTTCTTGGTGTTTTCCCTTTCTAAAGTATTTTCTTTTGATTTAGAAGACAAGTCCTGTTTGGCAAGAAAATTTTCCTTTTCTGGCCTTACTAAATGCAGCATGTTGTAGAGTTCATTGAAATTATTCTAGAAAGGAGTCCCGGATAATATGATGCGTTTTCTATTTTGGAGTTTTGATAGAGTATTTCAAATACGACTCCTCTCATTACGGGGAGTGTGTCCTTTATCAAGAACCACCAATCCAGGACACTCCAATAGTATTTTCCCCCATTCTTAATGTTTCTCATTTACAACACTCCTATTTCCTTTCTTCGAGTGTTCCTTCGCCATGATTTTCTCTTCGGCAAGCTTCTCATACAAATAGCTTACTCTCAAGACACTTTGGTATTTTTGCCACAAATACACCTTCGTCACGCGTACAACTTCTTTACTCGCACACCTATTATCTTGGAGAATCTTAAGATCTATATTTTCATTTCCAGACTTCTTAGGATTGTTGAGGTTATGAATGATAAGCACCCAAAAATGTACATTTTATACCTCAAATAGACGTATTTTAGTTGCTAGTTCTTGACAATTTGGGTCTTATGCGCGTAAATGTTTAATTTACAGGCTTGATTGCGTTTACGGAGTTCAAAAGCTTAATTTAACGCAAATGCGTATCAAAGGGAGCTAATTTCCCTTGTCCCGTAGCCTAAACAGAGTCCAAACCTTCCCCGAAGCCCGTTGTGTTTAGTTTGTTCCTTTTTAATTTTTTTAGATTTCTAGTTTGAGTCGTTTTATTTTTAGGATTTATTTATAATTTTCTAGTTTTTATTTTCTATTATTCATTTTAATTAGTGTGATATTTTTAGATTTTGATTTTTATCACTTTTTAGTTTTTAGTCTTATTTTATTAGGATTAGTTCTTGTAGAAATTCATTTATTTTTAGTTGTATTAGATTTTACAATTTCTTTTTAGGATTTTAGTTTTTGTTTTAATAGATTTTTATTTTTATTTATTTTTAGTTTCATTTTTTATTTGAGTCTTTATTTTATTTTTAGAATTCTAGTTTTATTAATTTTATTTTAGTTAGTTAGTTTTATATTTTTTTAGGTACAAACTAATACACACGTACACCTCACTATCCTACACCTGAAACAAATCTTTAAGACACACCCAAATACCCTACACCCTAACACACCCTATCACCCCATACTTCATCTTCTCTAACAAACCAGCACACAACCATCCTCTCTTATCCACCATTAACAAAATCAACCAACACTACCTAAACCCCCATAACCTATCCACCAGACCCGAGGACAACCAGCACTTTACCCATTTTCGGCGAGCGGCGGCGACGCCCAGCTCCGGCAGACCTCCATAACCATTCGGGTCTCCAACCCGATTCATACCCAATCCCATCAGAACCAATTCTAACCCGACACCCCACCAGCCCCCTTACCCGACGCGCAGAACCTGCGACCATGTCGACCCGACGGCGCCCCGACCCAAAACCCGCATGAACCTCCTTCCAACCTTAGTCCGACTTCGGACCAAAACTGCGACCTTAATCCGGGCAGCCACAACCCGAGCCCGAAACCCAACTCTGATGCCACCCACCTCCTAACCCGCAAACCCGTCGACTCCAAATCCCGAAACACCATAACCCATTTTCTCCCTTTTCAAGCCATACACGATTTCTCACCTATTGAAAAGGAAAAGCCAAAACCAACTAAATGGACACATATTTTAAACTCATTTAACCCCTTTTCCCTTATTACCCCCAACTACCATTTTTAACCCAATACCCAAAATACCCTCATGAGCAATCTGATTTTATTCCTTCTCATATGACACACCCAAACCACATGCACACTCAAGCTAATTCCCAATTTACCCTTAACTCCATACCTACTATTTAAAGAGATGAAGACCATTTGAAGAAGGACCCCGATTTTAGTTCTTAATCTTTGTGTGATAAAATTCTCCCCACCTTTCTATGTTGAGTATTTGCATTTTTAGCAAATATCTCAATATAGAGATGTGTAGTGAAATTTATCTCTAGGATGAATTCCACCTCACCCCTCTATAATGAATTTTTGTATTTTTAGCAATTATTTTATGACCAAGCGTAAATTCTTCTGAATTTAGCCCCTTAATTTTGTGATTTTAATATATCGAACAAGGTAATTGAATCATTTTTAGTCCATATCCCTCTATTGTCTGTTTTTAACAATATTCCCTAGTTTTTGTGTAATTGTGATGAAGTTTTCAGGAATGGAATGCAAGAAAGGAAAAGAAGAAAATCAGAAGAAAAGTCAAAGGGCATAAGAGTAAAGTTCCACTCAAAAATCAAAGGCGATACCAAAAGTGAATTTGAAGAGCATGAGTTCACAAGAGCATAGGAAGAAACGGCGCCCAAATCGGAGTTCTAAATCAGAAGATATGGCTAGTCAAAGTTGCAAGGAAAAAGTCAAAGTTGAAGAAAATCGGACCGATCCGATGGAATCCGGACCGATCCGAATTGGCCAAGTCCAGTATGCCCCGGATGGATAGCAAACCGATGGAGAAGAAAATAGGACCGATCCGACTAGGACCGGACCAATCCGGTAGAAATAAAAGAACCGATCCGGTGGATAACGGACCGATCCGGTGGATAACGGCCCGATCCGATGGTAATCCGGACCGGTCCGGTCATGTGAAATCTTGGCATTAATTGTGCAGATTTTTGGCGTGCTAGATTGTGAAACTTGTGTCACAAGCACATTGAGCTGTCAATTTCGAAACTTTGTGCTATAAAAGCCCATGCCCTACATCATTTAAGGAGGTTGCTAGAGAGTGGCTAGGGTTTGCTAGGTTCAGAGTTCTAGAGAGAATTAGAGGTTGAATTTTAGGGTTACATTTTGAGAGAAAATTTTCTATTCCTTCAAGAGTTTTCATGAACCCTAGTTTGTAAGAAATTCTGAATTCCAATTCTGTTTTTGTTGCTGAATTCAAGTAACATCTTTCCATTCTCTAGTTTTATTATTTGCAAATTATTTACAATGTCTTGTAGATCCATAATTTCATATGTGAATTTATTTTAAACCAAATCATGAGTAGATAAATTCCCAAGAGTTGGGGTACATGAACTCAATCCAAGGCAAATTATTTATGTAGAAAATAGAGGTTAAATTAAAATATTGATTGAATCGTGAAAGAAACTCATACAAACATTGTCAATCTTTTAATCTCTCTTGCCCTAGGTACTTGAGATGTTTAAGAATGCTTTGCGAGTATGATTTATCATTCACCGCTTTATATCTATCTTTGATTTCATATGATGCGGGCTAAATCCCTCATATATGTAATGCTTAGAATTTATAAAGATCGGATCTAGTCAATAATTTTAATTTACATGTCTAGTATTCTATACGGTAATTTGTTAAGGATTGAGGGATTGTACCCTACCCTATTTTCTCCCATTTATCAGATCTAATTTTTTTTTACAAATTTCAGTTTGTTTTTCGTAAGAAATTTTCCCAATCATTAATCATCTTTTTTGGTTTCTTTTAAGAAATCATTTCAAGATTTAATATTTTTTCTTATTACTATTTGGCAATCTCGATCCCTGTGGATACGATCCCGATTTACCGGATTACTACTTGAGCGACAGGCTTGCACTTGAGCCTAGAGTAAAACGCACTTTTGAGACAAATTCTTAGTCGCGTCATTTTACAATAAATTGATGTAGTTGAATTCATCCCTTATGGGAGGTAAATTCTAATCCATTCCTTTATGTTGAGATTTTGCATTTTTAGCAATTATCTCAATATAATGTAGTGATCTAGAATTTATTTCTTTGGATGAGTTCTAATGTACAATTTTATAATGTTAGGATTTGCATTTTTAGCAAATCTCATTTATTATTTAATTGTCCATTATGAATTCATCCATTATCCTTTTTTATTTGTTATTGTAGTTTTTATTTTAGATTCAATAAATACATTAGTGAGGCTTTTTGTAGAGAGAATTCTAGAGAGAGTTAGAGTAGAAAATAAATTAGGGAAATATTTTGTAAATAATTTTTATTTTTATTTTTAGAGATTTGTGAGGATAAATTGTGAGTAATTCAATTGACTATTATATTGAATTGATTATTGTTGGATGCTCATATTGGATGGATGGTGCTTGATTTCAAAGAAATTATAGTTCAATTTCACTTCACGAGATTGGGTTTGATTATTCTCTTATCTTTTATTTCATCTTATTAGCCTTTGATTATTGGATCATCACATTTAATACAATGTTAGGCTAAATCCCCTTTCAAGGGTTGGGGTGAACCCTTATTTGATGTTATTTTGATTTAATTAGTTTGATCAAATTGAAAATTCCCTTTGAATGTTAATTTTGATCCCTCACCCTTAAATTTGTGCCTCAAGAGAGGGTAAATATTTTTCGAGAGAAAATCGAAATTCCAGTTATAATACCCATTTTAGATTCGCACTAGAGATGGGGGTTTCTTAAGTGTAACATTATTACTTGAATTTCAACTCTATTTTTATTTTCTAAGATATACATAAATTTTGATGAATCGATCCTAGCGGGTGATTAATTAAAAGAACTATTGATACAAAAATTAATCAGCTGATGTGGATCAGTTATGTTAAGACACGTGTCATCCAGCATGACATAAATATATGTACCGAGCAACTTAAACGCGTCGAGCTACTCAGAATACTGAGCAACTAGCTGGGAAGACTAAACGATCAAAACAGATTCAATGAATATTCTTACGATGTACCGACGTATATGCCTATTTAATAACATCGTTGTTGATACCAAAATTAGTATGCTGATATGGACTAATAATAAGAAGACACGTGTCAATCTACGTGGCACAATAGCAACGAGGAAGTTCATTTCCCCGA
Organism: Sambucus nigra; assembly: GCA_949130495.1. Lineage (NCBI taxonomy): Eukaryota > Viridiplantae > Streptophyta > Magnoliopsida > Dipsacales > Adoxaceae > Sambucus > Sambucus nigra. Next base: position 101,406,226 of record OX422213.1, on the reverse strand, counting down.
CCAACTCACATTCTCTCCAAGCAACAAGGATACACCGAGGAGCTCCATCACTCCGAGGAACTCCAGCGCTCCGAGGAACTCTTAAGTAACGAGCAACTAAGGCGGTCCGAGCTGCATCTCGGCCCCAGCATTGATTGCCAGATAATCAACAGTTCAACTATTCATTGAATGCTTATTATCTTGACGCACACGCTGCATTAAATGTATTACCCTTTCATATGTATATCATTCAATGTATCAACCCTTTCATGTACAGCCTAAGGGCTATAAATACCCTGTATCACCCTCATTCAAGGGGACCAGAATTTCTTGGTTGAACTTAAACTCGAGAATTCCCAAACACTCAGCAATAACATAACAGTGGACGTAGGCCATTCATATAAGGCTGAACCACTTTAAAAATCTTTGTCTCATTTTATTTATCTGTGATTGAATAATTAGAGCGATCTAATTTTTTACATCAACAGATTGGCGCCGTCTGTGGGAACGATTGTTATTATCGTTTTTCACCAAAAATCATTCATCACCAATGGCGGATAATCCAGAATCTAGCAATCGAAATGATGGAAATGCTGGAAATCCTCCAAATCCCTCTGCACCTCCAGATCGGGCCGGGATTATGACGAATCTGGCTCAAGGACAAATCGCCATGCAAGACACAATGAGGCAACTCATACAAACCCTTCATGGCGGCGCACCTGCACGTTCAGGACAACAAAGTGGTCAGAGGCAAACTTATTTACTTTCTTCACGATCCAGACGTACTGAGTCATATCGTAATGAGGAGTCTGATGATTTCTCTTATCAACCTGGGCGAACATCGTCAATAAGGGCTACAGATACTGATCAACGTATCACTCTCTCTCTAGAAAGACCCAGTGCCATAGAAAGACTGAGTAGGGTGTGTCCTTTCAGTCGATTAGGCCCTAGGAGAAATAGGAGTCCATCTAAGACCGTGTCGAGAAGTTTTCGACGACCATCAGATCTAAGAGAAGGATCAGCACAATCACGACTAGTTGCTCGTCAAGAAAAATCTCAAGAGGCAATATCAGAACAATCAATTGCTCGGACTAATAAGCCCGAGGAAGGAAACGATGCGTGGAAGGGTTCAATTCAGCGCTTGGAGGATAGATTGGGAGAAATGGCTAAGGCGAAGAATCCCTTACAACGAACTTTTGTTCAAGGGACACCTTTTGTCCAGGCTATCGTAGGTTTTCCTACCCCGTCAAAGTTTAAAGCACCTATCGTGACCCCCAAATATGATGGAAAGACAGATCCTGTTCTACACATAGAGCAATATCAAGCTACTGCCGACATTTATGCCGTCCCCGACGAGATGAGATGCAGAGCATTCTCAGGAACTCTTACTGGAGCTACCCAGATATGGTACAACAATCTTCCTCGGGGTAAGATTTCAACTTTCTTTCAGTTGGCCGAGTTGTTCATCGGCAATTTCTGTTTTGGAGCAAAGCCAGTAAAACGAGTGGCACACTTGTTAAGTGTTAGACAAAAATCTGGTGAGAGTACTAGAGATTACATAACTCGTTTTAATAACGAGAAGATGGAAGTCATAGATTATGAGGAGAAGACAGCAATCACCGCCTTGATGAGTGGGTTGTTGCCTAATAAGTTGTATTACACTTTGGCGAAAGATCCACCTAAAACTATGTCAGAGTTGATGGCAAAAGCGGCCAAAATCATGAATGCCGAGGAGGCTATGGCTGCAAAGAAGAATATAGATAAATAAACCAAGGTGGAAGACGACAAATCCAAGAAGAAAGAGCATAAGGGCAATGGCGGTGACAAGCATTCCAAGAATAATAGGTCGTCATGGGAAGTCATGAAGAAATTCGATAATTATACTCCTTTGAAAATGGGTATTAATCATGTCTTGGAAGAAATCAAGAATAACGAGGAAGTAAAGTGGCCAAAGAAACTGAGGTCAGACCCTGAACAGAGGAACAAGGATAAATATTGCGAGTTCCATAAGGATCACGGCCATATGACAAAAAATTGCATAGCTCTTCAGAACGAGATTGAAACACTCATCCGAAGAGGGAAACTGGCAAAGTACGTTGATCGGGGAGGCGAAAAAAGAAATAATGATCGAACTAGAGAGAGATCTAGATCTCCTCGTCGAGCAGAGGAGAAAAAGAAGAAAAACAATAAATGGAGAATGTGTGTCGATTTCACTGATCTCAACAAGGCCTGCCCAAAGGATCACTTCCCATTGCCCAGAATTGACCAACTAGTGGATGCTACCTCGGGGCACGAGCTGCTCAGTTTCATGGATGCTTACTCTGGTTACAACCAGATCAAAATGAAACCCGAAGACAGGGAGAGCACTTCTTTTATTACCCCTAGGGGAACTTATTGTTATAATGTTATGCCTTTTGGTTTAAAAATTGCAGGAGCGACATACCAGCGGCTGATAAACAAGGTTTTTGCCGAATAAATCAGTTGCAACATGGAAGTCTATGTCGACGATATGCTGACAAAGAGCAAGAATGTTGCTGAACATCTAGTTGACTTAGGTCAAACCTTTGATCAACTGGATAAATACCAGATGAAGCTCAACCCGACGAAGTGCACCTTTGGAGTACGAGAAGGAATGTTCCTCGGGTATATCGTCAACCAGCGATGCATTGAGGCAAATCCAGCAAAGATCAAAGCTCTCCTAGGTTTGTGATCTCCAACGACGAAGAAAGAAGTGTAGAGTCTTACAGGACGAGTTGCAGCGCTCAATAGATTTGTATCTCGAGCAACTGATAGGTGTCTTCCATTCTTCAAAACACTCCGAAAGACTTTCGAGTGGAATGATGAATGTGAAAAAGCCTTTCAAGACTTGAAGAAATATCTGGGAACACCTCCACTGCTGTCCAGACCAGGAACGGGAGAGAAATTATACTTGTACCTGGCAGTATCAGAGAATGCAGTTAGCTCAGCATTGATCAGATTGGAGAATGGAGTCCAGAAGCCAATTTATTACACAAGTAAGGCTTTCCGAGGTGCAGAGATCAGGTACCCAAAGCTGGAAAAATTGGCATTGGCATTAATTGAAGCAAGTAGAAGAATGAGGCCTTATTTCCAGGCCCACACCATCATCGTGTATACTGACATGCCATTAAGACAAGCCCTTCATAAGCCAGAAAAATTAGGGAGACTGATGTATTGGGCGATAGAGCTCGGCGAATATGATATGGTGTATGAACCCAGATCATCATTAAAATGGCAAGCTGTAGCAGATTTTATAGCAGAGTTTACTTAACCTGATACCCCCGAGGAATAAAAGATGCTCACTAACCAACCTGTGGACGTTACAGGATCAACAAACATAAGTCCAGATCAACCCCGGTTGGTAAAAGGACTTGTGGATGTGGAAAGATCATCAAATTCTAACCCAGACCAACTCCGGTTGGTAAAAGGGCGAGAAGAGATGGTCGACGAGGAGCGAAAATTGTCAGGGGAGGATGAAAGAAAATAGCAGATATTTCATCAAGGAACTCTGTCAGATCAGAAATTTGAAGACAAGTTACCTATATGGAGGTTATATGTAGATGGCTCGTCTTGCACTGCAGGATGTGGCGCTGGAATAGTTCTGAGCACTCCAGATGAGATCGATGTGGAATACGCCCTGCGATTCCAATTCAAAGCTTCCAATAATGAGTCTGAATATGAGGCGATGATAGCAGGTTTTAATTTAGCAAAGATTATGGAAGCACAACAAGTGATAGTTTTCAGTGATTCTCAATTAATTATGAATCAGATAATAGGAACGTATGCAGTTAAGGGAGAATTAATGGTCAAGTATCATGCAAAGGCGATGGAGTTGTTGGCAGAATTTGATGCCGTTCAGCTGATCAGAATACCAAGAATGGAGAATGCGCAAGCAGATGCACTGGCCCGATTAGCATGAGCTACTCGTACCGAGTTGCGAAGAACGATACCAATTGAGGTGTTAGAAATTCGAAGCATAGATGAAGGCCTGACGATGAATGTTATTTCCCTCGATTTAGGACCATCTTAGATGGATCCCATCAGGGCATACGTCGAGGAAGGAGAATTACCGGAGGATAAGATCGCTGCCAAGAATTGAAGTTTAAAGCTGCTCGGTATGTACTAACTAATGGTGTTTTGTATAGACGAGGAATTATGGCAGGTTTGCAAAGATGTGTACATCCCTCCGAGGTGAAAGAATTGATTGAAGAGATCCATGAAGGGTCTTGTGGAGCCCATGTAGCAGGTCGAACACTTTTGCAAAGGGTGATGACGCAGGGATATTACTGGCCGATGATGAGGGCTGATTGTATAGCATATGCCAAGAAGTGTGACAAGTGCCACCGTTTTTCCTCCATCCGACGAACTCCACAAGCATTGTTGACACCCATAACTTCTCCTTGGCCATTTGCCATGCGGGGAATTGATTTGGTTGGACCATTGCCGACGACCCGAGGAAGATTCAAGTACCTCATCGTTGCAGTGGATTATTTTACTAAGTGGGTAGAAGCTGAGCCACTTATTGATATGACGTATGAGAAGGTGTACCAATTTGTTTGGAAGAATATCATCTGTCGATATGGTCTCCCTCATGCCTTCATTACAGACCATGGAACACAATTTGATAACGAGGAGTTTGCCGCCCATTGTCATCAGTCAAACATTTTGAAGTTTCATTCAGCACCAGGCCATCCTCAAAGCAATGGACAGACTGAAGTGACGAACAGAACATTATTAAATGGTTTGAAGAAGAGGTTAAATGAGGCTAAAGCAAATTGGATTAACGAGCTACAGTCAGTATTGTGGGCTTACCGAACAACTCCCCGAGAAGCAACTAGAGAATCACCATATATGCTGGCGTTTGGAAGTGAGGCTGTAATACCTGCTGAGTTGGGTCTCCCAACACATAGAGTCCTGAATTTCAATTCCCCAGTCAGTGACTTAATGAGAAGATTGGATTTGGACATGCTCGAGGAGGTTAGAGAAGAAGCAGCCATTAGGAATGCTGCATATCAACAACGGACAACTCTGTTTTACAATAAGACGGTCAAGAAATGCGATTTAAAAGAAGGAGATTACGTGCTAAAGAAGGTCATTCAGAAGCACAATAAATTGGAAGCAAATTGGCATGGACCTTACCGAGTTACAGAAGTTGTTCGACCAGGAACTTACCGAATAACAACTCTAGAAGGAGAGAAATTCAAGAATGCATGGAATGCTGAACACATACGCAAGTATTATCAGTAATGTAAAATGTAAAGCAGATCTATCAATATGAATAAAACGATGATGTTTCACCATTTTCTCTTCTTTTATTGAAAGTTTTTCGGGGAATACTAGTGTTGTACACTACGCTACTCGACAGCAAAAAGAAGACGAAGACGATAGTTCAGACCCACGACCAACTCCGGTTAATAAAAGGGCAAGAACAAATTATACTCCTTTGGTTAGGAGGTGTACACTTGCGTGATCAACTTCGGTTGGTAAAAGAGCTTGTGGATAAGATAGTTCGAAAGAACCTGATAGTTCAAACCCACGACCAACTTCGGTTGGTAAAAGGGCGAGAACAAATTATACTCCTTTGGTTAGGAGGTATGCACTTGCATGATCAACTTCGGTTGGTGAAAGAGCTTGTAGACAAGATAGTTCGAAAGAACCTGATAGTTCAAACCCACGACCAACTCTAGTTGGTAAAAGGGCGAGAACAAATTATACTCCTTTGGTTAGGAGGTGTACACTTGCGTGATCAACATCGATTGGTAAAAGAGCTTGTGGACAAGATAGTTCGAAAGAACCTGATAGTTCAGACCCACGACCAACTCCGGTTGGTAAAAGGGCGAGAACAAAAAATTACTCCTTTGGTTAGGAGGCATACACTTGCGTGATCAACTTCGGTTGGTAAAAGAGCTTGTGGACAAGATAGTTCAAACCTATGATCAACCCCGGTTGGTAAAAGGGCAAGAACAACAGTCTTAAAAATGCCAATCTCGGTTGGTTTGAAAACAAAATATGCTCTCAAAAGCCAACTTATGTTGGTCGGGAAGTAAGTTTATTACATAAAAGTTCATCGAAACTGAACCAAGTATAGTTGGTCGGGGATAAAAACCCACTAATTGTAGTTGGTCGATGAGCATAATTTAACAACCTTGGTTGTTTAGAAAAATTTTAAAGCAGTTATTTTACTCATTACTTTATTATTAAGTGATCGAGCAACATTTCTGATACTTTATTTTGGAACCATACAATATTGTTATGCAAGCACAAATATAAAGTGTTTAACAGGCACAAGATAATAGCAATACATATTTGCAAACAGAAAATGAAAGTCTTTCATTAAAATTCAAAATAAATTACAAGTTACATATGTATGCTAACTATTACATTGAAATTCCTATTCTATTGGTTTCTTTCCTTCAGCTTTTGAAATAGGTTCCTCGCCAGCAGGAGGATCATTTAAGGTCTGAGGAGAATTGATAAAATTCAAATCCTTCAACATTCTGACATTCATTACTGAAGGAGTATCCAATAGATGTTCGGGGCGAGATACTTCAATTTGAGAATGAAGATTATAGTCACCAAGGTATTTTGAAATTAAGCTCCGAGGAATGGAACGAGCTGGGATCCACTCCATCTCCAATTTATAGGGTGGTACAGGCAAGTCTAGTAGTCCAGGAGCATGATAATCCCACAGGTAGTGCCCCTGTTCGAGCTTCAGCACACCCAGGGCGTTCAACCATCCCTGTTTATAACCTTCATTATTGGCATTTTCAACGCGAGCATCCAAGTGATAAAGGGCCTCATTATAGCCTGCATTCCAGAATTCGCGAGGTTGTTTATGGAATTGGAAAGTTAATCTTTATAACTGCTCATGAAGGTTCCTGGAAAAAACATCCTTATTATTCAAAGAAGACTTCGTCGCAGTAAGTTGATCTTCCAAAGTCAGAATTTTCTTGGATATTTCAGACAAAGCCCGATCTTTTGCGTTCAACTGGTACGCTTGAGTTTCCAATGTTGACAGAGTACGAGCTTCTTCAATACTACGAGGAGTTCTTGATCGACCCCGAGCAGCTGGAGTGCCTCGTTCCTCATTAACATCCTGGGCAGCTCTTCCTCACCCACGAGAACCTCTTCCTCGTCCCCGAGCTGTAGCAGAAATACCAAACTCTCTTAAAGTATCCAATTCTTTCCTTAATTTGGCATTCTCAACCTCTAAGAATGAGAACCCCTCGTCGGAGACTGGTACCAAGGCAGGGGAAGATGAAGCTGCAGACTTATACTGTGCCAACTCTATCTGCAAATTGTTGTTCTCTTGTTCCAGCAGCTCGGCGATCTGTCTGCAGGCCTCAACTTCACCTTTTAGGGTTCTCTCCCTGACATCGTACCCAGCAATGATCTTTTTTGTGGCCTGTCTCAGAAGAAAGCTGTTTATATTTCTTCTCATACCCCTCATGTAACAAGGCATTTGATTCCTTATACTGATCCTTGAGATCTTCTAGAGTATATTGAAGCTCCTCGATCATGTCATAGTAAGCCACGTTATTGGCCACTGCTTTATCAAGTAAGTCCTTCAGGTACCGATAAGCTTCGATTGCTTGCTCTGACGCACCATGGCTAAGGATATTGGCAATTTCGGATGCACTTAGGTCTGTATGACCAGCTTTATAATATTCATGACATTGTTGCATCAACTTTGTGTCATTAGCAGACAAAAGATCCATCCTGGCCAGAAACTAACAGAGAAAGAAAAAGAAAATCAAGACAGAGTGCAGATAAAGAGTAGACAATCATGTGGAAGAAAAGAACTCAGATTTTATTAGATCATAAGGCAAATTTACAAAAGATCTGAAATACAAAGTACAAGTAAGAAGAAAAATTGAAAGATAGTACCGAACAACTTCACACCTTTTCCTTGTCTCCCAAGACTTTTTCGGGAGGCTGGGACGAGGAGCTTGGTTGCTCGGTGGGAGCATTGATTTGATCGGCTGGAGTTGGGATTTGTTCAAGAGGAGTAGGCAAAGAAGAAATCTCCTCAGCAGATATCTGGTTGGGTTGAGGAGCAAGGATTTGATCACCCACAATCATTGAAGATTCTTCAGATGCATCTTCGTCTTCATCTTTGTCTTCAATAACTGGAGGAGGACCAGGGAGATTTAGTTGAAATAGCTCGGAGTCCTCGCTCACCTTCAATTCCTGCAAGGCAGCAACCCAACCATCATGGAAGAATTTCAAACTTCCATAATTCACCTGGGTCATCATTGCTGCTACCCCCTATCCCATCCTTTATCCCAACCAGTTCGAAAGGATTTCTTCACAGATGTTTTTCTCTTCATCTTCTCCGAGGAAAGCTTCTCGGATAGAAGGTCCTCGGAGGCTTTCAACTTGGCTTCTAACTCCTCCTTCTGACGATTTGCTTATTCCTCAGCTAATTTCAGTTTATTTTCAAGCTCCCCGAAGGTGGTGAGTTTCTCGGAGTATTTCTTGTTCTCCCTCTCCAAATCCTTCACCTTGTTTCCCAACTGCACCTTTTCTGCTTCAGATGCAGCCAATTTCTTCTCCGATACACCTTTATCCTTGTCGTACTTCTGACGAGATTCCTTCAGAGATTGGGTCAAACCCTGGAATGCATCCTCTACTCCAGACGAGGAGCTTGAAGCCTTGAGCGCTTCATCTTTCTTCACAATAGTGTTAAAACAACTCACCAGCTGAAAAGAGAAGGTAATGATAAGTTAGTTCCGAGATACATATATTGATTGAAGAAAATAAGAATTCAAGATAAAAAGAAACTTACTAAAGCAATGTGACGAGTAGCTAGGGATGTCAGCATATCCCTAGGCATGTTTTCCTCGATGCCTTGGATTTCAGGAATAATCCAAGTCTTTACCGAGCTCATTGCAGAGCTCGGGGGAATGATGGATGGAACACCAGCTCCACTAGTTTGGAGCTGGGGAATGGCTTCAGAAAAACTAACCGAGGAGGATTTCTTGAATCTCCTCAGTGGAACTTTAGCAGTTTCAGTCAAAGAACCTTTGGTGGGGGGAATAGTGACCACTTCCACAGAAGTACTTCTCTTGCTCGGAGCCATTGGAGGCTTCTCGGCAGCCTTCTGAACAGCAACAGAAGGAACATCATCAATTTTCTTGGTCCCCTTTGGGACTTCAGCTTTGTTCCTCTTTCCATCCCCGGCAGAGGAAGTCTCCTCGAAGATAGCAGGAACTCTTCTCTTACCCATCTTCTGACATAGAGGAATATGAGATTCTGGTGAAGATTCCTCAAAAGCTGGCAATGGCTCACTAATGACCACAGGACGAGCAGTAAAGGATGATGTGTAGCTCCTATACTGCAACAAATATGAGGCAGACCTTATGTGCTCGTCTGCAACTCTTCTATGCAAATTCCAGATATGTTTTGAATGCTTTATATTAACTTCTATTTCTTTTGGAGTTTTCCTCTTGCTGTCAACTGCAAACAAAAAACATAGTGAAACATCAGTCATACATTTTGTCAAACACAATGGAATCATAATTTCAAAAAACAAAATAAAATTGAAAATAACCTATCCCAATGCCATATGGAGGGAATTTGGGACCCTCATATACTTCATCTTCAACCAGAGGGGCATGTTGACAATTTTTTACAACTACCCCATGTTCAAAATAATCCCTGTTGGCATCAGGGAGGTTGACTACTAAGGCCCTATTCAAAAACCTAGTTTTTAAATAAAAAAATGTTTTCTAAAACAGCCCATCTGTAACAGTACATAATCTCAGGAATTCCTATACGAGTTCCATGAGTTTGATTCAACCTATATACCCCATTAACTATTCTCCATGTGTTGGGGGCTATTTTTGCAGGGACAACGTCGAAGTACTGACAGAACTCTAAACACAACGGATTTGGTGGAAAAGAAAATCCACATTCAGCAATAAATAGGCTAGGGAACCAGTGTCCCTCATCCAAATCAAAATAACTTGAAGGCTCAGAAAGAACCTCCAAAGTTACCCAAGAAGGAATAGAGAAGTCAGAGCGGAACTTCTCAAAAGATTCGATAATGTAAACCATGATGAATAAAAGAAGAAGAAAGAAGAGCTTACAGGGAAAAAGGAGATCTGTTGATAACGAACGAAAACAAGGATGAACGCACAAGAGAAAGGGAAGCTATGGAGAATTCGAAAGCAAGAAAATTAGAAAAGGTAGAGGACGGTATGATTGCTTGGGAAGTTTAAATACCTTGCCTTGGGAAACGGCGAAAGAAATGATTACAAAAAAGAAATATTACGCTACCGGAGCGGCTAAAAGGACAAAAAGGGCACGAAGATCAAAGCGCCTATGAAAATGCAAAAAGGCGGATTCTGCGAATTTGGAAGGAAATTTAAATACCAAGAAAAGGCTCCTAAAACCCAGGAAAGTCATTTAATATCGCCATATACCGAGAAAGAATGTTTCACGCTCCTCAAAGTTCGAAACATGAAACATTGGGGGCTTCTGTTGATACCAAAATTAGTATGCTGATGTGGACTAATAATAAGAAGACACGTGTCAATATACGTGGCACAATAGCAACGAGGAAGTTCATTTCCCCGACCAACTCACATTCTCTCCGAGCAACAAGGATACACCGAGGAGCTCCATCACTCCGAGGAACTCCAGCGCTCCGAGGAACTCTTGAGTAACGAGCAACTAAGGCGGTCTGAGCTGCATCTCGGCCCCAGCATTGATTGCCAGATAATCAACAGTTCAACTATTCATTGAATGCTTATTATCTTGACGCACACGCTGCATTAAATGTATTACCCTTTCATATGTATATCATTCAATGTATCAACCCTTTCATGTACATCCTAAGGGCTATAAATACCCTGTATCACCCTCATTCAAGGGGACCGAAATTTCTTGGTTGAACTTAAACTCGAGAATTCCCAAACACTCAGCAATAACATAACAGTGGACGTAGGCCATTCATATAAGGCTGAACCACTTTAAAAATCTTTGTCTCATTTTATTTATCTCTGATTGAATAATTAGAGCGATCTAATTTTGTACATCAAGAATCGTATTGTCTATTCATATGGTCGGCGGCCCAAGGGCTATAAATACATTATAATACCCTCATGTCAGGGTAAGATATCATAAGCAAAGTTAATCAAGATTAAGACAAAACACCGAGTAATACAAGACAGTCGATGTAGGCCATTTCATTAAGACTGAACCACTTTAAAAATACTTTGTCTTATATCTTTATTCATATTTATCTGTGATTAATTAATTAGATCAAATCTAGTTTTTTACATCAACAGATAGGCTCCGTATATGGGAACGACTATACATAGCATTTTTCACTAAAAACTATAAGGACATTTTTGTCCATTATCAATTTGTATGTCGTACACCGTTACACCGTTCAAGAAATTCAAGATCTCATCTACAACAACGGATTCGATTATCAAAGCGTCTTCAACATCATAGCCTCTACGAGAATGAACTTGGTAAAGTTTTATTTTTAAGTTCCTTAAGATTCATATTTAGTATTGGTAAAGTTTTATTTTTAAGTTCCTTAAGCTTCAAGCAAAATGAAGTTTTTTAAAAGAATTTCATTTTTTTTGGAAAGCCGGACCGGTCCGCCTCCCTACCGGACCGATCCGCCTTGCTCCAGTATACCATGGACCGATTGTGAGTCGAAGAAGCCTATTTTAAAAAGAACCGATCCGAGGTCGGACCGATCCACCTCCTAACCGGACCGGTCGGCCTGGGATAAAATCGTTCAGTTCCATGTGATTTTTATCCACCAGCTCATATTTCCTATATATATAACTATTCCGATGGTGTATTTTTTAAGTCTTTGAGAAAACGTTTCTAAGAGTTAAAACACAACAAGACTTCAATTTTTGATGTGCGAAACATCTTTTTGATTCACACACAAAAATCCCAATTACTTTTGTGAATCTTTTGGAACCCTAGAACACAAACTTTGTTACTGTTCATCTTTGTGGGGAGATCTTTGCAACCGAGGGCTGCATGTCATTGCTGAGGGAGTCTCTACAAAGTGTTATGGTTGCGTGTCATTAAGGAGAGCTGCGGCTCTTTCTTTGTTGTTTGGGCTGCGAGTCCTTGGAGGGTGCTACGTGTATTCTCTTGCTGAGTTCAAGACTGCGTGTCTTTGTGGTTGGCTGCGCGTTGATCCATTGCAGATTTCTCTATGTAATTGTAAGTTGCGATTTATATATTCATCATGAAATAAAGGTTTACTAGAAAGGTTTTTTTTCCTGAAATCTGTGTCTCAGCATATTTCTGTGTCACATGCTTAATTTATTTATGGGTTGGCACACGCACCTTAGATGAATGTTTAGGGACTCTAATTAAATAAGGGGTACTTGGAAACTTGAGAATTTAATTTAATTTAATCAATTATCACATAGTCGCACTCTTTTCAAAAGCTTATCATAAATAGCTGATATCCCAGAATCTAGCAACAAGAACAACGTCGGGAATCCTCCAAACCCTTCTGCTCCTCGAAATACTCATGATATCACTTGGATCCTGGTAAATTTAGCCAAGGGACAAATAGGTATGCAGTTAACCATGCGATAATTCATTCAAACTGTCCAAAACGGAGGATCTACCTAGTCAGGACAACGAAGCGTTCGTAGAAGCATGCGCCCACCTTCCTCACGATCTAGACACACTCAATTCTGTCATGCCGAGAATACAAGTGATCCATCCTATCACCCTAGCTTAACTTCACCTATAAGAATTTTGGATTCTAAAAAAGATGTTACTTTAATTCCAGAATGAAAAAGCGCTCTGAAAATGTTGAGCAGAGTCTCTTTGTTCGATCGTTTGGGCCCTAGGAGGAACATAAATCCTCCTCGAATTGCGTCAAGAAATTATCAACGACTAAATGATTTAAGGGAAGGCTCAGCCCAGTCACATCCCAATCCCAGGCATATAGGTCGTACATAAATATCCCAAGAGGAGAATTCTGCGCGATTTGTTGCTCGTGCGAATATAAACAAATTATAAGCTGGCAATGATGCTTGGAAAGGGTCTATTCAGAGACTAGAAGACAGATTAGGGAAAATGGTTAAGGCCAAAAACCCTCTCCAAAGAACCTTAATTAAAAGATCTCCATTTGTACAAACAATTATGGATTTCCCCACACCATCAAAGTTCAAGGCTCCTGTGGTCACGCCTAAGTATGATGGCAAAACTGATCATGTTCTCCACATATACTAATATTAAGATGCAACAAATATCTATGCAGTACCAGACGAAATGGGGTGCAGAGCATTCTCAGGAACCATTACTGGATCTGCTCAGATATGGTACAATATCCTTCCTCGGGGAAAGATTACGACCTTCCATCAATTGGTCGAGCTCTTTATAGGAAATTTTTGTTTTGGTGCAAAGACGGTTAAAATGGTAGCACATATGTTGAGCGTTAGACAGAAGGCGGTAGAAAGCACCAAGGACTATATCACTCATTTTAATAACGATAAACTGGAAGTCATTGACTATGAGGTGAAGACAGCCAACACGACTCCCATGAGTGGTCTTTTACCAGACAAGTTGTACTACACCATGACCAAAGATCCCCCTAAATCCATGGCTGATTTGTTGCCCAAAGCAGCTAAAATTATGAATGCCGAAGAAGCTATGACTGCGAAGAAGAATGCTGAGGCAAAGGTAGAAACTAAAGTTGAAGGTAAATCGGTGAGCAAAGACCACAAGCATAATGGTGGGAGAAAGCAATCGAAGGGAAAAGAAGCATTAGAACACATGAAGAAGTATACAAATTATACTCCCTTAAAGGTGGATATAAACCATGTTCTGGAAGAGATCAAGAATAACGAGGAACTGAATTAGCCAGAAAAACAGAGGACAACTCCTAAAAGAGGGGACAAATACAAGTATTGCGAGTTCTATAAGGATCATGGTCACACGACCAAGTAGTGTGTACCTCTCCAAAATGAGATATAGGCTCTCATTGGACGAGGAAAGATGAACAAGTACGTTGATCGCTTGAATGGTGGGAGTACTAACAACAGAGCTCAGCAGAGGTCTAAATATCCTTGCCGATCAAGAGACGATAAGAAAAGGGATTATGAAGATGAACCTGAAGATGACCCCGATCTCCCAAAAAGGCCAAGACAACCTGAGCCTGAGGTATTTTCAATTTATTTTGGTTCATTCGATTGTAACATGATTACAGGTGGAGATGCAGGAGGGGTGATCATACCGCTGAGAGAAAAGCTTACCTCAATGAGGCACAAGCTTGTTCCTATATACAGCGGATAAATCTAGCAGAAGAGGATCGCCCGAGGAAGGTTAACAAATATAATATGGTCATTGGTTTTTCCAAAAATGATCTGAAAGGAATTTTGTATCCTCATGATGATCCTCTAGTGATCAAAATGAGAATGAAGGATGTAATCATCTCAAAAGTACTAGTGAATAATGGTAGCTCGACAGACATCGTGTTCTACCCTTGCTTCGATAGTTTGAACTTAAAACTTGGCCAGTTGGAGCTATATCACATGCCCTCCGTTGGGTTCTCTGGAGAAAAGGTTTTTTCGCTTGGGACAATCAAGTTAGACATGTTGATGGGTACCTGGCCTGCTTGCAGATAAAAAAAAGGTACGCTTCTTCATGATGGATAAAAACGTCCAATCGGCCTATAAAATAGTCATGGGGAGAGTAGGTTTGAAAATTTTTGAGGCAGTTCCATCCACTGTACATCAATATTTAAAGTTCCCGACTAACTTTGGGGTTAGAATTGTGAAGGGAGATAAAAAAGTAGCTCGGTAATGCTACTACTCATTTGCCGAGTAAGAAGAATTGGAGGAATCCAGGAAGAAAACTACTATTTATCAAGTGGATGAATCTAATGAATCTGAGATTGAAACCTTAGACCCAGGAGATGAAACGGAGCTCCTTAAAGGCCAGGACATGGAGGCAATGGAAAGCATTTTTTTGGATAACGAGCAACCAGAAAGAACAACGCAGATTGGTGCTTCACTTGATCTGGTATTGAAGCAAGAGTTAGTGGCATTTCTGAAGCACATAAAATAAGTATTCATGTGGATTCATGAAGATATGTCAGGGATAGACCCAAATTTCTTACGTCATGAGCTCAACGTCAACAAAGAGATCAAACCAGTGAAGCAACGAAGATGAGTCTTTAGTCTGGAGAAGAATCAGGTTATTCAATAGGAAGTGGAAAAGTTACAAAAAGGCTTCTTTCATTGAAGACGTCAAATATCTTGATTGGATGACTAATGTTGTGATGTTGAAGAAAAAGAACAACAAATGGAGAATGTGTGTGGACTTCACAGACCTGAATAAAGCTTGACCAAAAGATCATTTCCCTCTACCCAGAATTGATCAGTTGGTAGATACAACTTCAGGGCATGAATTATTAAGCTTTATGGATGCTTACTTCGGATACAATAAGATTAAAATGAAGCCAGAAGACAGGGAAAGTGCCTCTTTCATTACCCCACGAAGAACATATTGTTATAATATTATGCCTTTTGGTCTTAAGAATACAGGTGCTACATATCAGCGGCTGATGAACAAGGTGTTTGGAGAGCATATTAGCAAAAATATGGGAGGTGTACGTCAACGACATGTTGACCAAAAGCAAGAAAGCATCTGACCATATAGCTGATTTGAGTCACACATTTGATCAGTTGGAGAAGTACCAGATGAAGCTGAACCCGACCAAGTGTATTTTTGGCGTACAAGAAGGCATGTTCCTCGGGTATATTGTGAATCAAAGAGGGATTGAAGGAAATCCTGATAAGATAAAATCCTTGCTAGAATTACAATCCCCAACCACCAAGAAGGAAGTGCAAAGCCTTTTGAGGCGTGTTGCATCTCTCAACAGATTCATCTCCCGAGCAACTGATAGATGTCTTCCATTCTTTAAGGTGCTCAGAAAGACCTTTGAGTGGAATAACGAATGCGAGAAGGAGTTTATACAGTTGAAGAGATACTTGGGAACACCTCCTCTATTGTCTAGTCCAGTGGTGGGAGAAAAATTATATTTGTACTTAGACGTTTCAAAAAGTGCAGTCAGTTCGGCTTTGATACGAATAAAAAGCGGAGTGCAAAAACAAGTTTACTGCATGAGCAAGGCATTTAGGGGAGCAGAGATGAGTTATCCAAATCTGGAGAAGTTAGTATTGGCATTTATTGAGGTGAGCAGGAGGATGAGACCGTATTTTGAAGCCCATACGATAGTGGTATACACTGACATGCCACTCAGACAGGCTATACATAAGCTGGAAAAGTCTGGAAGATTGATGAATTGGGTAGTGGAATTAGGGGAATATGACATTATCTACAAGCTAAGATCTTCTCTCAAAGGGATGGTAGTGGTGGATTTCATTGATGAATTTACCTATCCAGATATCTCCAATCAACAGGGAGCTAATGCAGAGAAACTCAAGGATGTTGGAGGATAAATAGAAATTGTCCCCGATCAACTCCCTGCAGCAGAATTGCCAGAAGGGATGGCAGCCGATCAACCAGAATCTTCTGGTAAGTAGCCATAGTTGAGGGATGAAGAAAGGAAGGACAAGATATTCCATTAAGGTATTTTTTGAGACCAAGAGTTCTATAATAATATCCCTATATGGAATTTATACGTTGATGGTTCTTCATGTGCAACCGATTGAGGAGCTAGAATTAATCTCAACAATCCAAATGGAATAGACATAGAATAGGCTTTGCGTTTCCAATTCAAGGCTTCCAATAATGAAGCTGAGTATGAATCAGTAATTGTGGGCCTCAACTTAGCTAAGTCATTGAATGCAGAGAAAGTTACGGTGTTCAGCGATTTGCAATTAGTGGTAAATCAGATGCTCAGTCTTTACGCAGTAAAATAGGAGTTCATATCGAGGTATTTAACTAAATTTATGGAGATTGTATCGAATTTGGCAGCTGTCCAAGTGATTAGGATACTAAGAATGGAGAATGCAATGGCAGATGCACTTGCTCGGTTAGCTTTAGCTACACGCACAGAGCTACGAAGAACAATTCCCATTGAGATACTGGCAAGCATAATTATTGATGAAGATTTAGTGGTGAACTTTATTTCTTTGGATATGGGGCCTTCTTGGATGGATCCTATTAGGGCTTATATCGAAGAAGGCACTTTACCAGCCGATCAACTTGTAACCAAAAGGGTAAAGTTTAAGGCTTGCAGATACGTCTTAAACAATGTAGTTTTGTACAAAAGAGGTGTGATAGAAGGTCTACAAATATGTGTTCATCTAGGAGAAGTCAAATATCTAATCGAAGAAATTCATTAAGGATCTTGTGGAGCTCACGTAGCAGGTAGAACTCTGTTACGGAGAATAAATATGCAGGGATACTATTGGCCAACAATGCGCACTGATTGTATAGCTTATGCAAAGAAATGCGACAAGTGTCAATGATTTTCTACTATACGAAGAACTCCTCAGGCACTGTTAACACCAATCACTTCACCTTGGCAATTTCTATGTGGGGAATATACTTAGTCGGGCCTCTATCAATTATAAGAGGGCGATTCAAATATTTGGTGGTAGCGGTTGATTACTTTACCAAATGGGTGAAAGGTGAACCTCTCATTGATATGGCTTATGAAAGGGTTTATCAATTCATCTAGCAGATTATTATTTATAGATATGGTCTGGCACATGCTTTTATCACTGATCATGGTACCCAATTTGACAATTCTGAGTTTATCGCGTATTATCTACAGTCCAACGTTCAAAAGATCCATTATGCTCCGGGTCATCCCCAAAGTAACGGGAAAATGGAGGTGACAAATAGAAATCTAATGACTGGGTTAAAGAAAAGATTGGATGATGCTAAAGGTAATTGGATCAACGAGCTGCACTTAGTGTTATGGGCCTACCAAAAAACGTCCCGAACAACAACATGGGATTCCCCTTACATGTTGGATTTTAGGAGTGAAGAAGTCATACCTGCTGAATTAGGATTACCTACTCATAGGGGGCTTAATTTCAATTCTCCGGTAAGTGATTTGATGAGACGCTTGAACTTGGATATGCTCGAAGAAGTCAGAGAAGAAGCAGCAATTCGGAATGCAACTTATCAGCAAAGGATTGCCATGTTCTACAATAAGAGGGTTAAGAAGTACGATCTCAAGGAAGGATATTATGTGCTCAATAAAGTAATTCAAAAGAACAATAAGTTGGAGGCCAACTGGCATGGGCCCTATCGTGTCACAGCTGTTGTTCGACCTGGCACCTACAGAATAGAAACTCTAGAATGGGAAGAATTCAAGAATCCTTGGAATGAAGAGCACCTGAGAAATTATTACCAGTAATGTAACTGTACATGTACCCCATTGTTTCGGTATGAATGAAAATGCGAATTTCCCAATATTCGTTTGTGTATTTTTTTCCGGAGTACTAGTGCTACACACTATACTTAACTCAACAACAGAAAAAAAAAATTCTCTTAACAAAGTTGGTCGGCATCAGCCCAAGCACTAACAAAGTTGGTCAGCATCAACAATCACCAACTACAAGTTGGTCGATATCAATATAACCAACAATGTTGGTACAACGATCGATCAAGGCAAAACCTATTTTGATTATAGGTGACCCAAGTGGCATCTAAAATAGGCAGGAAGATGGATAAAATATCCACTGTCTAGGCACCAGGGAAATTATTTGCTTAAATGATTTCTACAACTAAGCAAAAATATGGGATAAAAATAATTCCATTACTTAGGCACTTATGGGTGATAAGTCACTACAACTAGGCTAACATATGGGGCAAAGTTCCATTGTCTAGGCAACAAATCAACAGAGGATAAATTATCCATTTATATATATATATATATATACTTAGTGACTGACAAGTACAACATTATTATAGTTGATTTCATAAAGACTGACAAGAAAAATATCATACAATTAATTTATTTACATAGAAATAAAATTACAAAAAGATGATTTTTCTTCATTACACAATCACTAACGAAATATAAATAGCTTATTCTATTAGTTTCTTTCCTTCAGATTTCGGTACAAGATCCATTCCAGCTGGAGGATCATCTAAAACAAATGATGGTTAATAATAAATTTTAAATCTCGCATCATCTTGATATTGCTCGTACTTGGTCGGTCAAGCAGATGAGGAGGTCGGGATATCTCAAAATCTTCGTTAAGATTATAGTCACTAAGGTATTTGAAAATCAAACACTGAGGAATGGATCTAACTGGAATCCAACTAACATCTAGATTGAAAGGAGGCACTGGCAGATCAAGTAATCCAGGGTCATACTAATCCCACAACTCGGTTCCTTCCTCAACCTTCATCACAGTTAGAGCACTCAGCCACCCCGGTTTGTATCCCTTATTGTTTGATTGCTTCAACTTAGCATCAAGATGACAAAAAGCTTCACCGTATCCCCCCATCCAAAACTCTCTTGGCTACTTATGGAATTGATAAGTTAATCGTTCAACATGCTGATGAAGCCTCTTCACCAAACTTTCTTTATTCTCCAACACATAACTCTAATTGGAAAACTGCTAAATGAGGGTCTGAATTTTTTGAGACATCTCATTTAAAGCCTTATTTGTTACCTTCAGTTGGGCACCTTTGTTTTCTAAAGCCTATTAAGTCCTAGTCTCTTTGATGCTGCTCCGACCAGCTCTTGCTCTGCCTCGATTAGAGGATGTAGGTCTGGCTCTCTTCAAAGTTTCTAATTCTTCTCTTAATGAAGAATTTTTAGTCTCCTAAAAGTAAGAGCCTTCATCATTAACTGGGGCCAAAGCTACAAAAGAAGAAGAAAATTTTAGTTGTCTCAATTCTTCTCTGAAAGCATTATTTTCTTCCTCCAACAACTTGGAAATATTTCTGGGATCTTCAACCTCAAGCTTTAGCACACTCTCTCTCTTATTATGGGCTGAGATAAATTTGTCATAGCTCCGATCAACGCTCAACTGTTGGTACTTCTTCTTATAACCTTCATGCAGAAGAGCAGTGGTTTCCTTGTGTTGAAGTTGAAGTTCTTCCATCATTCCTCGAAGGTCTTCAATCATATAATAGTAAGCCACGTTATTCACTACAACCCGATTAAGTAAACGCTTTAAATATTGGTAAGCATCAATTGCTCACTTAAGAGGCATCAGATCCAAGAATATCAATTATTTATGCTTCAGAAAAGTCTACACAACGAGCTTTGAAGTAATCAGTACACTTCTTCATCAACTCTGTATCTTGTGCTAACAATAATTCCATCTTGGCAATAAACTAGCAAGGAAAAGTAAAAACAGATCAACAAACAATGGAAGAAGTGTACTGATCATAAGAGAAGAGCGTACAACAAAAGGTATAAAACAAAAGGCAAAACAGAGAAAGGCATAAAATGGAAGAACAACTTCACATATTCTCCTTATTACCAACAACATCCTCAGCTGATTTTAAAGAAGGAATTGGTTACTCGATGGGCAGCTGGCGTTGCTCGATAGAGGTTGTTGCCTACTGAACTAGCTTGGAGGAGTGAGGGATAATGGCAGCAGGTGTTTGTTCTACTATCAATAAAGAAGATTCATGATATCCAAATTCATATTCTTCATCTTCTTCAATAGCAGGAGGGGGACCATGAATATGTTTTGAAATAGTTTAGAATCCTCAACAATGTTCAACTCCTTCAAAGCTGTAACCCATCCATACTTAAAGAATTTCAAACTTGCATACTCCATTTGGGTAAAGTCAGCAGCTACAGATATGTTCCACCCTTTATCCCGACCAGAGCTCAAGGACTTCTTCACAATAAATCTTCTCTTCGCCCTTTTCGAAGAAGTGTTTTCCAGAAGAAGCTCTTCAATAGATTATCCTTTTTGTTCAAGATCTTTCTTATGTTGTTCATCCTCTTCAAGCTTTCCCTCAACTTCCTCCTTGCTAGAAACGACCATCTTCAATTTCTCATTTTCCTCCTTGGAAGAATTTGCAGCCTCTTGTGCGGCATTCACAGATTCCTGCTGAGCTAGATCAGCCTCTTTAGCAGCTTCCAAAGCTTTTTATTGAGCTGTCTCAACAGACTTGATTTTATTTTCCCAAGCAGCTTTGTCATCCTCATTCTTCTGTCGAGATTCCTTTAAAGATTTTGACAACCCAGCAAGGTCTTCTTCTACTCCACTGGAAGAAGTTGTAGCTTTGATAGCTTCATCCTTCTCTAGGATATTATTAAAATACACCAAGAACTGCAAGATCAAAAGAAGACCAAATCAAAAGATGAACGTTGTATGAAGAATCAAGATGACAAGTATAATGAAATTCAATGATGCAAGGTTTTGGGTTTCCAGGTCAGTGACCTTCTCCCGAGGAGTAGAAGTCTCAGCAGCTCGGCAGACAGGAAAAGTTCCAGACCAGATCATTTTCTTGGCCAAGCCTTGAGATATGAGAGCTGGAGAACTAACTGTCAAAAAAGGTACCTCAACCCCAGAAGGTTAAGCAGAAGCATTCACGATCTTCTTAGAAAGACCTCTTCTCAATCTTTTTAGAGGAACAACTTCAATCAAAGGTGTTGCCTCTTTTCGAATAACAACAACCCCTTCAGTCAAAGGTGCTTCCTCTTTTGGAGAAATTGGGGGCTTCTTACTGACTTCCTTAATAGTTGTGACTGCTCCCCCAAATGGAGAAACATCCTTTTCTTAGCCCCTTTAGCTGGGACGTCTTCGTTGCTCTTTTTCGGCCCATCAACACCAGGAGCAACCTTGGTAAAGAGATCAGGCATTCTCCTCTTCTTCCTCATCAGGTCAGCAATAGAAGTCCCCAAATCAGAGGAAGATTCTTTAACAATTGAAGAAGATACTGGAGCCTTCTCAAGATCAATCACCAAAGGAGGAGCAAGAGGCCGAGCAATAAAAGAGGAAGTGGTGTTTTTGTATCTCAGCAAATAGGAAGCAAACCTCACGTGTTCCCCAGCTATTGCTTGATGCAGTCCCTAGATAAATTTTAAATCTTTTATGTTAATATCACTCTCTTTTGGGGATTTTCTCTTGCTGTCAACTGCAACATAAAAAATAAATATCAGTGACACATTTTATCAAACAAAAATATAGTTAATTTGAAAAACAGAACAACGTATCCCATTGCAATAAAGTGGACACCTGAGACCTTGGTACACGTCGTTCCCCTTTAATGGGGAATGTTGCCAATTTTTCATCACAACCCCATGTTCAAAATAATCCCTATTAGCATATGGGAGATTGGCCACTAAAGCTCTGTTAGAAAACCTAGTTTTAAAATAAAATGTGGTGTCGCTGGTAACCCATTTATAATAGTACATAATTTCAGGAATCCCTAGACGAGTTCCATGAATTTGATTCAATCTATGTATGCCATTAACTACCCTCCATGTATTTGGAACTACTCTAGCAGGAACAATATCAAAATATTGGAAAAATTCCAAACATAGAGGATTATGCGGGAAAGAAAAACCACATTTGGCCACAAAACTAGAAGGAAACCAATGTCCCTCAACTAGAGAAAATAAATCAGAAGGGCAATAAGGTTCTTCTAGAATAACCTATGAAGGAATCCCAAAATCGGACCTAAACTTATCCAACGATTCGATAAGGTAAACCATGATGGCTAAAACAAAGAAAGAAGAAGGAAGGAAGAAGTTCTTACAGAAAAATTAAGAAATCAGCTAAGGTAGTTGATAGAGAAGACGATCGTAAGAACAAAAGCGAGAAGACAAAGAGTTTGGGAATCTAGATAGCAAAAGGTAGAAGATAATCTGCTTTTGCCACATTTATAACCGCTGCTTTGGAAAACAGGAAAAATAATGATCACAGATGATGACGATTGCATTTCCGGCGGCTAATCAAGGAAAAAGACGCGAGTACCCAAACGTTCGCCAAAAATTCAAAATATTTACAAGTTTACCACTTCGCGCTCCTCAAAACTATTATGCAGAGAAGAAAATTTCACAAGTATTGAAGGTCTGTAACCAAACAAAACATGGGAAATATACCCGAGTAACTTTTGAGTATAATATTTTACACTCTCGCATCCAATCTCAACTATGAAACATTGGGGGCTTCTGTTGATACAAAAATTAGTCAGCTGATGTGGACCAGTTATGTTAAGACACATGTCATCCATCATGGTATAAATATATGTACCGAGCAACTTAACACACCGAGCTACTCAGAATACTGAGCTACTCAGTATACCGAGCAACTAGCTGGGAAGACTAAACGACCAAGACAGATTCAATGAATATTCTTACTATGTACCGATGTATATGCCTTTTTAATAACGACGTATTATCTATTCATATGGGTAGCCCAAGGGCTATAGATACATTATAATACCCTCATGGAAGGGTAAGATATCATAAGCAAAGCTAATCAAGATTAGGGCAAAACACCCAACAATATAAGACAGTGGATGTGGCCATTTCATTAAGACTGAACCACTTTAAAAATCCTTTTCTTATTTCTTTATTCATATTTATCTGTAATTAACTAATGATATCAAATCTAGTTTTTTACATCAACAAGGAGTGTAGATCTATTTTCTATAGTTGTGGGGGGGTTAAACTTAAGTTTCTAAAAGATTACTATTAAAATTACACTTTCAACGAGAGTTGGTTTGTAATTTTGATATTAATTTGGGAGAATTCAAATAATTAAATTAATTAGTCAGAATTGCTAAAATTTGTGGTGCAATCCCATTCCTTGATTGTTCTCACATTTACTTCCTCACTTATTCTCTTATTTTAGTGTTAGACTTTGTTCATTATTTTTAGTCACTTTTTAGTTACTTGTTTTGATCTTTGATTTTAGTTAGTGTTATTTCACATCCTGACCCAAATTGTTTTAATATTGAAAAAGCTAAAAAAGAAAGAAAAAGTAAAAATCCCCAAAATAAAATAAAAGTGAATTACAATTATTTTCCCCTCGCTTACCCCCTTGATGGGGATTGATACCCTTACTTACCTCTACACTTTAGTTTGATATTATTTTGTAGGTAATCGAGGATTTTTATTAACTTGGCTTAAACAACGACAAATTCACATAAAGGCGAAGTTATCAATGAATTGGGAATTTCCATATTTCCATTTTTGACAAAAAAAATGGAAAGTTAAATTCACATTCCATAACCTCAACAATCCTAATGAAAATATAGATCTTAAGCTTTCCCAAGAGAATAGGTGTGCGAGTAAAGAAGTTGTCCGTGTGATGAAGGTGTATTCATGGCCCAAAGATCAAAGCGTCCTGGTAGTAAGCTATAATTTGTATGAGAAGCTTATCGGAGAGAAAATAACGGCGAATGAACACTCAAAGAAAGGGAAAAGGAGTGTTGTAAATGAGAAACCTCAAGAATGGGAGAAAATACTATTGGAGTGTCCAGGATTGGTGATTCGTGATTAAGGCCTCACTCCCCGTAATCACAGGAGTTGTATTTGGAATACTCTATCAAATCCAAATGGGAAAACACGCCATATTATTCAGGACTCCTTTCCAGAATAATTTCAATGAGCTCTACAACACGCTGCATTTGGTAAGGCCAGAAAAGACAGATTTTCTTGTTAAACATGACCTATTTTCTAAGTCAAAAAGAAAATACTTCGGAAATTGAAAAGACCAAGAAATCGGGATTTAGTTTGCATTACAAGTGGAACTACAGGAATATGGATTTTTTCCAACATAAATTAAATGCCGAGAAAAGCACTAAAAATGCCGGTAACACTTTTTACGGCACTTTTTACGGTAATAGCCAACGTGGTAAAAGAACAACGAAATTTTAAAAATGCCGCGAAAAGTTAGTGGCACTTTTGGAGGCATTTCCACAAGTGCGGTAGCCAATGTGGTAAACGAACAACGACATTTTAAAAAATGCCACAAAAAGTTAGCGGTATTAATAAACATTTATATTAATGATGGTAATAACCTTTTAGCGGCATTAAAAAAATGTTGATAGTAACCTTTTGCAACACCTATTAAATGTCAACACACTCTTGGCGGCACTAAAAAAATGTCGAGAATGATAATAGCGACATTAAATAAAATGTTAACATTATTTTGTAATATATGATCGGGAACAAGTGTTGAAAAAATCATTTATAAGAAGTATTGCATTTATGTGCAAATAAATTACCATAACATTAAATTAAGAGGGCAATAATAAAATTAAAACATCATTAAATTAAAACCAATAGCATTCATCGTAAATAAACATATTTGTGCTTCAAACAATTATCCATCCACAAAATAAAATGTATCATATGTCCAATAAGAAAAAGCGAGGAAACATGAAGCGAAACGAAATTTTATATAATGTATGATCCTTCTTCATCAAAGTCAAACATCCTCTTCGACCTACAAATAAAAAATTCAATTGATAGTCATTGATACTTATTCTTCAGTATTTTAATTTAAAAATTAAAATTAAAAATTAGTACATTAGAAATATGTCACGCTACAGTTGAATGATATGCATCTCTAATTGTGGATTTATTTCCATAAGGTCTAGGCAATGGTTCATATGTTACAAATGTTTCTCTCAATATATACTTCCCAAAAATCTTCACCCATTACTTTTTTTGAAGGATCCTTGCTCACAATGAATCCACGTGCCACAACCACTTTTGGAAGTCCAGAAGTATGAAGGTCTACAATTTTAGGAAGTGCATTATTTGAGACCCTTTTGTCGTGGTTGATGGTGCTTCTTCTTCTTCTTTTTCTTCGATAGTTCTTTCTACAAACAAGATGAATATGTCATCAACCATATATTTCTCAAAAAAAATCGACAGAATTTTATTTGTTTTTAAGACATCCCAAAAATTTTAAGACTATATACAAGCAAATAAACCAACCCCCCAATGTCAAGTATACATAGACTTTCCAAGAAAGCGCAGATATATTATGCCCTTTAAAATCCTTTAAATTAGTAACATACCTGAATTGAATTAAGATTCATTTGTTCACTAACACGAGCAGCAGTCTCGAGGGCAGCCGAGTGTTGAGAATTTGCAATCTACAAAAAACGAATTATTTCAGTCATGAAAACGTAAAGTCTTAAATTATAATTTTAAAAAGTAGTTATCTACTTACCTGTTGAGATATAGCTAAATGGTGATTTGATTGTGATACCACTACAGGTTGAAATTGGTTGGTTTCTTCTAATTATTGCTCAGGTTGCAAAATAGACCTATATGATGGTATGTTTTGTTCGTTGGAGGATTGAGAAACCTGTTAATAGAATAATTTAATATTAGAACATATGTTTGTCCTTTCCATTATCACAAACCACATATCTAGGCTCACTGCATACAGGACATCCATCCTTCTCTTTGTACTCGTTCCGGTACAATATACAATAATACTTGCAAGCATGAATAGATTTATATTTCAAACCTAAACCCTTCAAACTCTTCTTCATGGTAGGATAATTGTCTGGTAACGTGTTCTCTTTTGGGAGAATTTCTTTAACCCACTTAAGAATTCCAGTAACGCAGCTTACTACGAAATGATTGAAGATCTTCAAGAAATGATTGAAGAACTTTAAGCTCAACATAATGAAGCCACTGCTCTTCTTCATGAAGGATATGAGAAAAAATACTAACAGTTGTGCGCTGCCGGTGGATATGATAAATTCATTTCTTCCCATAATAAAAGAGAGAGTGTGCTGAAATTTGAAATTGAGGAGAATAGAAACATTGCCAAACTGCTGGAGGACGAAAATAACGCTTTGATAGAATATATAAATATATATATATATATATATATATATATATATATATATATATATATATATATATATATATATATATATATAGACACACACGATAATTAAGCACAAAAGATAAAAGTGTGTACTTATTAACCTGTTTGGATACAACAAAAGGGCAAATCATCATGTGTGTGTGTATTAACTCAAACTGCGACTCTAAATGATCAAATTTGTTTCGAAATTCAGATCGAATCTCATATCGTAGTCGCTCATTCTCTATTACATTAACCTTCAGCCGCTTAGTTCCATGCACATCAGTTGGAGATGGTCCATGCCCATAAGCTCTACGTTTAGTGGCATATTGTGCTGAGGCTAAACCGTAAAAGCTGAAAAAAAATAGTTTAACTTCAATCTACACAATTAATTAAGCACGTACAAATCAAATAACTTTGAGTACCTTCTTCATGTGAATGGGCGTCTTGGTTATGTAAAGGACCACTCTCGGTCGAGCTACTATCGACTTCACTGTCACTTGAGTTTGATCGTTCGATCGAGCTAGAAGTCGAAAGGGAACAGGAACTGGGCTGAGATTGCGGCTGAAATGGTGGTTAGAGATTGGATTGTGAGTGCAAGAGAGACTGTGAATGTAAATGTGCTCGTGAGAGGGATTTACTCTACCGTTGAGATGTCATAGCAACCTTTAATAATAAAAATTCACCATTGAATTTACAAGAGTAATAGTGTTATGATACAAACAAGTTCATATCAATGCGCCAAATTCCTCTTCCTACATTCACGATCATGTTGTCTGACAATGATATTCCTTTCACTTGCCTTCCTCCTGCATAAGTTCAAAACATATATAAATCTCTAGTGCAATGTAAAACACAAACATATGAATTAGATTTTTTCCAAAGTATTAAGTCGTGTGTAATTCAAGTTGGAAGGATTTTTTATATAACACAAATAATTGTAAATAATTTAAAACATTTGGATAGAGCTTCCTCTGTTTATAGGACTATCTGCCCTGTTTAAGAAATAAAAAAACTCTAACAACAATATTCAAAGAAACCCAATTTATCAAACAAATACGTATAGTATTTTATTCACTAAAAGGGAAAATCAACCATTAAAGCATTGTTATTTTTGCTGCGTTTCACATAAAAAAATAGTCAAATAAGACTATCCTCACCTGCAACTGTACCCATAGCTATACTTCATAGAAATTAGGGTTTCGATATAACCATATGTAAGAAGGCAATCACATTATGAGCAGTAGTTTTCAACTGTGAAATCTCATACAAGATCTTCACTTTATATAGATGGTTACAATCCTTTATACAGTTGTAATGCCCTAAAACATTTCATCCTCAACTTAAACTATACAACTTATAATGAAAAAAATAGTAATAGCAGTCCTTAATCACATAAATATGCTATGTTTTTATCTTGTGAACAGGTTTAGGGGGTTCTTTGTCATAATCGTTAGAATTCCAACGTATTCCATGTGAAGTATTTTCTGACTACAAACATTATATATATTGATAAGTTTTCTCTTAGCAATAGAGAAAATATGGCATAAACGTAAGGCGCATATAATGAGACCAAAGGGATTTTTTCAAAATATGTACATGGATGTCTAGTTTTGTGTCAAACTCTATAATCCTAGGCTCGTTTGAATAGCCACTACCTTTGAAATCTCCCCACATGCTCATCTCATGGATTGGTTCATTTACAGCAGCAATCCTACTTGAGGAGACAAACTGGGTAGTTGGAGAATGTATGTTGTTTGGACTATTAATGATTGATCTCAATGAACAACCAACATCTATACATAATAATAGCTATTTGAGGTAAAGAAATGAAGCTGAATGTACACCACTAATAAATATAAAATGGCAAACTTAAGTCAAGTGTGAGAAACTTATAATTCGTATCCTAGTCAAACTTCTAGCAACAGTAGTGGACTAAAATGAAAAGTTTAATGGTTTTCTCTGGCCAAAAAAATGATTCGGAATGGAATAGTGGACTAGTGGAAAATCTTACATGCCCAAATTAAATGTGCACCCTTAGTTACACTATTCCTATATTCACTCAAGAAAACAGATTTTGTTCGAAAGATTTGTCTTTTTCCCCATTAGTTTGTTCATAACTGTATAGGGGGGTTGATTTATGTGTCATGTCGTGTTGTGTTCAGTCCATGTCATTTCTGATTTGTGTCAAGTTTTAATGTCACCCATATATCTATGCGTTAGACATGTGTTAGAAATTTTGACACGCCTATTAACTGGATCAGTGCTTATTAAGGCTAAGAATTTTGAGGAAGTGTGTGATAAAGTAAACCATATCATTTCCAATACAACATATACATACCAATATTAATAAAACATAAAATCTTATTACCCAATATTTACTTGATTCCTTGTCTTAGTTTGTGAAGCGCGTTGCATGAATCCCCAAGTATAATGTAGCTACACAAATTATTCGGGTTAGGACATGAGAAGGGAATAATATTATAGAATAAAAACAAAAATGACCTGAATTAGAAGAGTACTCATTCATTATAGAAATTTTATTTAATACCTGAAGGAGTCGTGGGAAGAAAAGAAATAGTTCACTTTGAGGAGCACCATTACATGATCGGGGCAAATAATTTGATTCGATGGCTTGTGTTACATAAATGTCTCTTGCCCCATGAGGTTGAGAACACAAAATTCACCATTATTGTGTAAAACAAAGTTTTAATAAATTGAATATTGGTATAGTATCAAAATTTTGTAGTCAATCTCTGAACTCCGAAAACCAAAAAATACATCAAAATAGAGTCTAAATAAATTGAATATGAACACTTAATATGTAAATGTGAGCTATCGTATGAGGTTTTTACATACTAAATGTATCAACGACTATGAAACGAGTGGAAGAAAATAATGCACACACAAATTAATTAAAGAAAATTATAACTTTCCAACAAATAATACACAAAGAAATTAGTGAAAGAGAAGTATACTGACAACGAAACCATAAGTTTTACATTGTACAATTTTTGCATGGAATATTCAGATTCCAGTACATTACACACTAAAACAGGGCAATAAAATAGATACTAAAACGGGGTAATTACGTTGGTGTTAGGTGTTTGATGATCATGGTATATGATTACTACACACCTAGTTCCATACTTATGCAAGACCAAAACTGTTATGAAACACTTTCTCTTCTAGCAGCTCATAGATCTGTCGATGGCAGGATGGTTTTTAGTGACAACCTTCTTTTTCTAGAATATTTACTCTTAACTTTGTTGACATTAGTGACTTTAGTTTACCTAGATTGAATTGTAACTTTCACCTTTTTGTGCACTAAAGAGTAGGGGTTATTATTCAGGAGAGGAAAACAAATCGAATTAAAGAAACAGAAATAAAAAAGTCTTAATAAATTAAACCTGGTGACTATGAAAAAAGGCTACTAATAAGAGAAGAAAAAAGAAATTCTACAAAGACCTTTGATAATCTTCCCGACCAAAAGTAACTAAGTGCTTATACTAAACCCGATGAATATGAAAATTCCCTCTATAAAATTGCTACATCAAGGTAATCCCTAATATCAAAACTAAGGTTGCTCAATGACTTTCTACCACTGTTAGGTCATCTAGCATTCGGAAGGTGCAAAGTAAAGCAAGCTCTCAGTTGAGTCGACTGATAAAACTCCAACATGAAGAAGATATAATGTCATATTTATTCAGAAATGATTTGTTTTAACTTTTAATTGATTATTAGTTCCACTGCCGAGCGATTGCTCTCCCACTCGGGAAGCTCACAATCATCGTCGGTGCAGGCATAGTTGGGTCTGTTCTAGTGAAATAAGGACGCATGTCCGACTTTTTCTCGGTTCTCTCAAGACCGTCTTAAAGAAAATTAGACCAGATGATGCTCCTTCATCAAATTCCAAATCAAGAAATGATTCTTTGTTGGCACAGGTTAACCCCCTACAACAGGAACTGCAACCCCTGACATCCAATAGACCATTGATAATTATAAGATCCCATGGTTCAGGTGGTGGTAGCAGACATGGTGTAATTATTATTATTCTAGTCGTAGGATATGGCTATGTTTGGTGGAAGCGACATTCAAGAATTAACCATGTGGATTGTAATTTAGATGAGGAAGGAGTCCCTTATCGTGCAAGTTCTACATTTCCCTTTTTTTATGAATTATAAAAATGTTATTGTAATATGTTATTATAATTTTGCATTTAAACCAAAACATTTTAGCATGGTGGGAAAAATTCTAATATGGAAACCAGAAAGGTGAAATTTTGTGCATGGCACCTAAAGGTAGAATTTTAGAATAGATACGAGGATTGATCCTCTAGTCTTAATTCAGGTAATTACTAAAGAATTATAAAGATCAAATCTTCTACTGATAAGCTTATCACTAATATTAATGGTTATATGTACTTGACTCTATCAAATGTGAGCAACTCAACTCTAAAACTTCTTTCTTGTTCATCAGCCCATAAATTCTCTACCTAAAATTTCAATGGTCCATCTGTCACTTCTCCATGAATGATATTCAATATCACCATAGAGTGAATGGAAAACACACACATACACCTACAAAAGCCCTAAAAAACTGAAACTAAAAGAATGAATAGTGAGGTGAATAAAATCATGCATACTTTGAGAAAAATAAAATGAAGTTCAAGATCTTGAACTCTCTTATGAAATTCTCAAAGACTCCAATAAAGAAGAATCTAATGAGCCAATAGTGAACTCAATGGATTTTATGGATGTATTTACTGAAGAAATAAAATCTGACAATAAATTGGAATCTCAAAAGTCCCTCTCCAAAGAATAATAAAAACAAGTTGTAGTTGACTATTCTCTCAAAAATCAAGACATGCTTATCAGAGAAGATTCAATTCGTCTGATACCAGTGAAGAAATGTTCGAGTAAGACGCCACATAAAGCTAAAACGATAACGACCCATGTTACGGATGATAAGGAAACTGTTGATGATGAAAAAAATGCCTTGCACAAGGCCAGTCTAACGCAGATGGAAAAGATGTTTAAGGAGAAATTACAACATACCAAAGATATGAAAAATGTGGAGGATACGAGTATTGGTATGATGACAAAAGCGAGGCCAGCGTTGCAGCTTATGTCGGAGAACCGTATGGTGACAAAGAAACTCAAAAATGAGAGCTGAAGCACTAAAACAGTTTTGTTGTTGTGAGATGGGGAGTTTACCCTTTGGTTTGTTGCTTTAGATTTGGTCTCAAGTACTGTCATAATGTTGTTGTAACTTACCATAAGTGGTTTATTAATCCTTTTATATAATTGAATAGATGCTATATTGTTAGATTTAAAAAAAAATTAAGACAAAAATTACAAATGTTTTTAGCATTTAGAAAAAAAAAATGAATAGCACCTTAGATCACCCAATAGGAGATGACTCAAACTTGGGATCCAAATTAGGGTCCTTGATGTAGTTCTTCATTTTTTAAAGTCTTGATATTTGTGTTTTCACACAACTGAAATTTGGCAAAATGTATGATATTCTACTTATTACATGTATATCCTAATTATTGGAGTGTCATATTTGTTTCAATGGACAACAATGGTATGAGGAACTTAAGGTCAGCAATTTGGCCAAAGAGGTATCTAGGACAGTAGTTATATGCGAGAGTTTGGAAAAATGAACACAACCTGTATACTGAGTATGACATCCCTCCAAATGAATTACTTTGTGGAAAGGCCAGCACAAGTAGAAGGAAAGAAATTATAGATGGTGTATTTTATATATTGTAATGCTTTAATTGGACAATGCCCCCGACCATTGCAAACAAAACACTTGGCCAATTATCCAGCATTTATCACCTCCAACTATAAAATATTAGGAAAAAAAATAATTTTTTTATCCCAAGATTATCATGACAGGCATCATATATGAGTATATGCTCTCCATCAAATATTGTCTAGCCCGACCCTTCCTAGAAATGTGTTCAAAAAAATTTTACAGACATTTTTTTATTGGTCCCCATTTCGGTTTGTTTTAGCGTTTAATTGAGACGATTCAATAAGGTGACAGTGCGTATGTTAGACAACAGTAATAACACTATATTACTGTAGTATAACTTCGAATAATGTTGTGTATTGCATTTAAACTAAATATTTCTAGTCGTTATAATTTCTTTATTTCATACTCTCTAGTGGATGAAGAAAACTTACCTGAGAAAGTTGAATTAGGAAATTTGGTTGTTGGTGTGTAGTTCTTCCGATTTCACCCAACGTGAAGGAAATAATGATAGTAGCCAAGAGGTTTGTGATGGTGTAATCGAGGTAAGTGTGCTGAAGAAGACGGCCGTGTCTTTCTAGGAGAGTTAAATAGTAGGCCATGTGCCCAAGAGGAGAAGGGTTTTCACTACCAGAATCAGTTCGGGGTTTTTGAGTTAGGAATGTTAATCGTAATTTGTGTTTTTGGACTGTGTTTTTGGGCAGCATGACAAGAATTTTTTTGGACACGAACATGACACGACTCGACTTTCTGTTTTTAACACGATACGGCCCATATAGAACATGACACGATAGGACTAACACGATTATTTAAACTTGACACTCAATTTAAATAAAAACACGATTATCATGGCAATACACAATAACGCGACTCATAAGTTTGACACGAACATGACTAGACTTAATGTCAAAAGGACATGAAACGAACACGACTTGAATGATTATTTTGCGTCGATGTGTGTTGTGTTTGTGTTTCAGTGTCATTTATGAAATTATCACCCCTAGTTATGAACCTCAGTAATTGGAAAATTTAGATTAAGGCATCCTTTTCTTTTTACTTTATTACTTTTTCTAAATGGTTAATGGTTCACTACTAAAGGTAACAGAACATTCAGCAACACAAACTCTAAAATAAATTAAATTAAAAAGGCACATTAGTCCAAATACAACAATGATAAAATCCAACAGGGAGGCAAAGAAAGTTCCCACAATATAGGTATCAACCATCACCATTTTCATTTTTTATTCCAAAAAATCGGTACTAGAATCTGTCAAAAAATCGATATTGTTTTCTTCAAAAAAATCGGTGATCATTTCACCGTCAACCAACTGGTGTAAGTATTTCAATATTGAAAACTTGGCATTCAAATGTCACTTTTAAAAACTCGACATTTGAATCTCACTAACAAAAGAACTGACTAGATTCACTCTTGAGAAATTGACACTAGAATTTCACTGTCAAAAAAATCGACAATTGGATATCATTATAAAAAAATCCTAAACAATTGAATAATGGTGGAAGGGGCATTGGAGATATCATTATCGAAAATATGATAACACTAGAATCTCACTATCGAAAAACTCGGGACACTAGAATCTCACTCGAAAAGTCTTTATCGCTAAAAGTCTAGCAAGGGACAAAATGCATAGTTTAAGTGATTTTTATGGACAAAAAATATTCAAGGATAAGGTTACTTTGCAAAAAAAAAATGCATTATTTAGTGGTTTACTTACCTAGATTGGTTGGACAATTGGACTGTCGAAGAGTCCTTAAATCACTTGAGATCTTAATTTTCCCCTAATATCACTGTCACTGAAGATTGAGATGGCTATATTCAAGGCTAGAACAGCTATATTCAAGGCTGCAATTCTCTCTACCATTGAAATCGGCATAAATAATGGGAACATTACCTGAAAAGATGGAACCAAAAACATCAAATTACTAAATATGGACAAGATAAGATATCCAGTATGATAATTCTTACCGAATAAATTGATTAGAGAGCTTATTATGATGTTATCTTTCTCTAGTTAGAATAAAAGGCATAACAGAATCTTTAATGATAAAACTTCCTCGAGTTCACCTGATTCCATAACTTAGGCATATTATGTCAGTGTTAAGTTTATATTGTGTACTAAAGCTATCATATAAAAATTATATCATCAAATCATTGCCTTACCAACAATATATGAATACACCCAAGAAACCTCAATTAAGAAATCTAAATCATCATACCTCCACCAAAAAAAAACTAAACTCTCATATAAGTACCCAATACAACTCATACTAATCTCTTTCTTCTTTAATTCGACAAGCCAAAATAAATACCCCACCCCTGCAAAATATACCTCCTCAATTTGTAAAGAGAAGGGGTACATTCAATAGGTTATTCCAACAAGAGCCCAATTCCAAAACTTTGACAATCTGAAATCATTATTCATATTATTCAGAGCTTCTGAATAGTTACTACTAATATGATGTGTTTAATGATCAAGTCATTTTATGAAGAATTTCTCTTCATACCTCATAAAGTATCTTTATAAATAAACCCGAATATATCTTATGACTAAAACGTTAATAAATTTGAACAAAATAGAAATAAATGCCTTTAATGCCAAACAAGGGAGCAAACAGTCTCTTGTTAAAATAATGCTTTCATTTCTATTACCATTATCTTTATATATCAAGCAAGAAAATATGTGCATTCACAAAAATAAACAATATAAACTTCTAAGAACAACAATATAGTTATAAACTTTGATATTGTCCATTAAAGAAACTAAGAGAAATAAGGTGCATTCAAAAATGCATGGCTCTAAACTTCCAACAACAAAATACAATTAAAACAAGTATGCTCATCTTGAATCTTAAAAGATTTTTTCTTGCAAGGAGACAAAGAAAGGAAAAATGCACAAAAAAGGATGGAGCAATGCTACCTGAATACTTTGGTTCGTGGTATGCAGTATGTTATCGTGCCTTGTACGTGGTAAATTGCGGGTAGACTTAGTTGTAATGAAATTTTGGTTCGCGGTTCGTATGATTCTATTAATATTAGTTCTTTATATTACACTTATTATTGGAGTACATATGCTCGAGATAAAGTTCAAGAGAACTTTGTAACATTACTTTTTTCTAATTTTTCTCTGTTATTTTCTTCTCTTCAAGACAAAAGCAAGACAAAATGTTTGGAGATATGGGATGCTACAATACACTAAAAAGGTGCACAAGATCTGAAAGGTGGTACTTAGGTGTGGGGGGGGGGGGGGAGAGTATATGGTAACATTGGGATGGAGTACAGTGTCACAAATCAAACAATAAGCATGTATTTACTGAATTTTATTAGAGGATTCAAATAAAAAACTACACCAAAATCTTTATTACCTCTTGAAGTCGCCAGAGGCCTGAACGCCTATGAATTGATGCAACCAATGTGCATATTGCAGAAACTTGTGCAGGTTCTGTTACCTCTGACATGTCAACAAAGGTGGGGCCCTGCACAAGACAACACTATACTTTTAGTACGTGACCACCCTAAAACTTAGTAGACTCAATAAACATATGATCTTTAAAAATGCATTATAAAAATGTAATCTAATAAAAGCTAAAATTCCATGTCTGTGACACATAGAGCATCAGTTATACTCTACTGTTACTTCCTTCTAAAGCACTTACAAAGACTTCCTTTGGATAAATATCTGCAGAAAATCCAAACAAGTCAATATCTGACAATGGAGCAACCCACTTCGCAATATCTCTAGGTGGAAATCAAAGTTGAATCCAAACTAGTGTAAGGAATGAAGCAAAATACTGCTTAAACACCCCATTAAAAAAAAGGGTGCTGGTAAGGGCACTCCCCATTTTTAATTTGGGCACTTATAGATAAGTTAAAATCTACTTATTGTGGTCAATTAATAAGGGCACTCCTTATTAACTCTACACTCCTCTTAGGCTCTTCACTCTTCAACCTCTACACTCGCCTCCAACAAAATCAATGGTCTCTCTCTCTCTCTCTCTTCTTTGCGCACAAAAACACACATATACACGTCACAGCAGTGTATCCATTGAGGCTTTGAACTTTACCCTATTTCATTTGGTATTATTGCACTTCTTCATCAACACATGTTTGGTTAATATTATATGAAAACACAGAATCCAATTAGCCAAAATACAGAATTCAATTAGCCAAATGTAGTGACAAGAAAATACAAAATTCAATTAGATAAATATAGAGTTGTGATGGCTTTCTTAAAAAAATATCAATTAGAACGAGCACACAATGTAACATAGATAGAATCCAAAAGGTGATGCAAACAAAAACCCATTAAGGAGAGTATTTTATGATTAAAACAACTCCAAGTCCAAAAAAGAAAAAAACAGACCTATATATAATCCTAACAATTAGCCAAATATAGTGAAAAAAATATATATATAATTCAATTAGCCAAATATAGAGATGTAATGGCTTTACTAAAAAATGATTCAATTAACATGAGCAATAGATCAATAGATCTAATAATCATGTATTCAAAATTCGAACAATACATATGGTAATAGTTAAATCCCCATGATGAACATGCGATGAAAGCTAGTGAATAATTTTGGTCATTCGTAGGTTTTTGTAATTGATTTTCTATTGAAGTTTATCGATGCAGACTAAAACATCAAACATAGTTTGTAGTAAAAAAACAGCATTTCCCGTATCTTTAATTTTGTATAAAACTCTTCTTCACTAAACACATGACAATTTAAGACTATGTCAAGAAAGAAATCTACGAAACTCGCCTACAGATAATTAGACAAAGGAATAATCATTGTAGTGTCATGTGAACTTTCAAGATCCACATCTACAGAGTTAACAAACTGCATCTGTAACCACATATAGTTTAAACAAATGACTCTCTTAGGCAACACTTATAATGATGAGCTTACTTAAGGTGGAGTTCATAAGTAGAATAGTTTATCTTTGCTACAACTTATTCGTAAGCCTTGATCCCTAGATAATTGGATAAAACAAGAAAAAACTATTAACATTATTAAAATTAATATATAATTTACTAATAATACAAAATAAAAAGTTAAAAGTTTATTGTTCTTTAAAACAAAGAAAATTCATGGAAAATTGCCCTGTTGATACCAAATTTAGTCTGATGACATGGACCCATCATTTGAAGACACATGTCAACCAACGTGGCAATTACAAATACTTCTACCGATCAACTCACTGCCACAGAGCTACTCAAGCGCCATGAGTAGCTCATACATTCCGAATAGCTCAAACGTACTGATTAACTTAGACTCCCCGAGCAGCTCATGGGGTCCAATCTACTCTTAGGCCCTGAGCTTCCGAGCAGCTTAAGCGGTCCGAGCTACTTAACGTACAGAACACTCAAATCAGGATAATCAAAGAGGCGACTGCGTATTAAATGCTCATTATTATCGTACAGATGTATATGTTTACTAGATAACAGCGCATAGTCCTTTGACATTTACAGCCTGAAGGCTATAAATACATTTTAACTTCCTCATTAAAGGGGATCGGAATTTCTTGAGAAACACACTTGTCAAGAATTCTAGGCAAACAGTCAGCAATACAAAAACAGTGGACGTAGGCCATTTCCTTAAGTCTGAACCACTTTAAAAATCTGTTATCTCATATTTATTTATTCATATTTATCTGTGATTAAAATAATTAGATCAAATCTAGTTTTTTACATCAAGAGATTGGCGTTGTCTGTGGGAAACGGCTGTAATTAGCATTTTTCACCAAAACAACTCATCATCAATTGCTGATAATCCAGAATCCAGTAATCGAAACACTGGGATTCCCCCGAATCCTTCTGCTCCCCCAAATTTTTCAGATCTGGCAGGTATAATGGCTAATTTGGCCCAAGGGCAAACGGACATGTAAGAAACCATGCATCAACTCATACAAACCGTTCAAGGCGGAGTGCCAGCCCAATCAGGACAACGAAGTGTTCAGAGAAATACTCGTTTACCCTCTTCGCGAACTAGGCGAATGTTATTTCTAGAGAAATCTCAATCCAGACACACCGATTCATATCGTACTGAGAGATCTAATGATCGTTCTTATCAGCCTGGACGGACTTCCTCGGTATGAGCTACGGACACTCAATAAAATGTCACTCTATCTCCAGAGAGGACAAGTGTCCTTAAAAGGTTGAGTAGAGTCTCTCATTTTGATCATTTGGGACCTAGGAGGAATAGAAGTCCCCCTAAGATTATGTCGAGGAACTCTCAACAACCATCTGATTTAAAGGAAGGCTCTGCCCAATCACGATCAACTGCTCGTCATGAAAGATCCCAAGAGGCAAATTCAATGCGATCAGTTGCTCGAACCAATAGTCCTGAGGAGGGAAATGATGTATGGAAGGGCTCTATTCAGACGTTAGAACACAGATTAGGGGAAATAGCTAAGGCCAAGAATCCTCTACAAAGAACTTTTGTCCAAGGAACACCATTTGTACAGGAAATTGTGGATTTCCCCACGCCATCAAAATTCAAGGCTCCTATGGTGACACCTAAATATGATGAAAAAACTGA
Source organism: Sambucus nigra (assembly GCA_949130495.1). NCBI lineage: Eukaryota > Viridiplantae > Streptophyta > Magnoliopsida > Dipsacales > Adoxaceae > Sambucus > Sambucus nigra. Next base: position 101,367,161 of record OX422213.1, on the reverse strand, counting down.
TCCTGTAATTCATATAGAACAATACCAAGCTGCTGCTGATATCTATGCAGTTCCAGATGAGATGAGATGCAGGGCATTTTTAAGAACTCTTACCGGATCTGCTCAGATGTGGTACAATAACCTTCCTCGGGGAAAATCGCGACTTTCTTTCAACTGGCAGAACTCTTTATTAGGAATTTTTATTTTGGAGCAAAGCCTGTCAAATGAGTAGCACACTTGATAAGTGTTAGACAAAAGGAAGGTGAAAGCACCAGGGACTATATTACTCATCTCAATAACGATAAACTGGAAGTAACTAATTATGAGGAGAAAACTGCAATCACTGCTTTGATGAGTGGACTGTTGCCCAATAAATTGGACTACACTTTAGCCATAGATTCGCCTAGGACCATGGCAGAACTGATGCCAAAAGAAGCTAAAATTATTAATGCCGAGGAAGCCATGGCTGCGAAGAAGAACGCAGACACTAAGGAGACCAAGGTGGAAGATGGTAAAATTGAAAAGAAGGATCAAAAGAGCAATGGTGGTAACAGGCAATCGAAAGCAAAGCAAACCCTAGAACAGATGAAGAAATTTGGAAATAACACTCCTTTAAAGGTAGATATAAATCATATTCTAGAGGAAATCAAGAATAGCGAGGAGCTAGCCTGGCCAGCAAAAATGAAAGCAGATCCGGACAGAAGAGACAAGTCCAAATATTACGAATTCCATAAAGACCATGGTCATACGACCAAACAGTGCATAGCTCTTCAGAATGAAATTGAAGTACTCATCAGACGAGGAAAATCGGCTAAGTATGTTGATCGCCAAAATGGTGGAAAGACCAACGACCGAGGAAGAAGAAGATCTAAATCTTATCGTCAATCAAAAGAAGACAAGAAAAGAAGTCATGAAGAAGATCCAGAAGATGATCAAGATGATCCCGATCTCCCCAAAAGACCAAGACAACCAGAACGTGAGGTATTTTCAATTCGTTTTGGATCATTTGATTGTAATGTTATTACATGTGGAGATGCAGGAGGTGGAGACCTTACTGCGGACAGGAAAGCTTACCTCAATGCGGCTCAAGCTTGCTCGTACATTCAATGAATAAATATAGCTGAATATGATCGCCCGAGGAATTTAAATAAAGACAATTTGATCATTAGTTTCTCTAAAAATGACCTAGCAGGTGTGATATATCTTCATGATGACCCATTGGTGATCAAAATGAGAATGAAGGAAGTAATGATTTCATGAGTATTGGTGGATAATGGTAGCTCGACAGTTATCATGTTCTACCCATGTTTTGATAGTTTGAATTTGAAGCTAGCCCAATTGGAGCCCTATCATAGACCTCTCCTCGACTTTACTGGCGGGAAAGTTTTTCCACTTAGGACGATCAAGTTGGATATGCTCATCGGTACATGGCCTACTTGTCGAATAGAAAGAATATGCTTTTTCGTGATGGATAAAAATGTCCAATCAGCTTACAATATCATCATGGTAAGGGTAGGTTTGAAGAAGTTTGAAGCAGTACCATCCACTGTACATCAATGTTTAAAATTTCCAACCAACTTTGGAGTAGGAATTATGAAAGGCGACCAAAAAGTAGCTCGAGAATGCTACTATTCATCTGCCGAGCAAGAGGAGCATGAAGAATCCCGGAAGAAGACTACTACTTATCAGGTAGATGAGATAGAAGATGCGGAGATTGAAACTTTAGACCCAAGAGACGGGTCTCAGATCGTTAAGGGCCAGGTCATGGAGGCTACCAAAAATATCATTCTGGATGATGAGCATCTAGAACGAACAACTCAAATCAGTGCATCACTAGATGTATCAATAAAATAAGAGCTGATAGCATTTCTAAGACGCAGAAAGCAGACTTTTGCATGGAGTCACGAAGATATGCCAGGGATAGACCCAAATTTCCTATGTCACGAGCTCAACGTGAACAAGGAAATTAAGCCAGTAAAGCAACGACGAAGGGTATTCAGTTCCGAAAAGAACCAAGCCATACAGGAAGAAGTAGAGAAACTTCAAAAAGCCTATTTTATTGAGTATGTCAAATATCCTGATTGGCTAGAAAATGTGGTAATAGTGAAGAAGAAAAAAGTGGAGGATATGTGTGGACCTCACTGATATTAATAAATCCTGCCCAAAGGATCATTTTCCTTTACCTTGAATCGATCAGTTGGTGGATGCTACCTCGGGACACGAATTGTTAAGTTTCATGAATGCTTATTCTGGTTACAACCAGATTAAAATGAAGCCTGAAGATAGGGAGAGTACCTCTTTTATCACCCCATGGGAAACTTATTGCTATAATGCTATGCCTTTAGGATTGAAAAATACAGGTGCAATGTATCAGCAACTGATGAATAAGGTGTTTGCAGAGCAGATCAGTTATAACATGGAGGTTTACGTTGATGATATGCTGATGAAGAGCAAGAAAGTTGCTGATCATCTAGCTGATCTAGGTCAAACTTTTGATCAATTAGAGAAATATCAAATGAAGCTGAATCCCACCAAATGCATATTCGGACTACGAGAAGGCATGTTTATCGGATACATTGTTAATCAACAAGGGATTGAGGCAAGCCCTGAAAAGATCAAGGCTCTATAAGATCTACGATATCCAACCACAAAGAAGGAAGGGCAAAGTCTCACAGGGCGAGTAGCAGCACTTAATAGATTTGTGTCACAAGCAACTGATAGATGCCTTCCATTCTTCAAAATGCTCCAAAAAACTTTTGAATGGAATGATGAATGCGAGGAGGCTTTTCAAGAGTTGAAAAAATATCTAGGGACACCTCCATTATTGTCCAAGCTAGTGATGGGAGAAATACTATACTTGTATCTAGCAGTCTCAGAGAATGTCGTGAGCTCGGCATTGATAAGAGTGGAGGATGGAGTGCAGAAACCAGTCTACTACACAAGCAAGCCTTTCTGAGGAGCAGAAATTAGATATCCAAGGTTGGAGAAGTTGGCATTAGCACTGATTGAAGCCAAAAGAAGAATGAGACCATACTTCCAAGCCCATACTTTAGTTATGTACATTGATATGCCATTAAGGCAAGCTCTGCATAAACCGGAGAAATCGGGAATATTGATGTACTGGGCAGTAGAACTTAGGGAGTATGACATAGTTTATGAACCTAGATCATCGCTCAAAGGGAAGGCAGTAGCGGATTTTATCGTAGATTTTACTCAGGAAGATGCTTTCGACCAACCTGTGGATGTTACAGGATCATCGGAATTAAACCCCGACCAATTTACGTCGGTAGGAAAGCAGTAAGAAATGCCAGTCGAGCAGGAAAAGATGACTGACAAGTAGCGAGAAGTACTGGAGGAGGACAAAAGGAAGTACCAGATATTTCACCAAGGAACTCTCTCGGATCAAAATTTTGATGATAAGTTACCCATATGGAATTTGTATGTAGATGGCTCTTCGTGCACTGCAGGCAGTGGAGCAGGGATTGTTTTGAAAAGTCCAGATGAGATTGAGGTGGAGTATCCCCTGCGCTTTCAATTTAAAGCTTCTAATAATGAGGCCGAATATGAAGCAATGATCGTGGGACTAAACCTGGCCAAAACCATGAGGGCAGAGCAAGTCGTTGTGTACAGTGACTCTCAGTTAATTGTAAATCAAATTTTGGGGGTGTATGCAGTAAAAGGAGAATTAATGATAAAGTATCATTCCAAAGCAATGGAGGTTGTATCAAGTCTTACTGCAGTTCAGTTAATTAGAATACCGAGATTGGAGAACGCAAGAGCAAACGCACTAGCTCGATTAGCATCAGCCACACGCACCGAGCTACGAAGAACAATCCTAATAGAAGTCTTAGTTGGTCGGAGCATAGACAAAGATCTAATGATAAATTACATTACCCTTGACTTAGGACCATCTTAGATGGATCCAATCAGGGCCTATATTGAAGATGGGACTTTACCAACTAATAAACTCGTAGCCAAGAAACTAAAGTTTAAAGCTGCTCGTTATGTATTGACCAGTGGCATTTTGTACAGACGAGGAGTTATAGTAGGGCTACAAAAATGCGTCCATCCCTCTGAAATGAAAGATTTGATCAAAGAGGTTCATGAGGGGTCTTGTGGAGCCCATGTAGCTGGTCGGACGCTCTTACGAAGAATAACCACACAGGGGTACTACTGGACGATGATGAGAGCTGATTGCGCAGCTTATGCTAAGAAGTGCGACAAATTCCAACGCTTCTTGTCCATCCGAAGAACTCCTCAGGCATTGTTAACACCCATAACATCTCCCTGGCCATTTTCCATGTGGGGGATAGACTTGGTCGGGCCACTCCCAACGACCAGGGGAAGGTTCAAATATCTTTGGTTGTTGTGGATTATTTTACAAAATGGGTAGAAGTTGATCCCCTTATTGATATGACATACGACAAAGTCTATCAATTCATTTGGAAACACATTATTTGCAGATATGGTCTCCCACATGCATTCATTACTGATCATGGAACCCAGTTTGACAATGAGGAGTTTGTTACATACCGTCATCAATCCAATATACTAAAAACTCATTCTGCACCAGTCAGCCCCAAAGCAATGGACAAACTGAGGTGACAAATAAAACCCTACTAAATGGATGAAGAAACGACTATATAGTGAAAAATCAAGTTGGATTAATGAACTACACTCTATGTTGTTGGCTTATCGCACCACACCATGAACAACAACTGGAGAGTCCCCATACATGCTGGCATTTGGGAGTGAGGCTGTCATACCTGTTGAATTGGGTCTACCTACGCATAGAGAACTGAATTTCAACTCTCCAGTCAGTGACTTGATGAGAAGATTAGACCTAGATATGCTCGAAGAAGTTAGGGAAGGAGCAGCAATCAGGAATGCAACATATCAACAACGAGCAGCTTTGTTCTATTGAAAAAGAGTGAAGAAGTGTGATTTCAAGGAAGGGGATTATATGCTGAAGAAAGTGATCCAGAATCACAACAAACTGGAAGCCAACTGGCACGGACCCTACACAGTAACAGAAGTTGTTCGCCCAGGGACATACAGGATTGAAACCTTGGAAGGAGAAGAATTCAAGAATCCATGGAATGCAGAGCATCTGCGCAAGTATTATCAATGATTGTAGTTCATATGTAATGCAGTTTCTTCAATATGAATAAAGTGATGCTTCATCCAATTTCTTTCTTTGTTGAAATTTTTTCGGAATATTAGTGTTACACACTACACATCAAATTCAGAGCATTTACCACCAACTCCGGTTGGTCAGAAACTTACTTACCACCAACTCCGGTTGGTCGGAAACTTATTTACCACCAACTCCGGTTGGTCGGAAAACATTTACCACCAACTCCAGTTGGTCGAAAACTTATTTACCACCAACTCCGATTGGTCGAAAAACATTTACCACCAGCTTCGGTTGGTCGGAAACTTATTTACCACCAACTCCGGTTGGTCGGAAAACATTTACCACCAACTCCAGTTGGTCGGAAACTTATTTACCACCAACTCCGGTTGGTCAAAAAACATTTACCACCAACTCCGGTTGGTCGAAAACTTATTTACCACCAACTCCGATTGGTCGAAAAACATTTACCACCAGCTTCGGTTGGTCAAAAACTTATTTACCACCAACTCCGGTTGGTCAAAAACTTATTTACCACCAACTCCGGTTGGTCGGAAAACATTTACCACCAACTCCGGTTGGTCGGAAAACATTTACCAACAACTCCCGTTGGTCAGAAATTTATTACCACCAACTCCGGTTGGTCGGAAAGAAATTAACTCAAATTAAACAACAAATGGGATAAATATTATATACACATATATTTATCAGTCATAAAGAAAGAACATTCTACAAATTATTTAGAAGACAATGAAATGGCAAAAATTTCTTCATTCAAATCAAATAGAATTACACATCTATTGGTTTTTTTCCTTCTGCCTTTGAAACAGGTTCTACTCCAGCAGGAGGGTCATCTAAGGCATAAGGAGAATTTATGAAATTTACATCTCTTAGCATTATAATATTCTTCACAGAGGGACGATCAAGCAAATTCTTTGGGCAAGATATATCAATATTAGCATGAAGACTATAGTCATCAAGATATTTGTAGATTAAGCATCAAGGAATTGCCCGAGTAGGTATCCAACTAAAATCAATCTTAAAAGGAGGCACGGGCAAGTCGAGCACTCCAGACTTATAATAATCCCATAAGTAGTGGCCCTGCTCCAATTTCAGCATGACATAGCATTCAATCATCCCTGCTTGTACCCCTCATTATTTGACTGCTGGATCCGATCATCAAGATGGTAAAGAGCTTCATTATACCCAACCATCCAAAATTCTCTGGGTTGTTTGTGAAATTGGTAAGTTAACCTCTCCAGATGCTCGTGGAGATTCTTCACCAGGATTTCCTTTTTCCAAGGCAGAACTCTGAGTAGTAAGTTGTTCGCTGAGATTCAAAATTTTCTTGGACATTTCCGTTAAAGCCTGATTCTTCGCCATCAATTAAACTGCCTGATTCTCCAAAGCAGATTGAGTCCTCACTTCCTCAATAGAAACACGACCAGCCCTTGCTCGTCCCCGAGAAGAAGATCTTCCTCGTCCACGAGTAGAATTCGAGGATCCAACCCTTTTTAAAGTTTCCAACTCATCTCTTAAGTTGGCATTTTCTACCTCTAAGAAAGAGAAATCTTCATCATTAACAGGGACCAAGGCTCCCGAGGAAGATGCTGCAGATTTTAATTGCGTTATCTCTTCTAGCAAAAATAATCTTTTCCTGCTCCAATAACTTAGCAATATGCCTATGCTCCTCAACCTCAAGCTTCAGAATGCTCCCTTGCTTCTCATAAACAGAGATGAACTTGTCATATCCTTTTTTAACACTCAATTACTGAAATTTCTTTTCATACCCTTGATGTGGAAGGGTGGAAGATTCTTTGTACAGCTGCTGGAGTTCCTCGATCGTTCCTTGGAGATCCTCAATCAACTCATAAGAATCCACATTATTGGCAACAGCGCGGTCGAGCAAGCACTTCAGATATTGGTAAGCCTCGACTGCTCATTCAGAAGTATCTGGACCAAGGATGTCAATGATTTGAGCCTCGTTTAGATCTGCATGACCAGCTTTAAAATAGTTATTGCATTTCTTCATCAATTCCATGTCATGAGCTGATAAGAGCTCCATCCTGGCCATAAACTAGCAAACAGAAGAGATAAAAATAATCAATAATAACACAGACAGAGCAAGTAAAAGATAAATTCAAGGTGAGCAACCAAAGTTTGAATTTTATTTCATCATAGAAGAAAATACAAAGTCCGAGGTTGCATTCAAAAATAACAAAATAAACACCCAAACAATTCTACACCTTCTCCTTATTCCCTACGACCTCCTTAGAAAGTTTGGAGGAAGTGACTGGTTCCTCGGAGGATAAAGGTAACCGCTCGACAGAATTGCTGTGGGTTGGAGTTGCTCGAAGAAAGTTTGAACAACTAGAATAAAAGGAACATGATCTCCAATCATCATGGAAGACTCATCTCAGGCAGCTTCGTCCTCTTCTTCTTCTCCAGGAGAGGGAGGAGGACCATGAGTGTGTTACTAGAATAACTCAGAATTCTCAGAAACTTTCAGCTCTTACAAGGCTGTGACTCATCTGTCCCTAAAATATTTAAGGCTAGCATACTCCATTTGAGAAGACATGGCAGCCAGGCCTTTGTTCCAGCCTTTATCCCAACCAGCACTGAAAGACTTTTTGACTGCCTTCTTCCTCTTTGCCTTCTCTGAGGAGGTCCTTTCCTTAAGGAGCTCCTCGACAACCTTTAATTTCTCATCCACCTCCTTTTTCTATCGTTTAACATTTTAAAGAGCAACAACTTCATTTTCAGCAGTCTTGAGTTTAGCCTCAAGCTCCTTGTTGCTATGCTCAAGATTTTTGTTGCTCTGATCAAGTTCTTTCAATTTCTTCTCCAATTCCTTGGAGGCATTCTCAGCTTGATTTTTGTCCCTCTCAATGGACTTGAGTTGCTTTTCCCAGGCAACCTTATCTTTCTCGTACTTTTGATGAGAATCTTTTAAAGACCGGGTCAGACCAACAAAGGCTTCCTCTACTCCTCCCGATGAGCTTGCATCCTTGATTACTTTATCTTTCTTCAAATGGCTGTTGAAACACGTCACCAACTGGAAAAAGAAAGAATTTTAAGTCAATACAGGAACATAGTACTAAAAAATGAAGGGGTTGAATTAATAATACTTACTGAGGCAATGTGTTGAGCAGCCAAAGTAGTGATTCTCTCATGAGAAAGAGTGTCTTTAATGCCCTGGACTTCTGGGATAGTCCAGGATTTCACCAATCCCACAAAAGAGCTCGGAGAAGTAAAGGATGGAATACTACCTTCAATGTTTAGAGTTTGAGAGACAAGTTCAGCAGGTCTCTGGGAAGAACTCTTCTTCAACCTCTTCGGAGGGGCAGGAACATTTTTAACCAAAGACATTGTCTTTGTTGGTGATATGACAATAACCTCACTCGGAGGAGAGAGAGTAATAATCTTGCTCGGAGCCACAGGGGGATTCTCGCCAAATTTCTTGGCAGCATTAGAAGGGGGTACCTCTACAGTCTTTATACCCTTTTCTGGGACATCTTTTTTTCTTCTCTTAGCCTCCACAGCAGGAGAGGCAGACTTGCCAAAAAAGGCAGGAGCTTTTCTTCTCTTCATTATATCACTGATAGGAATATTTGACTCAAAGGAAGAACCTTCCAACCTAGTCTCAGAGGATGGTACTTGGTCAGGATTAACCACCACTGGATGAGCAGTGAAAGACGAAGTATAGCTCTTATATTGCAACAAATAAGAGGAAAATCTGATATGTTCCTCGGCAACAGATTGATGCAAATCCCAAATAAGTTTCAAATGCTTCAAATTAACGTCAGCTTCTTTTGGAGGCTTTCTCTTACTGTTAACTGTAACAAATAAAAATAAATGTCAGTGATACATTTTATCAAACACCAAGAAAATAATATTTCAAAAAATAAAAATAACCTATTCCATTGCCATAAGGGGTACGCCTGGGACCCTGATACACATCATCTCCATTTAATGGAGCATGTTGCCAATTTTTCATAACAACCCCATGCTCAAAGTAATCACTATTGGCATCTGGAAGATTGACAAATAAAGCCCTATTCAAAAACCTAGTTTTTAAATAGAATGTGGAATCACTGACAACCCATCTATAGCAGTACATAATCTCAGGAATCCCTAAATGGGTTCCTTAGAGTTGGTTCAATCTATGAACACCATTAACTATCCTCCAGGTATTTGGAGCTATTTTTGCAGGTACAACATCAAAATATTGGCAGAACTCCAAACATAGGGGGTTTGGTGGAAAAGAAAAGCCACATTCGGCCACAAAAAGACTTGGAAACCAATGTCCCTCAGCCAAAGAAAAATAATCAAAAGGTTCAGAAAGCTCCTCCAAAATGACCCACGAAGGAATTAAAAATTCAGACTGAAATTTGTCCAATGACTCAACAACATAAACCATGATGAACAAAGCAAAATAAAAGAAAGGGAAGAAAATATTACAGGGAAAAAGAGATCAGGTGACAATGAACGACGGAAAGAACGAAGGCACGAGATAGAAAGAAAATGAAGAACTCAAAGATACAGATTTGAAAAGTGAAAGACGATAGGATTTCTACCGCGTTTAAATACGTTACCTCGGGAATAGAGAAATCAATGGTTACACGGAAGGACGTTTGCGTATTCGGCGGCTAAAAAGAAAAAAAGGGGCACAAATATCGAAGCGGTCGTGAACATTCAAAATAATTATGAGGCTCGATACTATGCACTCAAAAAGGAGTTATATACAACGATCGTTTTTCCCAAAAAACATACAAACCGATAATCTATGCAGTTTTCTAGCAGAATGTTCCATACTTTTCTTCAACATCAAACTATAAAACATTGGGGGCTTCTGTTGATACCAAATTTAGTCTACTGACATGGACCCATCATTTGAAGACACGTGTCAACCAACGTGGAAATTACAAATACATCTACCGATCAACTCACTGCTACCGAGCTACTCAAGTGCCGTGCGTAGCTCATACATTTTGAATAGCTCAAACGTACGGATCAACTTAGACTCCCCGAGAAGCTCATGGGCTCCGAGCTACTCTTAGGCCCCGAGCTACTTAGCGTTTCGAGCAGCTTAAGTGGTCCGAGCTACTTAACGTACAGAACACTCAAATCAGGATAATCAAAGAGGCGACTGCGCATTAAATGCTCATTATTATCGTACAGATGTACATGTTTACTAGATAACAGCGCATTGTCCTTTGACATTTACAGCCTGAAGGCTATAAATACATTGTAACTTCCTCATTAGAGGGGATCAAAATTTCTTGAGAAAAACACTTGTCAAGAATTCTAGTCAAACAGTTAGTAATACAAAAACAGTGGACGTAGGCCATTTCCTTAAGGCTGAACAACTTTAAAAATCTCTTGTCTCATATTTATCTGTGATTGAAATAATTAGATCAAATCTAATTTTTTACATCAACATGCCCCATTTGGGTATTTTGTCAAACATTTAACCTATAAACTTTCACACCACAAATTCAATTCAGTATTCTATAATCAATATAATAGTATCTATCTCAAGGATGTATAAAAGTAAATAAAAACTTAAATACACCAAAACACGGCATTAACAGTACTCATATTACAAAAAATTGTCATGTTTTGGTGTATTAATTTAAATCTCAAAACCCAACTTTCACTACAGTCGAATATCATACCATTCTTTTCAATTAGTTGATTTCAAAATTACCTGACAAAATTGTTGAACGGAGTTAGTAGGATAGCTAGTAGCATTGAGGCCTCGTCGAGCTGCAATCATGTCAGAGAGAGGGAAATCCCCAACAAAGAAAGACAAACGATCAAGGGCAAATTCGGATATGGAGGAGTGGGTACAAAAATCGTGATGAAAGGGTTACGATTTTTGGAATGAAGATGTGGGTTTTGAGCGGGACTCTAAAGTAGAATATCATGCGAGTTTTTCAATATTAAATATTAACTAAGGTCATTTTTTAATCAAAGTGATGTGAAATTAATTGAAAAGGGGGTTTACGACGGTCCACTTCTAAGTGATGTAAATGAAATTATAAAACTTTGTAAATACCTCTTTTTCTTGTAGTGTTGTCGTAATATCACAATAACCTTGATTTAACTTCACAACCACCAGCATAAGTTCGATAAAAATTGTAGAAACCAAGGCAATCTTCACCAACATTCAACCTCTTGAGCTGCCTCACCTAATCTTGTCGTGTTTCTAGGGAAATGGCCCTAAAAAAACCAACATAATCGTTAGCGTGAAATCTTCATCAAGCATACTGGTGGATCCTCTACCATATTTCATCAAGCATGCCATAAATAGCTATGCTTTTAAATTGGTTATCTTTTGTTTGCACTCTATTTCCTTCTTTGCACTCATCATGTACAATGTAGTCCCACACCTTTAGGCTGATATATATGTATATATATATATATATTAGCGGAATGCCTGTGCCTGAAGGCACGGGAAAAATTTTCAAAATACGTAATCGTGAAACGACAAAAAATTCCAAAGTTCATAATTGCAAAACGGAAAAAAATTCATTCCCCGAAAAAATAGTGCAATTTTAAAAAATATTGACCATAATCCTAAAAAAAATTGTATAGTTAAGTCAAGAGGTTCTTTTTACATCACGGTTCTCTTTACGTGACGGCCAAATTTTTTGAAAATAAAATACATGCTTACTACATATAAAACTAAGTCCCCCATAAAAATTAATGTTTCAATACACTACAAAAGAAAAATTTATCGATTTATTGCTAATCATTATATATATAAATTTTTTGAATTAACTGATTAGTCTTATTATTATAATACTATTCCTATGGCGCTACTTATTATTAAACATTACTTGGTGCTAAATGTTTATGCCTAAATGTGATCACTTACAACTAACAACAATTCAATAGATGAAAATCAAGTACACATAATGAACTTAAAATAACAGTTAGTCACAAAATGTAGTTAGTTACAGATGAAAATAATTCCACATTAGATTAAAAAAAGGGTGGGGGGGGGGGGGGGGGGGTAAGTAATAGACATGGACCACACTTCCATGACATCAAGGTGTTATAAGTAAATAAAATAGAACGGTGTATTAATATCTCAAAGACATTTAAAATAATATAAAGAAAACAATAGGTACATTACACTTCTACAAAAAATTAAAACATAAAAATTCACATTCAATATAGATTCAACATGCATCTGCGTCTAATAATGTCAAATTGGAGTTCAAAATTAACATAACTTCAATGAAAATGGAAAATTAAACCAAACTAAGTAAAATAATTACTCCCAAAAAATTGATTCCTAATTATATATCAACTCTATCATAATCCAATATACATAACACTATATGCCAAATGAAATCATGCTTCAAATAGTCCGTCCCAAACCTCGTAAATATAATACAAATAATTGTTAACAATTTAAGAAATTTGGACAAAATTTTCTTTGTTTATAGGACTATACACCCTGTTTAAAACGAAAAAAAAAATAGTCCAATAACATTATTAATAGTCCCTCGTGGACCTAATATAAAAATCATCGATTTAACTCGATTTATGAAAATTACATCAATACATCAATAACTAAATAAAATAGTCTATGATGCAGGAACATAATTCTGCAAAAGGAAGAACAGATCAAGTAATCAATTCGAACCTCCTAGTCATCTAAAACTACGAATTACTCCATCAGTTGCATTTGGTCCAATTTTTCATACTTGGAAGTCCCACATGGACATGTTATCCCTTTATTATGGAATTTTTTGTTAGCTTCAAAAACATACAGAACAAAAAAACATTTTGTTGTTAGTTACCTTTCAATATACAACAAATTCAAGGATAAAGTACCTCAATATATATAAACTTTGCAGTGTCAATTGATGGTAGAAAAGGGAAGTCCTCTGATTGTAATGGCAATTTAGTAAGAGTGTTAAAAGGCATGTTAAAAAGGCTCGATAATATTTCATATATATTGATCATACCGCACAATTACAAATGGATACACATCGAAAACCATTTGAACAGGAAATAAGTAAATTGAAGTGTAAGATTCAAATCAATTGTTTCTCATTAGTATGTCAAGAAAAGGTGGAGAGAAACAAAAAACAAAGTACTATCTAAAGTGGCGACTTTCATTCTTCTCAACATAAATAAATCTAAAAACTAATCAAATGGCACTTGTAATATGTCACACATTAAAGAACAAACTCTTGGGAATGAAGTTACAGAACGAAAAAGGGTATTCCATCATCTAGTAAGCATCTAGTAAGTATTTAGTATAGTAAAAAAGACTAACGTCAAAGCAAGCAACTGTGAAATAGACTATAACCAATCAGAGGTAGATTAGATGGATGGCAGGGGCATATACTTTCCATAGGTGGTAGAATGATTAATATAAAATCAGTTCTCAAATCCATCTATATTAATACCATTTCAGCCATTGATCCTCCAAAAAATGGCATTTTAGTGATTCAAAATGTTATAGCTAATTTTTTTGGGGGGTAATATGGATAGTCTTCCAAAACACCATTGGAGTAAATGGTAGATTTTAGGTATTGAAGGAGGTATGGGGTTTCAAAACATAGAATTAGTTATAAAGGCTTCTTCATCCAAACTCTGGTGGGATTTAAGAAATAAAAAATCCTTGTGGGCCAAATTTATGTATGCTATATAGTACAGAATTAAGCATCCTAATCAAATAACCAACGGTAAAGGACCTTCAGTATGGCAGAGGATGTTTAAAATTAAGGATGGTGTGGGGAAATTATGCATATGAGATGTGGGAGAAGGGGATTTAGACTTCTTTTGGGATAACTGGATTGATATGGGTATTCTCAAAGACTGTGTAGCAGTTAATAATGTGGGAAGAGTGCATGAGTTGTGGGATGAGAATACAAACTGGAAGAATGTGGAAATATTTTATCCCCCTAAAATTTCCATAGAATACAAACTGGAATACAAAATGTGAAATAAACTAACCTCATTTTTGCCCTCTATGCCCACGCGTGGATTTTTTACGAAACTTTTTTTACTCTGAAAAGACAATCATCAATTCAATAATAAATGGGGGATCTTCAGGTGGTAAGGCAGCAATTTGCTCAGCAAGATGAATGAATTTATCAGAAGGTGGGGGTCTAGGACCATACGGATCATAGATAGGAGGATACTTATATCAATAAAATGAACATGACTTATTCACTCTCTTCTAATACTTGAACATTAATTGAATATTTAAAGTTGATTATCAATAAAATGCACTTGATCAGTCAAATGCTCTGTAAACCAAGTCAAATAACTCATATACCCAGTCAAAAATTTACGAAAATGATTTGAAAACATAACCGTGGATTTTTGGTAAACACCTGGAGTGCATACATATTAGAAATATTACCTGAGGCCCATATGCAGTCTGCTTTTCACCAAAGGAGAAATAGGGATTGGATTAGCGTCATTTTGAACATTTCTCGACAGATCACTAATGATACTTATCAAGCAACGGAAATCTGAAACAACCAATAAATGACATCTTGCAGAATTGGGAATGTTTACAAAAGACAAAAAAGAATTCACAAATATCTATCACCAAGAGAATTCAAATATAAACTCCAAGTACTAATGAAAAATTGGAAGTTATAAATAACAAAAATAAACTAATAAGGTTAAAAAACACTAATGTTGAGCAAATCATGAGAACAAAACCAAGAGAGAATTGACTTAATGAACCAGAGAACAAAACTCTAAAAAACTCAACTTTCTATTTTTTTTTCTTCCTTATATGTCGGTGTACCTCTTTTCATACCACAATTTATATCCCATGCATATACAATCATATGGTCACTCCCCCTGATCTTCAACACCGACTAATTCAAATTAAGAAAAGCCTTGATAACAAAGCATTATCAAAACCTTCATAAGTTTAATACGATTTCCTAACATAGCTAGTCATATATAAACTTTGCATGATAAACCTTCGATTGAAGGTTTATAATGGCTGAGAAAGATTAGCAAAGACATATGATAAGAAGAAATAACTTCTTCTTCAAAGGCAATGCCTAAGAGAGATCATAAATTTGTTGAAAACCTTATATTAGTCTCCCCAAGTTAATGAGTTCAAATCTGCGACAAAAATTAAATGCTTAATTTAGAACACACATAAAAATGTACTAAAAATGCAAAACTGATCACATTAGTTTCTAAAAATGTACTGAAAATGGGATTCTGAGATTGCCATAATTCACCAGTATATATCGTCATTTCAAATTCTTTAATTGGTGGAATATTTATTCTACGATGCAGGAATATTCATCTGACATCTATAGAATTTGCATTTAAATTATCAAGGACCAAGAGCTAATCAAAGCCTTAAAACTTAGTGTATAACAAACCAAGATGTAAAATCAGAGGATGAGAGATCTAAGTCATAACTTTGTTTTAAATTTTAAAACCCAATATATAATCTTTTTTTAATGTAGGAAAAGAAAATTTGTGTACACACCTTCATTTCCCAGACATTGTATTTCCATCCTGGTGTTCTCTGATCCGAGTCATCAATCTTAACTTTAATCCCTGCAATTTTCAAAGAATTTTTGATTCACAGATACTTCAGCATTGAGAACTCCCTCCTTCTCTCCAGGTTTCTTCCAAACTGGGAGAATTACCACCTGGAAGCATGCCATGAAAACATTAAAGTGTTGTATACAAATCACAGAGCATCACAGAAAAGAAAAGGACTAAAAAACTCAACCCACACAACTGCAGATTGCTAATATCCATGCACATGAGTAGTATATGTCAGCAGATATAAGTGTATATACCTTCATTATTGATTTTGTGCGAAGACACATAAGAGTACCAACAACTTTATGCAAGCCTATAAGTTGTACGTCATAACTAAGTAACAAATCATAGAAACTTCATATAGACATAATCAAATACACACAACAAATATAAGTATATATACCTTCACTATTGATTTTGTGCGAAGACACATACCGAAAACTTGATGCAAGTGTATAATTTGTACGTCACAACTAAGTAACCAAAAATTGAAGTCTGGCTTAACTGATGACAGAGATTAGAAGTACATAAGTTGACAATGCTAGAGAGTAAAAAAGTTGAAAATGCTCTAGTCTTAACTGATGACAGAGATTAGAAGTACATAACAGTCAACAAAATAAACAGATCCATAAACAACACTTGCGATAACAAAAAGTTTAAAACTAAAGACTACACTGATCTATAGAACATAAGATTTCTTCAACACACACATATAAAGTTCTCTCTTACCATGAACTAAGGCCTTCCATTTAAACTATGAAAAAATTTCAGAATAAGAGTACTGACAGCTTGATGCAAGCAAATAACTTGTACGTCACAACTAAGTAACCACAAATTGAAGTCTGGCTTGGCTCTACACTCAAAAGAAAAATAAAAAATCTTTATCCTAGAAAGTAAATAAGTTGACAATGCTCTAAGCTTATAACTGATGACAGAGATTAGAAAATTAGTACATAATTGTCAACCAAATAAACAGATCCATAAATAACACTTACGAAAAAAAATGTTAAAGACTAAACACTACAATGATCTACATAACATAAGAGTTATTCAACACACGCATATAAAGTTCTCTCTTACCAAGAACTAAGGCCTTCCATTACACCATGAAAAAATAGCGAAATAAGAGTACTAAGAACTTAATCCAAGTGTATAACTTGTACATCAAAACTAAGTAACCACAAATTGAAGTCTGTCTCTACACTCAAAAGAAAAATCACAAATCACACTTGAACCTACAAAGATTTTGACGTTAATAAAGGGATAAAAAAGCATCAAAATTTAAGACCAATGAAACAGGTAATTTCACTGTCAAGATAAATTAGGGGGTAATAAATTTGATGACTCTTGCAAGTGCGCTTCAAGCTGTGTATATACGCTAGCTTTTCAGTGAGTCAGTTGCGTACCACCATGTTTGAAGGACCGGATATAGACTGGTGCCACCAAAGTCTAACAGATGAGATTCATAACTTTTATCTTTGGTGTCCAAGATTGCCTGCAACTAAAACAAAATAAAAAGTAAATACGGAAGTAAAAAGTACACATTCAAAGGAAAGAAACGCACAGTAACATCAAATTGCCATAGTGAAGAAAAAATGAAAGAAATCAAATTTTATTTCACTTTTAGAAAAAAGGAACAAAATTGTAAAAATTCTTATAAATGGGTTAGGACTGCTGTGTAGCATTTCTCATGACCTTCTTTTCCATATTTGAGGTCCTCGTCTTTTGGCCTATATTACAAATGACAGGTAGGTGTCCAGGGCCTGATCTAAAAGTTGTAGAGATCGGCAATGACAATCCTAATCTTTGTGAAACCTCCTAGAAGAGATTTTTGTATACCCCTGTCCCGTCCAGTATCCTGACAGACAACGAATGAACACATTCTCTTTCGAGTTACAACTTATGTGCTCATTCTCGTTCACACCTACATCTTTTAGCCAGAGCATAAGCATTACCTGGAGGAAATGATGTTACTACAGAACAGTTAGAAAGTGAAAAAAGAAAAGAGAACATAACTATAATAATGATAAATCACAGAAATGAAGAAAACATACCGATGGAGGATCATTCCTAGTATGCCCTTTTTCTCAATAGAAAAGAAACAATTGCATTAAATATTTAAGAATATTAAGTAAGTTAGAAATAAAGAAGAATATATGTTTTAAATCCTAGAAATAGAAAAGGAATATGTTAAAAAGGCATTTGTGCAAGACAATTAAAGGAACGATTGGAGTTACCTTACAACGAATGATGTTTAGTAATCGAATATGTGTGAACAAATCACCGAAACATTTTGTATATTAAATATATATATATATATATATATATATATATATATATATATATATGGACCAATTCTCAATATAGTCTGAAAATATTTTTCCAAAAAAGGCCACAACATCACACATTAGAAAGGCACCATCATCACACATTAATGGCGCTTTCCAATACCACTAAATGATTAGGAAGGAAATGAAAAGGTAAGCAAGTTGAGAGTTCATTTGAATGAGCTAAGATGTATACCATCATGTAAAATTATATAAGCTAAATATAACTACATATTGTCATAAGGAACATAAATCTTCAAATGTTACAGATTCTTGTCTGGAAGGCCAATTTTCTCATGGTGATAGAACATAGTTGGTGCATTTAGCTTCAAGATGTTTAAAATATGAGCCCCGTGAGTGGCCAAATCTAAAGACATTAGTTGCTCCTTTGCTTCCTCTTAAGAAGGAAACTGAGGTTGGATTTTTCCCCAAGTGGTGTACTAAAGGTTGAGCAGCAAAAATAGAGAAATGTATATGAAATCTATACAGAAATTTCATATACTGAAAGTGGAACCTCAAACTGAAGTATATCATACCTAGAAGTATATCAAACCTAAATGTAACTATGTTTGTTACCCTAATATTAAAAAAACTCACATCTGATTCCATCCAATTTTGGGGTCAGCATGAAAAGGGAGGGGAAAAAGAACATTAAAACATATGAAGAAATCAAATGGTCTGAGTCTTCCTACTCTATTAAAAAAAATAAAAGATGTCCAAGTCCAAATCACAAATACCCTTTAAGAATAGTTGTCCTTGATACAACATTTCTGTTATGAATTTTATCACACATGTTATGAGCATCAATTAAGATCCCAAATCTTACATAAACACTGATCAAATTATTGAAAACAAACGTATCTAGATTGTTAAAACTTCTTATTACAACTATTAAGGCATCACTTCATATGAAACAAACGTATTACAATTTTCTATTCACACAACCCCAACCCCAATCTCACATAAATGTTCACAAATTTGAAATCATCTTATAACTTGAATATGGTTGTGTGAATGTCAACTAATTGCAAGTTTAGCTTCCCTTCACTCCATAATAATTTCACTGACTCCTTATTAACCATGAGGCATTCAGAATAAGTAGAGGAAATTAACTAACCTATAATCAATAACATTTATACATAAAGTTCTAAAAATATCAAGCAATAATATTTAATTAATTCAAGAAACTATATAGTATTTAAAAGTTCGAGATGAGAATTACCTAAAAAATATGATGATCAAACAGTGATAATAAACCCTAAAGAAATCAGCAAACCTATTGAGAAAAAACAATTCACACCCTAAATCAAAGTATCAAACCCAACTTTCAGAGCCCTAAAACAGTTGGTAAAAAAAATGAGAAATTAAACTAAAAACCCTTGATTTCGAAAGTCAAAATTATTAAAGTTCACAAAGTTGATACCTATAAGCATTCGAAAACATTAAAAATGTTAAAATTAAGATGAAAATATGAGATGAATGAAATACCTATAAACATTGGAACTCAGTAAAAAGGTTGTAAGCATTGGAAAACAACACTTAACTTTACATTAATCTCACTTTCTAACCAAAATAATGTGATGTCTAGATAATAAAATAAATTGTATTACTATATCAAAATGACAAAATGATAAAAGTGAACAAAGCATATATCAAAATGAAAATGATTCAGTCTAATCAAAATGATGAAACTGAAGAAAATGAGAACTTCATTTTTTATACCTTTATTTCAAGCTTCAAACCCTAATATCTAAATCAAACCCTAGTATCTAAATCAAACGGCAAATTCGGTGGTGCACTTAGTGGTGATGAAACTCAAGAGTAAAGTAGTACCATACATATGTATAAACAAAAATACCATACATATGTATAAACAAAAATACCACATCCAACATTCAAAGTTATCCTCGACCACCGCACCCCTGTTTTGAATCCAAAAAAACAATCATTCGTCAGACAAATCAAAATGCGATTAAAAATGTTTTTATACCTTCGTTTCAGGGTTCAAGACCTAATCTGAGATTATCTAAAATGTTGGAAAAACAATACCCACGGGTAATGGTAATGAATCACAATGTTTTTAATCCGAGATTAAAGAAATATTATGATGAACGAAAAAAATACCCACCTAGATAGTTCAATTTGAGGAAGAGAGATAAACATTATTGAGGGTTTCATGGAGATAGGGTAAAGTTTGGGGGAGATGAGTGATCTTCACGATGTGATCAGAGCAAAAGATGGGACATCAAGAGAGATAGGAGTTTGTGTGTTTGTGGGACGTGAACGGGAGAGAGAATGTCAATGTCCAAAGTATTTTTGTGCCTATTACAAAAATACCCCCTTTGTTTGAATCAGAATTGAAAATCTAGGAGAAAATGAGGGGGAAAGTATATTTTAGTGGGTTACAATTGTAAATACAATTTAAAGTATATAATAAGGTGTGGTGAGTTGTAGAACTTATGGTGTGAATTATGATCTCACCCTCCATTTAGTATGTTGTTGGTTCAATCACAACCCCTACTTAGCTTATCATCTTATTGAATAGTGCCAAAATTCTACTCCTTATTATATATATATATATATATACATACATATACATGTGTGTGTGTGTATGTGTTTATGTGTGATTTATCAAGAAAGTATCACATGCAACTTCAAACCATATAAAGACTAGTGTTTTTCATTGCAAAATGCACACTGATAGAAACATTAAACAACGAATGATTACATAAATGGCCTACGTTAAATGTCTCAATAATCAACCTTAATAAGACTGTGGACAGAAGCTATCCCAAAACAAAATTTGATTTACATCATAAAAAAATTGTGATAGGAAATCTAAATATTTAAGAAGAAAGGTTCACCCGATTCAGTCGCCAAGTTTTATGTTGTAGAAGAAAAAACCCTGGAGAAGAGAAATTCCAACCACAACGTTCGAAATCGTAGTAGCGGCTATTCGGAAGGGAGTGAGTTTTTCTTATAGTTCGATTTTTGTATTCCATCAATTGCTACGGAGAAGAGAGGAAATTGGTAACACTAAGAAGGGAGTGAGTGATTACAACAATTTCAGTATTCCAGAAACCAAAATTCTAGAAAAGTGGTAGGAGTGAATAGTCTCTTCCAAAAAGAGAGAGAAAATAGACCTTGGGAAGTTGGGAGGGACGGATATGGAGTTGGGGAAGATGAAGATATGTTTCCAACGTGTTTCCCACTAAACCATCAAAAGGAATAAGAGGCCGCGAAATAAAGACCCGTCCATTTACATAAAAATTCATTAAAATTTTATAATTATCCGCAAAAGCTTTTAATATGCTATAAATATATGGCACTTTTTTCGCATTACTTTTAAATTATCGCAATTTTTTTACACTCAAATAAAAATGTTGTAATTTCTCAGCACTTATAAATAAATGCCGGTAAAAGTTCTCTTCTCGGCATTTATAAATAATGCCGATAAATAAGTGCCGAGAAAGATCCTTTTTCTTGTAGTGTGGGAAAATTACCATGCGAGGTGTTGATTATTCTTATAGGGCCATTTGGGGAGTGTTTCGGGGTTTCGCCCCTTGACGACATGTTTTTAAGCTTAAGTCTAGATATTTTGTCATGTTCTCAAATCGGGGGTCCCGTGATTA
Source organism: Sambucus nigra (assembly GCA_949130495.1). Classification (NCBI taxonomy): domain Eukaryota; kingdom Viridiplantae; phylum Streptophyta; class Magnoliopsida; order Dipsacales; family Adoxaceae; genus Sambucus; species Sambucus nigra. The sequence continues at coordinate 101,345,529 of OX422213.1, read as the reverse complement.
TCCAACATCTAAAAACCAACAACAAGCCAACAACCAGTAATTATCCTGCACTCCTTCTAACATTATCCAACAACAAGCCAACAACCAATAAGTATCCAACAGCTAAACCAAACAAAATCAATATTTATCTTGTACTCCTTCTACCATCTAAAAGATTTAAAAGATAATGCATATCAATTATATGACTACTTTAGTTAAAGTAAAGAGTACCTGGTTCATGCGATCCATAACATATTATCGAAATTTAACTTACATAAATCATATTACATATTCGTAAAAGTAACTAAACATTCATATATCAAAGTAAAGCGCTTATACAATGTCAATATCATAATAGGATGCATATAAGATTGGAAATGAGAAAATAGTATTTTGATACTCAATCTTCCTCTAAATCAACAAAAAGATCCTTTAAATTAGGGTTGTTATCAAGAGCTGGCTGGAACTCTTTTGGAAACTTTAATGTATCCACTTGAGTAGTCATACCCTTTGGTTCATGCACAACAATAGATCAATTTCCATCGTTTATGTACTTTGAGTAGAATACCTTCTTTACATTCTTAAAGGCACAAATAAAAGGCTCGTTAACTATGAGATCTTTACTCTTCGGCTTTGATAAATCTACCATAAACATTTTGGAGTCAGTATCAACTTTGTAAATCACAATAGAATACGGATTCTGTGAAATCTAAGTAATAAAAGTTCTAGGATTTGTTGGATTATACCATAACAGGTTAGCACTGTATTCTTCGGATTTTTATTGCTTTTGCTAGCGTTATAGGTGGTTAAGTCTGAAATTGATATTCCACTATTTTGCGTTAAAATCTTTTCCTCTAATGGATATGACATGAAATAAAAACCGTTGGTGCATATTTTCTTAAACTTTTTCGCATGAAAACTAGGACCTTTTTCTAGGAGTGCAAGTCTGGAAGAGACATCATCTCTTTTTAGAATCTGTATTTATTACTGAATTTATATTCGGGCATGTTTTTACCACATATGAATAAATAACCGAACACATAAGATGTCAAAATTACCTCTTTTGACACCCATACCCTAAAATTAGTTGTCATCCAATTTCTTCTCTGATTTTGGGCAATTTTATTCTCTTACTTCCTACCGGTAAATTGTACAGTTTAGATCATAAATATTAACATATAATCAAGGAATAAAAGTTCAATATATACTCACTCTCTCCAGTCTTCGACTTCATCTTGCGATTTGAACACATAACGAGCTACTTGGTCGTATTGTAGATTTGTGAGTTTCACCTCTTTAGGGTTCCCAAACGATAATTTGACCTCGAACTCAATAAGTTCTCCGATCATTCATTCTCCATGAGGATTGAACCTCCTCACCTCTTGTTCTGGCATATGTTCCCTAACGTATAGAGATGATTCTACCATTACGTATTATTTAGCAATTGACCCTCTAATATACCGTGTACTCTTTAAGTAATATTTGAAAATTTTTATCAAGCGCTCAAAAGGATACATCCAACGATACTTAACAGGACCACATAATAAAGCTTCATCGCATGAATGAACAAGCTAGTGGATGCTGATATTGAAGAACGACGGAGGAAAATATTTCTCTACTACACAAACTGCCTCGGCTAAAGTTGATTTCACATCTTTAATGTGCCTTATCATTACCACTTTTGCATAAAGTAGGGTAAGACACAAACTAATTTGCATAATTTCCCGATGGAGATCTTTGTATTCAGAAAAGGAATGAAGAAATAATAGAGGGGTCAATTGGATGATTACATGGCAGTCATGAGGTATGCATTGTTTTAAGTCATTTTCTTGATATCTTATTACCCTACATAAATTACCAGAATAACAGGTTAGAGTCTTCAAGTTGAACAATGTGTCTAAGAGGATATTCTTCTTACTAGTAGTCAAAGTGAAAGAAGCCCAGTGGGTAGATATTATTCCTATTATAGGATCATTTTTTAACCAAAATCTCTTCTTTATTTTAATATATTATAGATCTAGGTGGGACCTCTCTCAATATTTGGAATGAGATCCACCCAGACATGTTCCTATCAAATGTTCTGCAATATTCTTCCCCATGTGCATCACATCAACTACATGCGTTACACAATGATCTTTCCAATACGAAAAATAAAAAAATATTGATCATATGGACCACGACTTCTCTTTATTAGGGTCTTTCGGATCCCCCTATCTTTACCCTTCAGGTTTATAAACTAGGGGTGTTTTCCTACGCACCTATTCCCCTCAGTTGAAGTCGTTGCCTTCTCCTGGATCTTCTGACTAGAAAGCCAAGTAGGTGGCATTTGGTGCTCGTGACTGATAGGAAAAAGTTTGACTTATCGTTCCTAAAAGGGTGACTGGTCGGCAGAAATTAATCATGACCCTTATAACACATCTTACTACTATGTTTTAGCCAACTTGCTTCAGTTAACTCCCCACATATGGGACATCCATAACAACCATGAGCAGTACAACTGGACAAGGTCCCATAAGTTGGAAGATCATGGATTACCCACATCACCATTGCTTTAAGTGTGAACTCTTCACCCTCTTGAGATTCGAACACCGTCACACCTTTATCCCACAAGTCTTTCAGTTCTTTGATTAACGGTGTTAAAAACTTATCAATATCATTATTGTGAGTCTTCGAACTGGGTATTAACAAAGATAATAATGCGAACTCCTTTCTCATGCATAGTGTCAGAGGGAGACATAAAGGTGCTAAGAGAACTGGCTAATAACTTTGACTAGTACTTAAATTACAGAAAGGTTTAAACCCATCAGTAGAGATTGCAAGACAAACATTGCACGGTTCCTTTACAAATTCATGGTGTTGTGCATTTGAAATTTGCTAGATGGGAGAATCAACTAGATGACGCATCAGATTCCCACCCACCTCGCATCGATAATCCCATGGCATGGCCTTCGATATCCATGGTACACTAAAAAACCATTTTAACTAGGGACCAAGTGGAAAATACTTCAAAACCTTTTGTGGGACTTGTGAGAACTTGCGATTTTTTGCAGCTTTGTCCTTTTTATTCTCACAAACCACATATCTAGGCTCACTGCATATAGGACATTCATCCTTCTCTTCATGCTCGTTGAGGTACAATATGCAATCATACCTGCATGTATGAATATATTTTTATTTTGAACCCAAACCCTTCAAGCTCTTCTTCATAGCAGGATAATTATCTAGTAACGTGTTCTCTTTTGGGAGAATATCTTTAACCCACTTAAGAATTTTGGTTATGTTGTTCCCAAACAAACCAAATTGTCTCTTCAAACTATGCAAACCAATCATTGCATATAATACCTAGTGATCTTCAACACAATCTTTATATAATGGTTTAGTCGCATTGACTTTTAACCATATGTATTCACGATCTCCTGGAAGTTCAACATCAAAATTTTCATTCAGTTGGCCATAATGCGCATTATCTGTATCCATAAGTTGGTGGTTTTGACGGTTGTGGAGTCCATACACATCATCAATTAAGTCGGTCAATGGACAATGTGATGGTGAATAATGTACCACTTCCATTCGTTGGAGTTTCATTATGATGTCAGGTATCGAAAATTCTTTTGGAACATAAGGTATATTTTTTTCACCATGATATGTCCATATTTTATAGTCTTGGTAGATTTCCCACTTTATTAAATGCAACTCAGCGTCTTCCAATGACTTAGATTTTTAGTTCATACAATGGGTGCACGGTTATGGAATCTTGTAACTTTTAAGATTTCTGGAAGCGTATTTAATAAAATCTTGAACGCCATTTACATGATTATTTGTTATTCGGTTAGTCTCTCCCATCCATTCTTTGTATTGTGGGAAATTCAGGTAATAATCTTCAAATTTCATGTGACAACCCGCCTAATTAAATATTGGGTGATCAGTCATTTATTAAATTATATCAAAGTATCCAATTGGTTCAATCTTAACATCACTGTCGAAAACATTTATTTTATTAATCACCTAATAATTAATTAAACTAGTGTAAATTTTTTTTGTCTAATGGTTAATCTCAATTAATTTAAACCATTCAACACATTCACTATTCTTGTGAGTAAAAAATTAACGGATAAAACACCATCTAACGGAATATGATTAAACTGACATAATTATTCCAATTCATAAAATTTAAACCCTCAATCGTAATAATACCAAATCCAAATGAAACTGAAATACTAAAATGAAATTAGTATAATGTATCTCTAACAAAAAAAATGAGAATGGGAGACACATGCCCTAACTGAGAAGCCTAAATCAAAGAACTGAAGTCATAGATGTTGAGGCGTCTAAATGCGTGGACCTTCAACTCCCACAATAGTTGCAACACGTCAAAAGGTCCAACAGTCTAAGCTTGGCGCCCCTGTGGCTAGACACCTAAATAATTCACAAGAAAAAGAGATTTTACAAGAGACGGGTCAGAGCCCGAGTGTAAAATATTATAAAACAATTTAGCAAGTATTTAAAAATTGCAATAAAGTAAACATTATGTGCATGTTAGATTTTCAAGAACTCACTTGATATTCACACCTCTCAATTATTGTACACGCCTAACGTATACTTCTAACTCATCATAGACACGCTATCACACTAAACTATTTTAAATTATGTCTCTTACGATGACAGCTAAGTCATTATGCCCACTTATACTACCCGAATAATACATTCTTGCATTTCCATTATTAATCAATCAAGCTCAAGTACCTCATTAATTATTTAAGTTTCCATATTCTTAAATAATATTATATGTCGTAATCTTTTTCATTTATTAAGCAAAAAAGTATAACAATCTCAAGTGTACATATGTATATCACTATCATAACATATATACTAATACATCACCCCAAAAGGCTAAACATGTAGTCCATATATACTCTGCTATAAAATCCCAGCACATCATGAACAGAAGGATTATGAGTTCCAAATCACTCTGCAACCATATTAATACAAATCACACATATTGGAGGCAAACGTAGTTCCAAGACTATGTGTTACGCACATACCTACACACCCATATGACCGTCATCACTATCATTCTCACAGATAGTTCTATGTTCTGAGTCACTAATATAAATCCCCCTGAAGGATCCTCAAGATAAGGTTGTCCTCTCTTTAAGACCCCCCCCCCCCCCCCCCCCGTGATAACAAGTATGGTACGTATGCCATACATAGAATAAATAGTATTATAGGTATTCACACAACCCATAAAGGTTATTATGTATACACACAACCCAAATATTTTAGCTCATACGTAGTATTATTCTCATCACTACTTACAATATATGTATTAAATTATGAATACTATCTATCGTAATCCTCAAGGATAATTCTCCGCTCCAAATACCCTAAAGCTTTATACCCAATTAAACTCTCATAATTCTGCACTACCTTGATATTTAGTTTACATTATTTAATCTCACTCAAATTAACTAAGTCGCACAAATTGGAACCAAAAAGAAATTTCCAAAAATTCTGGCACGTCGTTCGTACGAGACTATATCTCATTTGAACGAGATAGAAGGTCATTTGAACGACCTCTTTGCGCTACAAGACATCTTGTTAGAATAAGGCTTCGTGCAACCGGGGGCTATTTCGTCTTCAACTTCTAACAATTGCGTTTTCCATCATATTTTATCCTAAAACCTCTACTGATTGCTCCCAAAGTCCCAACAATCAATTCCAATCATTATTCCAACGTACATCGATGATTTCTAACAACCTAGGATCATTTAATCATGCATAATCTTGAAAAATTATGAAAATCCCAAAATTAACAAAATAAACCTTAGTTCTTCAAATTTTTATTCACGAGCATACTAATTCCAAATTCGTTCATCGTAATCAATCATCAATTCGTGATTTCTAACCTACATACATGAGGGATTCAACCTAATTCAATTTCAAGTTTCAATTGATTATCTTAACTCTCCAATTTCATCAAAATTATGAACAATACATGGGTATTATACACCTATACTAACATGAACATGATTATTGCTATAGTTTCGCAAGAATTAAACACTTTCCTCACGAAAGAAGCTCTCATCCGTTGATGTAGTTGGTATGGTTACGATCCTCACTCTTGGTGATGTAAAAGGTGCACTGGTGGTGGTTCTAACCCTAGAAACCTCTCCTCCTCCTTCCTCCTTTGGGTTCTCTGTGTCCAACATTGATAACCCTAATCTAACCCATATACAAGATCTTTTATTCCTTTCATTTTCGTCCCTAATTATACTCCAAAGATATAAATTACCAAAACGCCCTCTCGGGATGCCGGTTTGTCCTAACATTGTCCCTGGACCCAAACTAAACTCATGAGTAACCTTTACTAACTATTTATACCCTTTCAGACACATTGGGGCACTCGAAGTGACCATTTGGGTGAATTATAAATAATTTACTTTTTATTCCATTAATTTAGTCCCGACACGACTGACACGCGCATCCTAACTTAATTACCATAATTGTCGTATTTCTCACTCATGATAATTTTCATAAATTCACGATTATATATAACTTTATTCGCTTAGTAATATTTACTATTATTCTCATTAATAAATACTAACCCTTATCTTGCTAATTAATATCTATTTCAATCCGGATCAATTATTAATCAAATTTCCCATATTTGAATTTTAATTAATCCCTTATTTTAAAAATATTAAAAATTACGGAGTATTACATTTCAGCCCTTAAAAAATATTATTACAACTGAAACAAAAACAATATTCTTACAACTAAAACAAAAAATTATTATTACAACTGAAACAAATAAGTTGGACCAATTTTGTTTTTTACCCGCTTCGGGACCATCCTTTGTCCTACTCGCCCATTAATTCTTTAAATACTTATATAATTTGGTTCCCAACCTGTTAATATAAGTTTTTTGTGCCCTATTTTTTTTTATTTTTCTCCATTTGGACCAATTTTCTCATTCGCCTCATTCTCCAAAAAATTATTCCACTGCTCCACCGACATTTCAGCATTGGGAAGCACTTTCTCTTTCAAAGACAAAATATCAGAGCTTTCTGCCTCCATAAGGAAATGTTTCTTCAGAAGGTCTCTCCTGTATGTCCTCGATGATTCAATAACCCAAGATAGAACCTTATTTTTGGAATGATCAGGAAATGAGAAATACTTTTAGAGTTGATCATATATGTCATCTTTGACACCTTGTTTAGTAAGGTTCCAATTGTTCGATCCACCGACTCCCACGTTTAATTTTCCTAGAGACAAACATCGGGTTTTAAATTTTAGCACGTCATTCCTATCACCCATCAGGTTATTCCTAGTACGGGAGAGGGGAGAAACTAATGGGATTCTTTTGAATTGAGTGGAAGGCATCGAGAGCGTTGGATGGGGGCAGTGGAGCAACGGGAGTGCTGGATAAGGGTGCCGAAGCACTTGAATTTGGACTTAGTGAATAGGGAACCATTGGAGGAGTTTTGGATTTTCCATCCATTTGTGTTGAGAATTAGGGTTGTGCACGAGATGTGAACCTCATTCCGGTGTCACCTTGGCACTTGGTACCCTTAGGTTGTTTCGTTTCGACATTATCTACAAAAATGAAAAGCCATAAGTGACTAAATAATTATAATACTATGAAATTATAACTAATTAATCAAGCTTATGATTATCTATATATATATATATATATATACACACACACACACACACACCTTTTTAGAGTAAGACTTTAGAATGTGTTCAATGTATCTGATCTCCATCCATTCGGTAATAGTTTTTAGGAACCTATGAATTTTTGCACGTGCCAAATGGGAGGAAGGGTATCTATGATTGATGTGTAGATATACGTGACGTGAACTCGGAATCCCATCTTTTTCAACTTATTGGCAAGATTCAATTTAACGTGCATATGGCGCAAGACATCAAAGTCTATGTCAATGCTCTACGTATGCAATTATATCCATGATGGGTGGGTTTTTTTCTGCCTTCTCCAACAACATAACCAAGGTCGGTGTTACATCGGGATTATGAGTGTGACATATATTTTTTGTAACACCATCTCAATTTTCTGGTAGGGAACATAAAATACCATCGAACGGGTAATCTTATTGGAGATTAACTCCACGAATTACAATGTAGTTAAATTTTTCGATCTTTTAATTTCCATACCTATAAATAGGAGTACCCTCTATACGGTGCTCATTAATAAGAGTGTTACATGTGCAGTACAATTGCAACCTCTCCCGCTCTTGTTGCCAGTGATTATCACCGTGCCTTATTTTTCCTACGAAAAATATACGAGGGACTGAATATGAGTCCTACAAATAAGGTATAAGGCTATATGAGGGATCTAATTAATTAATAACTTTTAATCCAAACATTTGATGTATTAGGGTATATTAGTTTGATTAGTTTTATTAACGTTTTGATTCATTCAAACATATAAGGGTATATTAGTTTGATTAAGGTTTTGAGAATGGAAATGATTTTGAGTTAGTGGTCGCGGAAGTTAAAATAATCAATTAATTTCACAGTGTATATAAATACTAAGTCCTAAATGACAAGACCCTTAAATAATGCAATTTATTTTAATCCTTATGTAACCACATATAGTCAATACTAATAATACTCAATTAGTTTCAAACTCTAAATAAATTTCCAGCCCTAAATGACAATACCCTTAAATAATGGAATTTATTTTATTCCCTAAGTAACCACATTCCGTCAATACTAATAATACCTAATTAATTTTAAACTCTAAATAAATTTCAAGCCCTAAATGACAATACCCTTAAATAATGCAATTTATTTTAATCCCTAAGTAAGCACATTCCGTCAATACTAATAATACCTAATTAATTTTAAACTCTAAATAAATTTCAAGCCCTAAATGACAATACCCTTAAATAATGCAATTTATTTTAATCCCTAAGTAAGCACATTCAGTCAATACCAATATTACTCAATTGATTTCAAACTCTAAATAACAATTCCCAATCAATCTTAACAGTATCCAATAAATTGCATTCCCTAAATATAACATACCTAATCAAAATATGAAATTATAAAACATCCCTTTTATTATAAAAAAAAGTATTCACACATACACACACGTACATACACACACAAACACATGCATACACAAATATACACATATATTCACACACATATACACATTTACACACATATAAACACATACACACACATATACACATTTACACACACATACACACACAAACACACACATTCATAGACATATACACACATATACATTAGAGTTTAACACAGAAATACAAAAATTAGGGTTTACCTTTGAGATGGAGAGAGATATTAGGGCTTAACGGTGGGAATGCAAATCGTCGAAATGCAAGAGAGAGAGAGATATTGACGCAAGAAGAAAAGAAATGGAGGCAGAGGGTTCTAGTATAAGGACCCTTTTCATAACTAAAAGTCGTGACCCAGTACCATGACCCTTAATTTTTTTTCCACATCATCGTGTAGGAAAACATGTGGTCACGGTCCTTAGTCATGACCCACACATGTGAGAAAATTGACATGGTCACGACCCACAGCTGTGACCCGATGGGTGTGCATTATGACCTTGGTCACAACCCTTGTCCATGACCCTACCATGAACAAACTTGGACTGAACTTTGGCTTGATTTTGGAGCCATGGTGGTCATAAACTGGTCATAGCCATAGTCCATAACCCATATTGGAGAAAGATTTGGTATGTGGCCACTTGCAAGAGCATGCATAACCACACTGGGTCATGGATATAGTCACGCCAAAGTTGAGGTGGTCACGACTTTGGGTCGTGACCCCCTGGGGCTGACCATTTGTAGTATTTGGTGTAGTGCCCCCACCCCACCTACCCACCCATAAAAACCTCAGGAAACCTTTCCCTACTGTTGAGCTCGAACTCCATCTCCTATCATCCCTCTGCCCACACCAGTTATTCCAGGGACCTTGATGATGCTAGAAACAACACCACCCATTAAGGTGTTTGTAATCTCAAATTAGTTATAACAATGGCAACACAAGAGTATAATAGATGTAAGAGATTGAGATGAGGATAAGAGGATGAACACCAATATTTAAGTGGTTCAGACAATTAGGCATACATCCACTGTGCAAGTGTGTGGGTAAGGTCACTAAAATAAGGCACTAATGGCCATAGATACAATCTCTCAAACTTTTTCTCTCTACTGTATAGTTTGACAGAGTTTCAGCTAGAGTTGAAATTTCGAATCCTTTACAAGGTTAGGGATGATCCCTGTATATAGTGTTTGGGGGGTGTAATGTACCCCCCAAGCATACAATGAGCATGTGCATGGAGATCCAGCCAGAAAAAGGATGACACCTGGATAATCTTCAACTAAGTAATGATGACCTCAATATTCCCTCATATGGAGGGAATGATTCAGTTATAACAGATTGCCCACGTGCTTCAAGACACACATGTACATGTAGAATCTCGGTTGTCTTTACTTGGTACCAACCTCGGCCTACGTGAGTACAAGGTTGCTGAGGTACGACCACTGCTTTTACTGGGAATTATATGATGACCTTGGCTGGGATGCCTAACCGAGGTTAGAGATGTGGAATGTCAGCCAGGGCTAATGCTGACCTGATAGTTGGCGCTGAGCCTGGAGGGCTGTTGATTCTCGTGTGGCGCTTGCAACGTCGGTTGGGGCCAATGACGATGTCGAAGGGTGGTTAAACCCATGAGTCCTTGCTGACCTCGGCAGATGACCAGCTGAGGTTGATGTATGAGGTAAGTCAGATGTTGGATATGGACGACCTGATAAGAACTATACTCCAAGGTTGTAACAACCCTCGATTCTGGGAGGCTCATTTTATATTAATTTTACCGCATAAGGTAATTATATAAAATATGGGGACTGTAGTAAATATTAATTGAATGAATTGAAAGTTAATATTTACTAGACTGATGCATATTTACAGTATGTGAAAGTAAATATCATCAGGTTGCGTGTTTATAGTGTCATGTATTAAAAAAATGACATTTTGATTTAAATGAAATTGGAACTCAAAATAATTTATAAAATTTCTGGATGCCAGTTTAGAGGGTGTAGTTAGTCTCGGAAGGTGCGAGACAGTCAAAATAAGTGCCATATTGCATTTTTGTATTTCGGGTACTTTTACCTGGTTTTAACGTAAATACGTATTTGGGAGTCATTTTAATGTGGTGTTAACTACTTAAGTTGGGAGTTTTAACTTAAGCCACGATTTTAGCTTTCCTAAACCCCTTATTTTTCCCATTTTATGTCTTGAACATATAGATAGAAAGGAGAGAAAGAAAGAAGAAGAGAAAAATGGAGAAATGAGAGAGAGATTGAAGATGGAGGATTTGGGATTGCTTCTTCTCCAAATTAATCTGAGATATCAACCCTAAGGCAAGTTTTCTACTTGCTAATATATGTCTTAAGATGGATAAATTGTGTGATATTTATGTATATATATTTGGAGATCCAAAAATGGAAATTTTGGTATTTAAATCTAGATTTGGTTTTTGATGATAAAATGGTGAGTTGTAATGGTTATAAATCATGTGGAATAATCTTTGGGTAGATAAAGGCTATTGGTTGGGTTAAAAAAGTAGAGGAGATTTGTGATTTGGGAAAACGTAAATCATCATGTGTGTGTAGTTTTTGAAGGTGGAAGAACCCTAGGTCTGCTACGACCGGTCGACCGCGGTCCCCTGACCGGTCGACCGGGCCTTCGGGGGCAGGCTTTCTGCTTTCCCACAAAGGCATAAAATTCTTGCGCGGTCGACCGCGGTCCCTTGACCGATCGACCGTCTATACCATTTTGAGCTTTCTTCTTTCTTTCGTAGGTAAAACCTTGAGACGCGGTTGACTGCGGTCTCGGGACCGGTCGACTGGTCCCCTGTTTTCCACTTCATAACTTATTTTTGTTTCCTAGATTTTTCTTCTCGATAGGAACTAGGAACCTTCTTGAATGAAGTAAACTTAGAGTCCTAGAGTTCTATATGAATTGAGATACCACCCTAGATTAGAAATGGTTTTGGTGGGGTTTTCCGGGGATATACCAATTGAAGTTAGGGAATTTTTCTTCTAGTTGATTTTCATAAAACTAGGAGAGGTAGTATTATGTTTGGGAGACTTTAGAAGCTCAATTGAGCTATATTAATCTTGATGGTTTATATTATCACCCAAAAAGAATGTTTTGAGATTTTGGAAGCTCATTTGCGCTATGTTAACCTTGGTGGTTCATAATAACACCATAAAGGTGAGTTTGGACAATAAATTGATAGTTCATTCATTCCTTTGGAAGATGATAATCTTGGGGTTTTAAAATAACACCCTAAAATACTTGGAGATAATCAAGAGTTTATTTACCCCTTCGAGGTTGTAGTGTCGATATAAGCTATAGCATGGCTCCGGATGATAAGTTATATTATTTACAAAAAGTAAAAGGTAATGGTTTCGGATAAAATGAAACATATACATGGAATTGGTAATGATGACGGTAAATGATAATTTACTGAATCATGAAACTAGTAAATGATAATTTACTTGATTTTGAAAATGATAAATAAAATGGTTTAAACACACCTCTCTAAATGACGTCATAAGGGAAGTTCGCGCGTGAGGTGATGCCCCCTGTCAAATTAACGCAGGGTGGATATAGTCCATAGGCCATGTGAGCGTTTATTGTTGTATATTTTTCTGCGATGGGTAGGAGATTTCGGGTGTGGTCTTGACTATCCCGCAGGCACATGGCCGCTTCCCGACGTCTTGCGATATAGGTGCCCAGGTTGTCTTATGATAGGCCCTGGAAGATGATGGTCATTTAGGGTCGCGCACAGTGGGGAAACCCGGACGGGCGGTCATAGAATCGTTATATGTATATAAATATAACTATTCATAATCAAGTGGGACTTGATGTAATTGATATGCCATAAAGAGCATGATGAAGTGCCACAAAGAGCACATATAAATGCCACAAAGATCATTTGAAAATTATTATTTTCCTGATAAGGAAAGGAATTTTACAAAATGTAAAAATGAGATAAAAATGCCATAAAGAGCAAAAGAATGTGATTACATATATACTTCTTGTTAAGGAAAAGATATATGAGATAATTGGTACATACGATGAAGATTGTAGTTTAATGTTACTTCTTTTATTGTTCCTGCTTAGCTTATCTTTTACATTGTGTAGGCAGCTTCTTATTTCTCTTTCTTCATGATTTATTATTCATAACTGTCATACTCTTTATTCATCTGGTGATCATATAGAATCGGGCCCTGACCCGTTTACATTTCTTGTTGCATATGCATCTTATCTTCCTTCAGGTACTCCGCCGCAAGGATGCCTGATTTGAATTCCTATTCCGATGTCCTCGGCAAGCCGTGATGCATTGCGGGTATTACGGGATACCTTGGGTATAGACGTCTTCATGTTAAATTCTAGACATGATCGGGTCTCTTTACTCCGGCGAGAGTCCCAAGCTGTTATAAATGTCTAATGAATTGTATTGTATAAATTAATGTAATTTTTTAAATGCTGTTATTTAGGTTGTTGACCGATTGCACATCCGGTCCCTTACTTTACTCTTGTTGTCTTATTTATATATACATCCCTGAGGTTTACCCTATCTTTTCAGGAATTGGGTTGTTTGTTTTCCTTTATTTACTTTAAATTTAAAATTTTGGCAACCCGTTTTCTGAAATATTGGGTGGTTATCCTGGATACTCTATATTTTTATTGAGATGCTGAGAATGATTCCATCTATGATTCCGTTATATTGGAGTATTGGGCTGGCCACCCCTTATTTCGGATTACGGGGTGTCACGGATGGTATCAGAGCATCAGGTTCTAGAGTCCTTAGGAATCTGTGTGGACGCCTTAAGTTTCATCGTTGCTCTTGATTTGACATAAATCCTTAGGATTAAGATTGTTGGTTTCTCTTGTGAGATTTCGTTCTTCTGCCACGAGGTAGAATCTATTGAATCTTCTGCGCATTCGTGTGAGAACAGTAGGTCGATTGGAGGACGCCAAGGAAGTTCGTTGTGAGGGCGTCATGAGAAGGAACTACTAAGGACTGTAAATTATGGTCGGGGATGAGGACTGCTTTGGAGGTCGCTCCCTTTTTGTTGCATTTTTATCTTGCTACTACGACTACTAATTACAGTTGATGTAGTTTCCCAAGTACCGCTAGAAGTGGGAAGTGGTACTAAGCTTGAGAATTCAAGCGATGTTAAATTGACGTAGAGAAGTGCCCAGAAGTATGATGGAGGAGAATCCTTCACCCGTAGGAGTAGTATGCAAACGATGGGAACATAGTTACCTTATTCGTGGGTGCTGGAAGTTTTGCCAATGGAGGAACCCAGTAGATACTTCCTATCATAAGTTTCTCTGGGGTAACTGGAAGGAGGAGAAGGTAAGATCCTCAAGTGTTCACGCGAGGCTCAGTTAGAGGCTGACATGTGAAGAAGAGTTGTGCGATTAAGGAGATCGTGCACTCAAGAAATGTAGGTATAAGTGAGAGTCCCAATGGAATGATAGGCTCCATAATAAGTGTCGTAAACACTTCTGATGGGGCAGTGATCATGAAACCACATTGGTGGACATCCGCCTAGGAAGGTTTCATTGAACTGAGGAAGAGGAGGCCGGGAGCGTGTTCTCTTTTATTGAGAAAGTAAAAGGAACTACGTGGGCTATAGTGATGTGGAAGAACCACGCGTTTTCATTACGATTGATTGGAAGAACAAGGGCAAAAATAAAGTGCCTAGTTGGGAAGTTGAGGGAAGTAATATTGGTTTGCATAAGGCTCGAATATGGAGTTTGAGATTCATTAGTATTGACCCGGAGTGCTTGGCTTAAATTGTTGGTGGGAATTCCACCTTATTAGTGGGTGGTGTATTCCTTAGAATAAGATAGATTAGTATTATATCTACTCTAGATTCAGGTGTGCCTATTGAGTTTGTAATAGTATCGACATTATTATAGAAAGATAACTATATGACTTCCGTGGTAGGGAAGTTTTATGATCTCTTCACTCGTTATAAAACGAGTGATGATATTTTAAAGGCGTATGTGCTATATGTGATAACTAGTATAAATGTTTTTGCTGCTTGTTTGCATTGTATGTGGGTGTTATGACTTATCTCCACGACCAACAAGGTTAAGTAGTAATGCATAGGAGGGGTTCCTTGTTTGGATTCCGCTTTTGTGGGACGCTCCACGCGTGAACCTTAACGACATTGGGAGTGGAGAGATGTTATTTTTCCTTTCTCTTGTTTGATGTACATTATGCGAGTATATATATTTTGGTCGGTTTGGTGCGATAGCAAGTAAATAAAATTGTAAGGCCATCTTACTTCTAGTTTAAAATGGAACTAGTTGTTCTATGATTTCTCCCTTGGATACAGGTTGAGACTTTATAGAGGTGAATCGAGGTAGGTAGGAGATTTTGTTATTTGTTTAGTTATCTTGTGTGAGTGTTTGATTGTTTATCTTGTTTATGCATGTTACGCTTATCTCCATGATCAACTAGTTAAGTAGGCATGTGTCGGAGGGGTTCCTTGTTTGGATTTCGCTTCGGCGAGACACTCCGCCGCATGAACACTTAACGATGTTGTGATTGGAGAGACGCTATCCTTTTCTTTCTCTTTTACTTTATTTATTTTGTTGTTAGAAGTGGGATTGGAAGATTAGCCGAGAATCACGTAGAAGAGTGATTAAGGGCTATTAAAGTGCGAGATAGAAGAACTGTATATAGTTCTCTCCTCTGATCGATGTGAGGGAGACTGTGATACGAAGTCGGATTGAGACTTCGGGATTTTGCCTTGATAAGAAGGCCATGTTTTTATAAAGGGGGATATTTATCTGAAAGACTCCACAGGAAGTGAATGTCTGATCAGTTAAGATCTTTAAAAGATGCTATGGTAAGTAGGATTATAAATTAGAATTGTACCGATCCCGATCATGTGTCTTAGACCGTCAGATCTTAATGACCAACGATGCGAGGTAGTAGCGTAACAGGAGGGTTCCTTGTTTGGATTTCGCTTCGGTGAGACGTCCCACGCACGAAACCGAGCGAATTGTCGGAATTTGAGATAGGTCTTGGACACTAGGGATATATTTTGTATTATCTATCTGCGACTTAGGTAGGATGTATACTTGTAGATCGACCTTAGGTTTATCAGAACAGAAGGCCCTTAGGGCAGGTGATGTTGATTTAGGAAGGCGGTAAGGAGTTGACCACGAATGAGTTGTGGGTTAACTCTATGTGGGATTAGATCCCTAGGAACGAGATTTATGGGGTCTCGAGAGGTTTGGGTGGTTTTGGCTGAAGAAGATAAGGCCTTTCTTAGATATTTTGCTAGGTGGCGACTTCACTTACGGGGAGTTAAGGAATGGGCTGACCTTCACTCTTGAGCTCATGATAGTAATCTTGAGAGTGGGTTAAATGAATAAGTCTCTGTCAGGAGCGGGAATTATTAATAATGGAGCATGGACTCGTCGTCTATGCGTCTCACAAGCCTAAACTTGTGGGAAGTATTATCCCACGCTTGAATTTAAAATTCATTGCTGTGGAAATTGCCTTAAAAAAATGGAGGCACTACTTCCTGGGCAGGGAAATTTAGTCTTTCTCGCGAAGCAACAAGTTGTTGCAATAGGTCATGGGAGAAATCGAGTTAGAGCTCGGATTTTAGAAGAACTAGTGATTGGGTATTTTTCTCATTCTCTAAGTAAATGTGATTGGGGTAGTAGATGCGTCGAGTAAGAAACTCGTCGGAGATATTTGTGTTGGCATAGAAAGCCAAATGAAACGAGCATGACTCAAAAGACTCTGTAGCGAGAGCATTTCGATCTGTGATTAACCATTTAACCTACTCGTGCGAAGAAGAGTATCGGTGGAATGAAGAGGGGTATATTCATAGACGGTTGTATTGTAGTGCCGAAACCGTTATGGTCATGATCCTATTTGAGAAAGTTATTGATCGTCTGACCAGACTATTGTATTCACGTCCATTATGGATGGACTATATGTAGAAGAGTACGCCCCATTATTGATGGATGAATGGTAGAACTGTGGGAGGTTCCTATTAAAATAGGGTAGACTGAGACGAGATATTCATGTCGGAAGTTTGGCTAAAGTTCCATGAAGAAATGGGAACTGTATGGAAATAGCGTGTATCTTACCGCTCTAAAGTGGATGGATGTATGGAAGGAATTTGACTTAATGCCGAAAGGCATACCTGGAATGTGCGCCTTAGGACACATAGCTACGGAGAGCATAACGGCAAGGAGGGAAATTCCCGTACAAACATTAGGCTTTGAATGGCCTTATGGATCATTTCATATGGCTTGGCACCGTAAGTGGCCTAGCGTGGTCCATAGAATATTTTGTATACTCGTTGGATGGAACCAACGGGTAATATATTCCTTGGACTTGGAGTGGTCTTGTGTCGATTCTTTAAGATTTGGCTTTTGAGCCATATGCCGTAATGAGATACGTCAATGCGAGGGAAGTTGATTAGTGTTGTGGTTAAACCAATTAGAGTTGGTATAAATATCCTCGAGGAGGGAGTAAAGTGATCTATGCCGAGTTGCGAGGGCATCTTCTTACGTTTTAAGACGGTAGAATCGATAGTTACGGAGGAACGTTTTGTGCTACGCTAGAGCACAAATGATGTAGGCTGAGATCGATTAAGTCGACCTTAGTCCGGGTCTATTTAGGATGAGTGTGATGACGAGGGGTTTATTTAGGATGGAAGAATCCTAGTTTAGAGTAATATACCCTTTATGAGATTTGGGTATGCCCGAATTTTGGGGGCAAAATTCCCTCTTAAGGGGGGGAGTATGTAACAACCCTCGATTCTGGGAGGCTCATTTTATATTAATTTTACCGCATAAGGTAATTATATAAAATATGGGGACTGGAGTAAATATTAATTGAATGAATTGAAAGTTAATATTTACTAGACTGATGCATATTTACAGTATGTTAAAGTAAATATCATCAGGTTGCGTGTTTATAGTGTCATGTATTAAAAAAATGAAATTTTGATTTAAATGAAATTGGAACTCAAAATAATTTATAAAATTTCCGGATGCCAGTTTAGAGGATGTAGTTACTCTCGGAAGGTGCGAGACAGTCAAAATAAGTGTCATATTGTATTTTTGTATTTCGGGCACTTTTACCTGGTTTTAACGTAAATACGTATTTGGGAGTCATTTTAATGTGGTGTTAACTACTTAAGTTGGGAGTTTTAACTTAAGCCACGATTTTAGCTTTCCTAAACCCCTTATTTTTCCCATTTTATGTCTTGAACATATAGAGAGAAAGGAGAAAAAGAAAGAAGAAGAGAAAAATGGAGAAATGAGAGAGAGATTGAAGATGGAGGATTTGGGATTGCTTCTTCTCCAAATTAACCTGAGATATCAACCCTAAGGCAAGTTTTCTAGTTGCTAATATATGTTTTAAGATGAATAAATTGTTTCATATTTATGTATATATATATTTGGAGATCCAAAAATGGAAATTTTGGTATTTAAATCTAGATTTGGTTTTTGATGATAAAATGGTGAGTTGTAATGGTTATAAATCATGTGGAATAATCTTTGGGTAGATAAAGGCTATTGGTTGGGTTCAAAATAGAGGAGATTTGTGATTTGGGAAAATGTAAATCATCATGTGTGTGTAGTTTTTGAAGGTGGAAGAACCCTAGGTCTGCTACGACCGGTCGACCGCGGTCCCCTGACCGGTCGACCGGGCCTTCGGGGGCTGGCTTACTGCTTTCCCACAAAGGCATAAAATTCTTGCGCGGTCGACCGCGGTCCCTTGACCGGTCGACCGGCTATACCATTTTGAGCTTTCTGCTTTCTTTCGTAGGCAAAACCTTGAGACGCGATCGACCGCGGTCTCGGGACCGGTCGATCGGTCCCTTGTTTTCCACTTTATAACTTATTTTTGTTTCCTAGATTTTTCTTCTCGATAGGAAATAGGAACCTTCTTGAATGAAGTACACTTAGAGTCCTAGAGTTCTATATGAATTGAGGTACCACCCTAGATTAGAAATGGTTTTGGTGGGGTTTTCCGGGGATATGCCAATTGAAGTTAGGGAATTTTTCTTCTAGTTGATTTTCATAAAACTAGGAGAGGTAGTATTATGTTTGGGAGACTTTAGAAGCTCAATTGAGCTATATTAATTTTGATGGTTTAAATTATCACCCAAAAAGAATGTTGGGAGATTTTGGAAGCTCATTTGCGCTATGTTAACCTTGGTGGTTCATAATAACACCATAAAGGTGAGTTTGGAGAATAAATTGATAGTTCATTCATTCCTTTGGAAGATGATAATCTTGGGGTTTTAAAATAACACCCTAAAATACTTGGAGATAATCAAGAGTTTATTTACCCCTTCGAGGTTGTAGTGTCGATATAAGCTATATCATGGCTCCGGATGAGAAGTTATATTATTTACAAAAAGTAAAAGGTAATGGTTTCGGATAAAATGAAACATATACATGGAATTGGTAATGATGATGGTAAATGATAATTTACTTAATCATGAAACTAGTAAATGATAATTTACTTGATTTTGAAAATGATAAATAAAATGGTTTAAACACACCTCTCTAAATGAAATCATAAGGGAAGTTCGCGCCTGAGGTGATGCCCCCTGGCAAATTAACACAGGGTGGATATAGTCCATAGGCCATGTGAGCATTTATTGTTGTATATTTTTTTGCGACGGGTAGGAGATTCCGGGTGTGGTCTTGACTATCCCGCAGGCACATGGCCGCTTCCCGACGTCTTGCGATATAGGTGCCCAAGTTGTCTTATGATAGGCCTTGGAAGATGATGGTCATTTAGGTGAGCGCACAGTGGGGAAACCCAGACGGGCGGTCTTAGAATCGTTATATGTATATAAATATAACTATTCATAATCAAGTGGGACTTGATGTAATTGATATGCCATAAAGAGCATGATGAAGTGCCACAAAGAGCATATATAAATGACACAAAGAGCATTTGAAAATGATTATTTTCCTGATAAGGAAAGGATTTTTACAAAATGTAAAAATGAGATAAAAATGCCATAAAGAGCAAAAGAATGTGATTACATATATACTTCTTGTTAAGGAAAAGATATATGAGATAATTGGTACATACGATGAAGATTGTAGTTTAATGTTACTTCTTTTATTGTTCCTGCTTAGCTTATCTTTTACATTGTGTAGGCAGCTTCTTATTTCTCTTTCTTCATGATTTATTATTCATAACTGTCATACTCTTTATTCATCTAGTGATCATATAGAACCGGGCCCTGACCCGTTTACATTTCTTGTTGCATATGCATCTTGTCTCCATTCAGGTACTCCGCCGCAAGGATGCCTGATTTGAATTCCTATTCCGATGTCCTCGGCAAGCCGTGATGCATTGCGGGTATTACGGGATACCTTGGGTATAAACGTCTTCATGTTAAATTCTAGACAAGATCGGGTCTCTTTACTCGGGCGAGAGTCCTAAGCTGTTATAAATGTCTAATGAATTGTATTGTATAAATTAATGTAATTTTTTAAATGTTGTTATTTAGGTTGTTGACCGATTGCACATCCGGTCCCTTATTTTACTCTTGTTGTATTATTTATATATACATCCCTGAGGTTTCCCCTATCTTTTCAGGAATTGGGTTGTTTATTTTCCTTTATTTACTTTAAATTTAAAATTTTGGCAACCCGTTTTCTGAAATATTGGGTGGTTATCCTGGATACTCTATATTTTTACTGAGATGCTGAGAATGATTCCATCTATGATTCCGTTATATTGGAGTATTGGGCTGGACACCTCTTATTTTGGATTACGGGGTGTCACAAAGGTCCTAGATGATCATATCTTATTCCAAGTCGAGACGAGGTCCGTA
The DNA here is from genome assembly GCA_949130495.1 of Sambucus nigra. NCBI lineage: Eukaryota > Viridiplantae > Streptophyta > Magnoliopsida > Dipsacales > Adoxaceae > Sambucus > Sambucus nigra. The sequence continues at coordinate 101,324,614 of OX422213.1, read as the reverse complement.
GTCGTGGGGGCGTCGGCTGTAGCTGACCTCAGCAGGATGATTTTACTGATGGGTATTCGCGAACTTCTATTACCTCGACTGTCCTAAGGCCGAGGTTGAGAGCTCTAGATTGTCCGGTACACTTTGGGCATATCAGTCACCCCTAGCCCTTAGTAACCTATGTGAGTAGGTAACCAAGGGGTATACATGTCCGAGGCTAAATTTTCCTTGTGTACCACCATCTCTATGACATGTGTCACCTATTGGAGTGGGTAGAGTGCATGACAAAGGCAATGATTCTGATTGTCTTTTGGGCTTTCAAGGCAATTATGGGCCTTGGGAGTTGTGCTAACTCACTTAAAAGGTTTAAACCTCATTTCTCTCTATTTCTTCTTCATTTCTCTCTTTCTCGCCTTGGCAATCTCTGTAATTCTCTCTCTCTTGCAAGGGCTTGGATGCTTTATGTTCAGGGGTCTCTTCATTTCTTCGCATTTCCTTCACTTCGCGAGTCTACAGGTATCGTCTCCACCTCACTCTCCCATTTTATTCTTGTTTATTCAATTTTTGACAAGATTTTTGAGTTTTTCGATGACTGTTTGAGCATTTCGGTGAGATTCTTGAGTTTTTCGGTGACTTCTCTTACATGTTCTTGCTTTTTCTTACTTTAAACTCCTCAGTTCGATCCTTAGTTAAGTTTCCAATTTGTTCATTTTTTATTTAGAGTCCTAAGTGTAAGGTCTGAGTCATATGCTTAGACCTCTTTATCAATTGTTAGATGAATTCCCTTCTCTTAGGGAGAAGACTTTAGAAAAGATTAGGCAAATAGAACGAGCCTAAGAGGAAGCTCGTAGGTCTGAGACTTTCCCTCTTAGACCAATCTTTCCACCCCCTCTGAGGGTGATATACACTGAGCCAGTAGAACCAGCGGAGACTCCATTAGAACCCACTCCAATATCTAAGTCTGAGTCATCCACCTCAGACCCTATGTCTGTTGACTCATTCCAGGAGGCGATGGACTTCTCCACTAGGAAAGATCAGGTCCCTAATCAGGTCGAGGTCCAAAGTCGTGTCTCGTCCCACAACGGTGCTAGCATTTCACGAACGTCTTCCGATGTTGAAGTTATGGGGCCGAGTGTGGTTATTCCCCCACCCATTAATGCTATTCCCCTGTCGTCCTCCATAGGGGATGAGTTCGCTCAGAGGTTACCTAATGGTGCTCCTACGCCTGCCCAGGTCGACGTTGCGAGGGATGAGGATGACGGTCATGAGAGTGACGTTGATGTCTCGGAGGTAGCCGAGATAGAGAGCACTGTCAATGAATTCGACCTCTTAGCCTTTAGTCACCTTTATTCCATAGGTCCTTCTATTAAACTTAGGAGACCTCTGAGGGATGAGAGGGCCTTTGGTGGCCGAGATGGGGATATCTGCGTATATGAGTAGATGTTTAAGTTAGGATTTCGTCTCCCTATCCATCCAACAATTAGGGCCATATTATCCCATATCAGCCTGGCCCCTTCCCAGTTGTCTCTAAATTCCTGGAGGGTGATGATTGGAGCCATCGTCCTATGGAGGGCAGTTCATCATTTAGACCTTCTTGTCAGGGTCTTCACAGGGTGCTACGTGTCCTCCTCTTCTAGAAACCATCTGAGCTACTACCACTTCCTACCTAGGAAGTCTGATAAGAAGATGTTATTGGTTACGCAAACCTCGAATAACAATTGAAAACCACGATATTTCTTCATTTTTAGGGCATGGGAATTTGGCACTTTTGCCCCCTCTTCATCTCAAGAGCCGAGGACCCCTCTGAGGTGGGGAAAATTATCACTGGCTACCAAAGCCGACCCTGGGATAAGCTAGGATAACCTTCAAAAGGTCAAAGACCTTCAAGATCAGGGGGAGCATGGTTGGCTAGTTAAGTATGAGAATTTGAAGACTTCGTACTACCTCTATGAGACTGGCCTGAGGGAAGTCCTTTAGCCGAACTTCGTAAGTGCTTATTTTTCTAAGTTGTACCTCTGATACTTTGATGTCTCTGATTTACTAACTCAGACATATTTTTTTACAGAACTCGCCGAAGGGATCTCAGACAACCTCTGGGAGATGTCTACACCAAGTCTTATTAAGCTGGTGAAGAAAGCAAGCCTAAATGCACCTTCTCCTCCCCAACCAAAGGAGAACATCGGCACTTCTAAGACCGATGCTACAAAGAAGAGGAAATCATCCACCACTGTACCCGAGGATCAGAGGTAAAGCAAATCCCAAAAGAGAGATCGTGCCATCCCCATCTCATCCGATGATGCACATACTGCTCGTTTGGAGAAATTAAAGTCATCGATGATAGCCTAATTGGTCATAGTCTAAAGGTGATGGACGTTATCGGCTCTGGGATGACCGATACAGATAAGCATTTTTTATGCTTCATTGATACCCCTCTGCGGGTTAAGTTTTGCCTTCATAGGTCTATCCAGGTAAAAACTTATCTTTTTTGTTCAAGTGTAATCTCGTCTTTAATTTGCATTGTCTTGATCTCATATATATGATTTTATGTTGCAGGGTGTCCTCTTCATGAAACGGTTTGTTGATTGGACCCTGGGGAAGCTACCCCTGATCAAAAAGGGAAGAAAGGCCCAGAAGGTGGAGGCCACTCGAAATGCTAAAGTGGAACGTCTGAAGACTACCTTGAAGGAGTATGAGAATAAGGTGAAGAAGGGGGAGAAGGATATAACAAAGCTTCAGAAAGACCACTCCTCTTCTCTGAAGACTAAGGACGACGTCCTCCAATAAAAGATTGATGTTGCAGTGGTGTTAAGCATCTGAGAAGTGGTTGTCCGACTATCAAGTCTTTGACCAATTCATGAGCTTCAGCTTTGAATACCTCAAAAGAGGTGTTAAGGCCACTGGTAAATGGACTAAAATGAACGAGAAAGAGTCGGGGAGCCTGGAAGCCTCGGACTTTGTCAGTTTGGGCTACGCTGATCCTCGGTTTGCTCAGGCCTTATAAGAGGTCGAGGAGGAAGGAGGTGTTGCGCCTGCAGAGACTGAAGACATTAATCATAAAGATAATGGGGTAAAAGTGACCAACATAGGCCAAGGAAGTGGGGCCATGGTCACTAACCTTGAGATTGCAGACACTTAGGCCGTATTTTGTGAAGCTCTTATTTATAATTTTTGTTTCTGATTTATATTGGTCTGTAACCTCTGATAACATTTTCTATTACATTTTGACTTGTAATTCTAACATCTGTGCTATATCATTCTCTGAGGAGAACTTTGCTTCTTTTGACCTTGAATATCTTTATATGTCGTGCAATGGTGCCTTCATCACTAAACTATAATGTTACCCCCATAAATTTTACCTCAGGCTTTGTCACCAAATTATGATGTTTAAGTTCTGAACTCATCAAACTAAGATGTTACCCTCATAAATTTCACCAAATTAATGATGTTTAGGGTCTGAGGTCATCAAAATATGATGTTTCACCTCAGAACCTGTCACCAAATTATGATATTTAAGGTCTAAGGTCATCCAAATAGGATGTTTCACCTCAAACCCTGTCACCAAATTATGATGATTAAAGTCTAAGGTCATCCAAATATGATGTTTCACCTCAGTCCCTATCACGAAATTATGATGTTTAAGGTATGAGGTCATCAAACTAAGATGTTGCCCTCATCAATTTCACCAAATTAATGATGTTTAGGGTCCGAGGTCATCCAAATATGATGATTCACCTCAGACCTTGTCACCAAGTTATGATGTTTTAAAGGTCTGAGGTCATCAAACTAAAATGTTACCCTCATAAATTTCACCAAATTAATAATGTTTAGGGCCCAAGGTCATCAAACTATGATGTTTCACCTGAGACCCTGTCACCAAATTATGATGTTTAAGGTCTGAGGTCATCAAACTAAGATGTTATCCCCATAAATTTCACCAAATTAATGATGTTTAGGGCCTGAGGTCATTCAAATATGATGTTTCACCTCAGACCTTGTCACCAAATTATGATGTTTAAGGTCTGAGGTCATTAAACTAAGATGTGACCCCATAAATTTCACTAAATTAATGATGTTTAGGGTCTGAGGTCATCAAACTATGATGTTTCACCTCAGACCCTGTCACAAAATTATGATGTTTAAGGTCTGAGGTCATCAAACTAAGATGTTACCCCCATAAATTTCACCAAATTAATGATGTTTATGGTCTGACGTCATCCAAATGTGATGTTTCACCTCAGACCTTGTCCCCAAATTATGATGTTTAAGGTCTGAGGTCATCAAAATAGGATGTTGCCCCCATAAATTTCACCAAATTAATGATGTTTGGGGTCTGTGGTCATCCAAATATGATGTTTCACCTCAGACCTTATCACCAAGTTATGGTGTTTTAAAGGTCTGAGGTCATCAAACTAAGATGTTACCTTCATAAATTTCACCAAATTAATGATGTTTAGGGTCTGAGGTCATCAAACTATGATGTTTCACCTCAGACCTTGTCACAAAATTATGATGTTTAAGGTCTGAGGTCATCAATCCAAGATGTTACCCCCGTAAATTTCACCAAATTAATGATGTTTAGGGTCTGAGGTCATCCAAATGTGATGTTTCACCTCAGACCTTGTCACCAAATTATGATGTTTAAGGTCTGAGGTCATCAAACTAAGATGTTACCCCCAAAAATTTTACCAAATTTTTAATGTTTATGGTATGAGGTAATCCAAATGTGATGTTTCACCTCAGACCTTATCACCAAATTATGATGTTTCTGAGGTCATCCAAATGTGATGTTTCACCTCAGACCTTGTTACCAAATTATGATGTTTAAGGTCTGAGGTCATCAAACTAAGACGTTAGCCCCATAAATTTCACCAAATTAATGATGTTTAGGGTTTGAGGTCATCCAAATGTGATGTTTCACCTCAGACCTTGTCATCAAATTATGATGTTTAAGGTCTGATGTCATCAAACTAAGATGTTAACTTCATAAATTTCACCAAATTAATGATGTTTGGGGTCTGAGGTCATCAAACTATGATGTTTCACCGCAGACCCTGTCACCAAATTATGATGTTTAAGGTCTGAGGTCATCAAACTAAGATGTTATCCTCATAGATTTCACCACAAAATCATAATGAACCAAGAATTGACACAAGAATTGATCTTCTCATTAATAATATCTTCAAAAGATGATACATTTACATAGAAACCATAGTAACATCATATGTAATACTTTTTTAGATGATCAGCATTCCACAGATTGGAGAAATGTTTCGCTTTAAGGTTTTTTAGCCTGTAGGTCCCGGGTACAACCTCCTCAATCACTTTATAAGGGCCATTCCAATTTGGGTGATGCTGATTTGCCTTCTGTAATATCTTATTCAGCACTGGGTCTCCTACAGCTATGGGTCTTAATTTCACCCTTTGATTATAGAACTTTGATGTGCTCTGCTGGTAGGCTGCCTATCTGATCTCAGCGTCTTACCTTATTTCCTCAATTAAATCTAGGTCAAGTTTTCTCTCTTCCCCATTCTTCTCAGGGTCATAGGTCTGAACTCTCTGAGTGGGGAGTCCCACCTCTGTTGGTATGACGGCTTTTGAGCCATGTGCTAACATAAATGGGGTCTCCCCCATCGGTGTCCTAGCCGTTGTTCTGTAGGCCCATAACACAACATAAACCTCTTCGGTCCGTCTCCCGTTAGCTATGCTTTATTGCACTTGTTAAATACTTGTTATTTTCAAAATTATTTTCACATCGGGCTCTGACCCGTTTCCTTGCATATTTTCTTTTCTATTGTACCTTATATATCAGGTGTCCAACAACAGGGACGCCAAACTTAGCGAATTGTGATGAGCTATGGAGCTATGGAGTAATTCTTAGACGCCTATCTTCATTTGATTCACAGTATTTTTATAGTTAGGGCATGTCGCCCAAAGGAATTCAGTTATCTTCTTCTTTATGAGTCAAATACTCTTTTACTAGTGTCTTTTTAATACATTTACTATTGTTGGGATTACTGTATTGGATTATTGTTTGAGAATGTTTATTCCAATTGCCTTTAAATTCTTTTGAGTTATTTGTTCGGTTATCAATGTTGTAGAATAATATGTGTTGGGTTATTTGTAAACTAAAAATAGATTTTGTTGAAATTAAAATTTGAAAAGTTTTTAACACCAGCTTAATTGGGTATTGGGTGAGTTGTAATGTTTTCGACAGTGATGCTAAGAATGAGCCACCTATATATTCTATTTTAATTTGGTATGGGACTGGCCACCCGGTATTTAATTAGGCGGGGTGTTATAGTTTCTTATCTATTCCTTAACATGTACCATTGTAACATAATTAATTCTATTCGTAATCTAATGGGAATAGGATACAGTATAACTAGAGAGCAATGCAAAAGTTGATAACAAAAGTTCAATAGAGAAGTGTAATAACTTTCAAGAATGAAATCTTTTGGAACTACAAATGAAGTAAATCATTTTCAAGGGAAGTATCAATTGAATATTGTAGACAAAAGAACAGTGTTATACGTATAGACTTATGGAGTATAGTGTATACAATCCCGTCCTAAGATAATTTTCTTAGTATATTTTTAAATCCTCAATCAGATCGTTGACAATCTCAAAATTCTTAACGATTCCCCCGATCACATACAATCTAAATATCATAACTAATCACATATCTCCAAATCTTAGTTTAAGAACTTATGCTCAACATTCCTTTAAACATATCGTATGATTATAAATTACTCTTTATATCTTCCAAAGATCTTATTCTCACTATCCCCTCAGTCTAAATCACTCACTGTATACTAATGATAAACTTACGTCCCGCATAGGCAACTAACCTGGTTGAACTCTGATACGAACTGTCACATCCCGGGTTTATCGAGGGTCAGGGTTATTATGATAACTGTTGAATTATAAATAAATCTGAATACCCAAATAACTGAGGCATTTATTAATTCTCAAATATGTTAAAACTGAAATCTAGGATCAATACAAAAGTATTTCTCCCTCTAACTAATCCCCTTTTCTTCCAACATGGCCTTTCTTTGTCTCTATGTATTAGCTGATCTCTGAACTATTCGTCATGGCTTATTGGTGCCTATGTAAAATAACTAAAAACAGAAGGAATAAGAAAAACTTCACCAAGTAGATAATTCTAAATCTGTAACAATGTAAATATGGGAATCTGTTTAAATAACATAATTGGGTCTGAAATGCTCGAAATCTAAAACAATGTATAGAAATCTGCAGCAGCATGAAATATCAACAAAACTAAACACGGGTATACTGAAGTCTGTGGTAATGAAAGAACTATGGTGATTATAACCGGATATGGTGTTTATCGAGTTATAAATAAAGTTTAGACTATAATACGATAACTTATAAATTATCATCTATAGGGATTGAAAATGTGTATTCATACCGTAATAATATCGCTCAAGGCATAAAACACACTTGAACAACCAATCCCGATAATTGGGGAATAACTAAATAAGTTGGCACACTTAGCTAGAGTGTCACTCATACATAGAGCAAATATAAAAACAAGGCACTCAACATCTGAGTCCTTCAGGACAATTAGAGTTACCAGAGGTTTACACGATCTAATCCCTTGATTATACGGTATGCTACTAAAGGTTTTATTGATAAAAATGGTAGGCTACGCTATAATTCTAATAATTGAAATAAAGTTTAATAATATGCAGGGTATACTATAATACTGTAAAATAGTTTAAATCATTGTTCACCATGATACAGGGGTATACTATAATTTGGATAATTTACTAAAATCAAATAGGCTGTTAGAGTTGGGGTAGCTTGAGTTTAATTAGATAAAAGTTGAATCAATATTCATAGTACAGTTGAACTATCAAAGAGTTCATAAATGAGAATACGAGTTCAACGCTATCACATAGTGATATAACAGTCAGTAATGCCAATGACAAAAGTTCAAGGTATAATAGTGAAATAGAACCACCTACCGGTGTTTACAAGCTTTTCTTTGTTATTCACGGATCTTTCATTGTTGCATTCCAGTTCTCGTAGTTATTTCACTCGAGTGGGTATATCGGTGTTTGAGTGAAATGGTTCGGGTTTATGATGTCCTACATTGTTCGATAAATATGAATAAAACTTATATTTTTTTAAATGGAATCAAGGGAGTCAATTTGTCTAAATAAATTGAATAAGAACAATTTAATATTTTATTAAAATATTAATCTGGTTAAATAATCGGCATAAGTCTTTTAACAAAAGGTACATTTTTATATGAACATGACATTGTTATATTTTATATTGTTGGAGTGCCAACATTCGGTACGAGTAGTATCAAATTAAAATAAGAATCGAAAACTTCCTTCCTTATTTGGACAATAAACTAGTGGTCATGCCACTTCCAATATTAGTCAACATAACACAACAATTTGTTCAACACCTGCATAATCATATTTGAATAAAAATGGCTCATAATAGCATCTCAAATTATAACGAAAAAATTTCGAGTTGTTTCGTATCGTAATTAAGACAAAGAAAGTATCCGCACAGTTCACTCCCAAAAAGTATGAGAAGCCTTTCAATGCCATAATTTCGACCATCAATAACATTTCTCAGTGTCCCACTTCATGGGCACCAGAAAATCGCCCAAACCTAGTAAAAAAATACACCGAGCTTCATGGTCTCCTCTACAAAGTCTACCAAGCCCTTTTGAGCCGAATCTTATCAGGCCATTGGACCCTCGTCTATTACCAAAATCAATTCCTAAAAATTTTAAACCCGACGCCCGTTGCGATTTTCACGAAACTGCTAGCCATACCACTGATCAATGCTTATATCTTCGAAATATAATCCAAGGTCTAATTGATCGGAGTACCATCGCCCCACTAGCCAATCCTAAACCATACACTACTCATAATCCACTCCCAAATCATTCAAATGATATCTTCTTAGAAGAAAACCAAGAATTTGACCCATCTACCCAAATTGTACCCAGTAAATCACCCAATAAACCCCTAAAAGTTTTCCCATAATTTCTCCTACACTCTACCAGTTTTATTGATCTGGTCCTATCACTTCTTACATGAGCATGTATTGTCATTCGTACTCGATCCGAAAGAAAGGATATGGAATTGGCAGTAGTATTAAACCAGATCCTAGAGTTTGGGGTGAAATTACCCTAAAAAATGACCATTGACTGCAAAAAGTTTAGCACACTATTCATAAAATCCTAAAAGTGGGCTCGAGAGTCAGATAATTGGGTGATACTTTCCAACAAAGTCAGCTTACATGATGCCGTCTAGACTATGGCAGACTTATTTTGACAAATCGATAAAAATTATAGTATGTCCGAGCAACTTGATGTTTTGAAACTACAAGGGAGTTTGGTCCCTTCACTTCTACATATCCCCATTGAGTGGGAGGATCCATATGAAGAGGCCATAGAGGTTGTAAAGTGCATTGACTTCTCATGGAAGGATGACATCATTGCCACTGGATAAGGGGGCAAATTTAATAGTTCAGATGAAGAACCAAGCCGAGAAAAGAGGAGTCTAGTAGTAAATATATGTGGAATGGTATCGTTTGAGGATCTTCTATGGGAGATCAACAAATTGGCCAAACAGACTAAGATAGATAAATAAATAGGGTTTCTATTTTTCCCCTCTTCTGTGAATTATTTAACAAGATTTAGGAGGCATTACAAGGTTCCAAACCCTCAATCAACAACGAAAAATAAGCGAAAATGTGTTAAGAAACTCCCTATGCTGAAGATGACCCTTGAGGAGATCAAGATCCTTGATCAGTTAAAGAAATATTAGGTTAACATCATTCTCTAGGGACTCTTTATATCTTCCCAACTTCAATGAGTTGCCCTGATTAAATTACTTACCAGGCCCATAGTTCCTCCTGCCACCATTCCAAAAATTGTAGTGAATGTAGTCTGATCTCTAACCTCTACTAGAATGCTCTCTTTCTCTGTGGAAAAAATCCGTAACTTTGGTCCAAATAACAACTATGATCTCAATATCTCTATCGAGGTGATGGGGAAGACATACCCTCTTTCGCTCGTCGATAATGGATCAACACATAATGTTTTCCCGTTAAGAACTCTTAAATATTTAGGATTGAAAATAAGAGACCTTGCTCCAACTTCTCTTATGACAATACTTTTCGAGAAGTGATGGGATTCATAAAGCTTACAATAGGGTCTGGCCTTATAAATCACGTTACTAAATTCCAAGTCATCGACATCCCGACTTATTTTAACATGTTGCTCGGACGACCATGGCTCCACAACATCAAGGGAGTGTCCTACTATCTCCATCAGAAAATGAAGTTATTCGCTAATGGGTAAGTCATCACCGTCTTGGGAGACAATAATAATACGGAGAATGCAAGCACCAGTAACCCAATACTAGAGATACAACATGCAGAAAAAAAATATGCGCATATTAGGCTTCTGATTCGAACCGCTTCCGCTCCCAACAGGGAATGATTTCAAAAATAGAGTATGTCCAGAGCACAACCTTCACGATAATGTCAATGTGATACAGATGTTCAAAAATATTTACTTTATGCCCAGACTGGGGCTAGGACAATGACAACAGGGAATCCTAGAACCTATAGTGTTGAAAAAGGCCTTTCCTCCATGTATCCCGGGTTATCAACCATCATTAGAGGAACTGATAATGCTCAGCTAACCTCGGTTGAAAAGAAGGCTAAAAAGTGCTAAGACCGTCTCAAAAGATTCCTTGAATGGGAGATTCATCAAAGAGGTTAAAGATTTTCCTTTTTGTTGCTTTCCTGAACCATGGTATGATGATGTGGACAAGAAGATGAACCCAAAAATGTACATTTTCTTCGAATACAATTACTCATAGGCCAAAAGTTCCTAACATCATGTGCAACCGATCATTCAGAATATTGCATCTGTTACCAGAGATTCTGAAGGAAGTGACTCTGAGGATTCGTCCAACTTGTGAACACTAGGTCTGGCACTCTACATGATCCACTCATATGCTACATCATCGGATCCATCCATCCTAATCAAAGCTGCTGATACACCCCTCCTCAACTGGAATGATGTACCGGTCCCACCCGCTCAAATCTAACCCAACCCAGATATTTATCCTATTTCTTCTTCTTTTTATTATTCCTCCTTAAACTGATCATATTGTAATCGAGGCCTCCATCGATAAGATTCTCAACGTTGTTTTTACCCAATAATGAAATAAATGAAGATTGTGAGTATCTTGTTGTGCTTTAGATTAATTGTCTTCATTCTAATCAAACTCTTGATGATGATGATGATTTTTCAAATTAACAATTCTTAACTGATCTTTATAAGCTTCATAACAAACAACATAACCACATTCAAATTAATGAAGATGAAACTATTATCATTAATCTCGAAACAAGTAACCATCTGCGCGAGATTAGGATAGGGTCCACCCTTGACGAGCATGAGAGCGGGCAACTCAAAGAACTACTAAAGGAATTTGTGGACGTCTTTATGTGGTCTTAAGAAGACATGCCTGACATTGATCCTGAGATCGCTTAACACGAATTCCAACTCTATCAAAATGCAAACCGATCAAACATAAACTACGAAATCTTCACATGAAAGGTCACTCAATGTTAAGGAGGAGGTGGTCAAATAGTTGAATGTTGGATTCATTTGGGTGATCAAATATCCCACTTGAATAGTCAATATTGTGTTCGAGAAGGCTATTTAGCTCTCAAATACATCATAGAACCCGATTGGGACCCCAAACAAAAACTTAAGCCAAACTGGAGTGGCCCCTAGATCATGAACAAGATCATGTCTGGTAGCACCGACATGCTCACTGACCTCGATGGAGAAGAGATGGACCGTCCAGTCAACTTGGACCATCACAATAAATTATACTTTAAGTCCAAAATCTCGACGCGTTATGACTCCTCTCATCCTCCTTCTATTCTTAAAAAAAATATTCACTTCCCTCTACTTAGAACTATGTGGGGACCTGATCCTCTAAAAATCCTTTTTTTCTTTCAAAAATGAAAATTGAAATTTTTTTCAAAACCCCTATAGGTACGTAGGCTGCTTATACACTTTACAGGAGCACGATCCCCTTCTTTGTCACAAAATACTGTTATTTTCTTGCCTCCGAGAATGACAATTCATTTTATCATTTACATGAACAAAAGGATTATATATGCCTTAGCGATTGGTATAGATAATTCAAATGAAAAATTCATTAAGAGGCACAACAATGTAATTAAAATCCTTTTTATTCCATTTTGGGAAATTTTTGTACGATTATAGGAAATATTAGCATAGGGAGTCAAACAAATACCGTCATAGACTTGACTGTCCTAAAAACAAAACCAAACCATGATACTCCTAAACAAAATAACCAAACATGTTGGCAACCAAATACATAACTAAACACGTAAAAGCTTCACACATAACCATTTTCATAAATACCATCAGCTTCACCCTACCCGCAACTACCAAATGATCCATCCCTATCATCATCTACATTTTGAGGTCCCCATCCCTCCATTGTGTTAAACATGGAAATACATCTTTGCCCGGTCTTCACGACAAACGTATTAGCCACTACCTTCCTCTAAAGACATTTCATGTAGTCTCCAAGAACATACCAAACTTTGCCTATATATTGAGAATGATGGATCAATGGTTGATGACTCTCCCATAAAGATCCTAACCGCTTATGCATGCCTTCCGTTAAATCCTCCACGGGGAAAGAGTCCAGAATACGGGAAGGCACAATATTCTCCCATCCAAATTGATGCAGGAGCCATCAAGGAAAATAGAAAGAAGTCTGATGAAGGCTAACTAACGAAACATACTGGTATTCTACCAATTCCAAAATAGGTTGCAACTCCCCCACTAGGGCATTGTCCAGTGCATACATCAATCCCTGTGCTCCATAAACCAGTTTACCCAGTTCCTGATATCTGAGCTAAAACTTATGATATAATGGGTGAAGAAATTTAGCACAGTTGCCAAGGGATATTTAAGGGGACCTCTAAATAGAATCAGACAGCCACATGAGCAGCATGACTTAGAAAATCATAATGGCCTTCCCGCCAAGCATCTAGGCCATTCAAAGTCTCTACTAATATCACCATCGTAGGATTACTACGATATCACATCCATGTAGTAATGGAAGAAATTTGAGGGTCCATAAGAAGGTCCCTGGTCACCAATAGTAACTTTAAAATTAATCCAAGGGCGAAGGCTCTGGTATAGCCCACATCATTGACATCCTACAGACGCACGAAATATAGCACAATCTGAAGGGAAATCATTCCCCTAGTAACCAATGAGCGAGCCACCGGGGGTGAGATATGGAGAGATTTTTCCAACACTATCTGAGGAGACCTAGAGAATTCAGGTATGGCCACCGCCACACAGGGATTTACCACCCAACATAGCATAAAACTCCTCATAAGTCGGGAAAACTTCGTAAACATGATCCTTGGGGTAACAAAAATTGTCTATTGTCATTAGAATATTCCTGTCAATGGGTTGGTTACGCTACAAGGAAACCCAACGTAGGTTAAAAGTGTCGTAGTCTACATTGTACGAGCACATAGCCTCTAAATTCTCGAGGTAAGAGGAAATTTCATCACTTCTGGGAAGAGCCATTTTGGAATAAACAAAACATAAGCAAGAAATAAGTAAGAGAAGGAAAGTATGGATGGGTGGGGGAAAACTCTCCACCGTTACCCCTTTTTATACTTGAAAAATCTGGCTAAAGACAAGAATCCTACAGAATATTGATGAAACACTACCTCATCAAGGACAAAGTAACTGAAGAAAGTGCAATCAAAGTCTTTGCGTGATTTGACATAATGACCTGTCCATAGGCAGGATAAGGTGTATGATGATCGGCATCCCCCCATCTTTACAAAATTCAATTTCTCCTTTTTTGTCAAAATAAAAAAAACTCAACTTTTATTTCAAAAGAATTTAGAATTTTCCTCTCCTTATATTTTCAACTCATCCTTTTTTAAAATAAATCCTCTTTCAAGTACTTCTAATCCTTTTTACGGTCTCAGCAAACAAAGTAAAAAGTGCATGTAGATTAAGTCATTTAAAGCGAAGATAAATAAATAAAAGCCCATCATATATGTAAGTGGACATCTTTATATTTCTTGTACAGAAAAAATAAGACGAAAAATAACAGGACTCAGCACAATCCCCCAAAACTTTCTCTCTCGCTTTGTCTCTCCCACTATAATCCCCCATCCGAGCGACACGCACGCTTCCCCCAGTGACTAGCTGAAGAGTCTATGCTACTCGATCTCGATCCCCCCTTAGACGAAGAAAATGGCACAAAACAGGAAGGAATCAGGATATAATCCCGAATATGAGCGTTTGCAAAAGCCACCAAATCTCGGATGTCCCTTAGCTAGGTAGTCGACACTCGGACATACTGCAAGAAAAACAAAAAGAGAAAATCAGTTAGTCTAAGGCAAAGAAAAAATCAGAGAAACAAAAAGACAAGGGGCAAATTTATACCTTTGGTAAGATAACATCCTCAGTCAACCCCAACACCTCCGGTTCCTTCGCATTAGGGGCAATGTAGCATATTCACCAATCCTCCCCCAGGAAGTCTGATGTTATAAGAATGAGGAGCAAGACGAAGAAATAGAATATCTGATGTCGTTGTTGTTGTTGACGTCGACGTACCACCCGTACTGTGGGCATACCCCACTGGAAGACTCGTACCCCTCCCTGAAGCCGTAGGAATCATAGGAAATTTTACCACATCGTAGATGCATGATGGAATCAACTATCTCATCACAAAATTGAGGTAGTCGTAGGTCGCCACTGTGTCTATAAATAAGGAATAGGGATTGTCGATCGTTGTTGCCACCAAGTCATCCTTCGATATTTCCCGCACCTACCTCATATAGTCAGGGACATCGGTGGTGGGATCGCCACCTCGTCCTCCATAATCTGCCGAACTACTCTCTTCCTCAGATAATAGCAGTAGCCAAACTCATATGCCATTAGCCGGCGCATCTGTGGATTCCCTCCGGTCACCCCCGTATTCTGAATGGCCGTCCCCCAGGGGTAAAAGGTCACCTAAATTTTTCTAAGATGAAGTCAATACTTGCATAAAGGAAATACTGAAGAAAAGATTTAAGAAAAAGAGAAAAGAAGTGATAACCCGATCGCTCGTCAGGTCTTTCAGAGCCTGACACATAGTCGCTAAGAAAAGAGGCTACATCGACTCTCGGTTGGACTTTCGTGACCGGTACATCCAGCAGAAGCCCACCGACTCATCCTATAAACCAATTAAATGAACATTAATCCCGATCACCTCATAGAACTACGTCTGCAAAAGGACAAGGGTCAGCAATCAAAAGAAATGAAAGAAAATGCATAAAGGAAAATGAAAAAAGAAAAATTCCTCCAAAAGATACGTGGCTCCAGTAAAAGTCTGTGAGAAGAACAGACTGAAAGTATCCAAAGATGAATAAAAGGTTGCCAAAGTCAGTCTCCCCCAGTCAAAGAGATGGATATTCGAAAATACCCTCAAATATGGAAGAAACCATAAGTGGATGACGTCGCCGCTCGACACCACCAAAGATCCTCCCAACAATAAAATAATGAATAAATGAGCCATCTGATGAACCTGTAGTCCGTTGCTCCCGTCAATTTTTTGGCTCAACAAAACCTCATAAAAAAAGATATATGGATCGAGTTCCCCGAGACTATTCGTGTAACATCGCCCAATTCCGCCTCCACCGCCGTCGACGTCACTCTCATCGTGTGATCCACCTCTATATGGGTTCCCTTATAGCCTATCCCCATCATCTGTTGTACGTCATTTGGGGTCACTGTCATCTCCCCAAAACCCAAATTTATGGTGTGGCTAGTATCCCACCACCTCTCCAATAGAGCACATAGAACGGTCGTAGAGCGTGACGTCTTATCCAGCACAGACACCAGACTACCAAAACCCGCTAAAAAAATCATCCAATGTACCATTGCAGGAAGGTGCTCCCACACATCTCTAAACCCTTATTCCCCTAAGAGCGAAGACTCATCGCAACAGCAAACCTTTTGTCAAAATTAAAAGAAACAAGAAAATGCAAAAAAAATGTGAAAAAGAATGCCAAAAGTCATGATGTACTTACATAACCATCAGGGTTCCTCACCCTGTATGATCGATGGTGTGCAGGCTCACGTAAAAGAGTCTGCTCATTGGCAACGGGCATAAATAGATTGAAGACATTCTTGTTGGTCTCATATGGATCGAAGGCATAAATAGATTAAGGTCCACAGAATTGACCTCTACTGTGACAACCCGCCTACTAAAATAACGGGTGTCCATTCTATAATCAAAATAAAACGTTGGTCTCATATGGCTCATTCTAAGCATCACTGCCGAAAATCCTTTTTTTTAAAGTTACTATTACCTAGTAATTTAATTAGACAAGTGCCAAATTTTATCTTTCATTAAATAGCAACATGCAGAAATAAATAATAATTTAAACCATCAAGACAAACTAATAACTGAATCCAATAGAGATGAATGATATAAATAAGATGACAAAATCCACTATCGGTTCAACAATAAAATCCAACAATATCTGAAATCATTACCTCGATACACAAGGTCACATAAATAAACGGAATATTATATCTGAGGGAGACATATCTAAATGAGTACTGGAATAAAGTCCCTACACTAGGAATATATGAACAAAGGGTCTATAGAAAAGTCAAGTAACTTCCACTTGAGCTGCAGTTGCTCATCCCTAGATAGAATCCTCAAATTGGGCGTTCTTGTGGATGGACACCTAAAAGGTTTTGAAAAATATTTTGACACGGGTCAGAGCCCAAGTTAAACATTTTGAAAATATTTAGCAAGAAGTTAAATTGCAATAGTTAAATATGCATGTACACTCTTCATATTTAAGCTAGTGACACACTCAATTGAAGTATATCTCACTCCTCCTCTAATGTGCAAGCCTAATGCTTGCCTGCTAACCTTTCTAGTTAAGCTACCTGACCTAACTAGCTGTATCACACATCTTGCCACCACTCTACTCTAACCCGAGTATTCTTACTTTGATTACTAAGTTATCTACTCATTAACTTATTAATCATTTTAACTATTTTAAATCATACAACATTCACACTAGGTAGATAAACAATCCTCTTTTTAAATCATTTAACTTTCAAACTAGTTATATAATAAATAACCTTTTTAAAGCATATAACTTTCACACTAGTTATATAAGAAATATATTTACACTTATATATTAATCCCGTATATAATTATCTACTCATATTATATACGTACTAGTAACTACAACATTCACACACATGTCACGTATAATAACCATCCATTCCCGAGTAATAACTCACCGGATGTTTTGTCCAAAATGCTATCATGTTCCAGGAATGATCACTATAACCCGACTACCTTAAGTCGGACTATCTCACACCAAACTTGGGCAAAAATATCGCACATAGTGGAGGCGGTAATATTTCCCTCAAAAGTAAAACTGAATCATACCCAAAGTGTCACACCTCGAAAATAAATTACACACTAAAAATTCTGAATGATATGACCTGCGGACTATACTCTCCCTTCACCTCAAGCCAGGGGATTCACCCACATCGCACAACCTCCTATGATAGCACTAGAGGGGTATGTATTCCTATAAATATCAATTTCACCGATATCTATAGAGAATACAAATATATGTACTATCACACATAATCGTATACATATATATAATAAAGTTCGGCTAACCCGTGCCAAACACCCATAGCACTAGCCCAAAATACCCAAGTCTATATCCCGACTTGTAATTTAATTAATCACATATTACTTATTTCTCATTCAAGTTGTATCACCCAACTATAACACCCAAACTCATTAATTTGGTCCATATCTTCATTCTCTTAAAATTTATTACACAAAATCCTATGATTTAGTTTAACACCCCTTGTTAAATTTAATATTCAATAATTTATTATATAACTCTATAATAAATTAAACCGGCTACCCCGTGCCTAAATCTCATATCACTCCACCTAAAAATATTCGAGTCACAACCCCGACTCTTAATTTCATAAGTATTTACTTACATTCATATTTTTATTTAAGATACTAAGCACATCTCAATCCAGCATGTATCCTAATTTTGTTCAAAATTTTCATTCGAATCCGTTCAGATATTTTCTAGTGTTGTTCATCCTAAACACTCCTAAATCCATACCCCGAATTCATTCCCATCCAATTCCAAGGTAAAAAATAATATTCCTTAATATTTTCTAAAGTCCTACACTCACTCATCTACGGACATCCCTAAATAATCCAGATTTGATTTCTTAAAAAGTATTTCAGTTTTAGACACCCTTCCGTAATAAATTCATAACTAATTAAAATAAATCAGAAAAATATGAAACTAATGGCCACACGTTCGTAACAAAAATATCTATCTCCATGTCCAAAACCTAGGGTCATTTGAACGAGATAAAAATATCGTTCGAACGAGATACTAATCTACACATTATTTAAATAATGATGTATCCCAATTAATCATCAATTTCAGATTTAATCTACACAATATTCTCGAATTCCTAAAACCCATTTTCATATGATAACCCACTCCCAAAAACATATTTCTTTATCACACCCACTATGATATGAATCGCAATACCGCAATTAAATTGAAATCAAGCTTAACTAATTGCCTGAATAAATTCTTAGGGTCTGATTTCCTTCGATGTAGATGAATATTTGACGAAAAACACACCCCTCTTTTTGGTTTGGCTCCCAACAGCTCTCTCAATTTCTTCCTATTTTCTCCTCTGCAAAATTAGGGTTTTCTTATTGAGTTGTGCCTTCTACAATCTCCCTGATGTAGGTTTTATATCACTAATCCCAAAATTAAGGTTATGGGCCAAGCCCAAATGACTCAAACACCCCCGTCTGAGTCCGATTATGCCTAAAAATGCCTCGAGACCCAATTAATGCATCTGGGTACCTTTTATGACTATCTCGATTTATTCAGAATCAACCGTGCACTCAGAATCGTCATTCGAGTTGCTTAACTAAAATATCCAACCTCGACCTAAAATTACGACACATGTAATTTTGAAAATAACCCAAATTAATTAAATTTTCATTCAACAATTTAATTAAATCCTCCAGATAATTTAAATTCTATATTACCAAATTAATTAAATTTTGTATCCTCATAGATACGGCGTGTTAAATTTGGAGGCGTACTAGCTGAAGGCGAGACAAAGCTACAAAAAAAAATTCAACTCGATCGGAGAGTTGAATAAATATTTTAGTCTTTGTGTTTGAGTAGGAATTAAATTCTTTTTGGTATATAAACATAAAGTAATGGGTTCCGTACTTTTAAAACACAATTTAGCCATCACCAAAATCAGTAGCCTCCTTTATTTTCATCTTCTTCCATCTATAAAATCCTAGCTCCGTTTAAACCAAGATTTTAGTCCATGATTTGAAGGCTTATTTGGTGTTTTAGCATGTTTGGGATTTAACGGGTTTTCATTGTTTTCGCGAGAGGAATGCACTAATGTAATCAGAATTTTTTAGGCAGAATCTTATGAGTTTCTTGTGGTGATTTTTAAGGTACGGGGTTTATGCAATATGCTCCTTGAATCTCTAGAGATTAGTCGTTTTGTTCCTCATTTATTTGTACTCATATTGTTGATATCATGACGTTTCTTAGAATCTATAATATTGATTCGATTGAGATATTGTATTTGTTGATGGGAATGGTGTCATAAAAAATTTGTATGGCATGGAGAATGGTCACCCACCAATAATCCAATAGTCCAATAGCGAGGATGAGGCTTTACGAAGCTTAAGTGAGGTGAGGTGAGTCTGGTGACTTATTGATGTGTTATTGAGAAATTAAATTGGTATAATGCACGAACGTCGCATTGGAATTGAATTCAGATTCGTCTTGTTACATTTTATTCACCGTTATTATTTTGAGCATTCAATCTTGTCATATTGTGTACTTCCTCGTATTTTTATTTTAGTGGAAGGTTAGCGTGGATTTGGAAGCTATGAATTTTGGAGGTTTCTAGAGATTGACATTTAGAGGATTTTATTTTGTTTTGTTTAGATTGGCAGTGTAACTAGTTGGAGAGCTTAGCATTATTATTAAAGGAATTAAATTATAATTATTTTGGAAGTGTAAATTTGAATTGGATGTTATGTAATTTTGGATTCGTTATATTTATTTTGGTGGAATATAGATGCTCTATATTAATTATTGAGGATTTAGTTTATTTTTAACCATTGTAGTGCCTCGTGTTTTGCACTGGGTGTTACATCGACCTTTAAAATTGGTCACTCTCACTTAAGGTCCTCAGAATTAACCTCGACCCTCAAAATTGGTCGCTCCAACTTAAGGTTCCCATAATTGAACTCGACACGTAAAATTTGTCATTCTCAACTAAGGTCTTCAGAATTGACCTAAACCCTCAGAATTGGTCTCTCCTACTTAAGGTCCTTAGAATTGACCTCGATCCTCAAAATTGGCCGATCTCTACTTAAGGTCCCCAGAATTGACCTCGACCCTCAGAATTGGTCGCTCTCACGTAAGGTCCTAAAAAATGACCAGGACCCTCAGAATTGGTCGCTCCCGTTTAAGGTCCTCAGAATTGACCTTGACCCTCAGAATTAGTCGCTCCAACTCAAGGTCCTCAGAATTAACCACAACCCTCATTCATACATCACACCAAGTTGCAGGTCCCAAAAACTCTTTTTCAAATTTTGTGTTTTTCCCTCAAAATTAACCTTACAATAAACTCATGTACCAAAAATTAAGTCAGAATACATTTTGTAGCTATTTTTAAAAAATCCATAAAAAACGCTCAAAATACCTTATTTATAAGGGTCTACACCAGTATTTTTTGTGGATTTTTTTAAAAATAGATACAAAATGCATGTTCACTTAATTTTTTGAACATGGGTTGAATTCCAAGAGAAAAATAAAAAATTTGGAAAAAAATATTTCTTAGGGCCAAGAACTAGGTGTGATATATACATCATGATGTAGGTGAGCCTTCCTCTCTCTCTCTCTCTCTCTATATCTCTATCTCTCTCTCTCTCTTTATATATATATATATATATATATATATATATATATATATATGCTTCCACGCTAGTGGTCCTTATAAACACAATCTCAATGTATATGTTTTAGATACATTAATATATACATTTAGGTTATATTTATGAGGAGCACTAACATAGAGGCACTGTTTGGATGGATTCATTTAGTATACTATTATTATAAAAAAATGTCGTACCGAGTCCACAAAGATCCTACTTGACCCCAGGATTTGGAAGAGGTGAATGTCGTCTAGTCTTACCTCCGTATATGGAGAGGCTACTCCCATGTCTCGATCCCGAGACCAATCGCATCTTGGGCAAGAGACTTCCAATCGCACCTAGATATAATTGCACTTTTAGCATAATGTTTGGTTTGATGTTCAATGTTGGATCTATTGTTTTAAAATGCTTACAGACTTTAATTTCCATAAGCCAAGTAACAAATTGAGCCTTTTGTGAAGATCCAGTTTTCTTCCCTATTGACCCATTAGACTATGGTCGCCTTCTAGTTATCTCGATAGGCACTCGGTCACCGAAACTAAAAAAGATGTAAGATGCTAAACTGGCGTCCAACTGGGGAGTTCTAGGTTGGTCAATTCATGGGGGATCCATTACAATAGTGGATATATATAGCCAAGAAAGTATAGACATGCTTAATTTCAATAATTGTGTGGTGTTTCAATCCCTTCATTCAGAAGACAATTACCTATTTTTTTGGTGAAATGTAAGCATAAAGACAATTTCCTTAGAATCCAAGATGATACATTAACAGGTACATTCTCTTCCGTTGATATTCCTATAAAAGAAAACTTAGACGAGATTTCTATAATCGGCGAAGAATTATTAAAGAAACCTATTTCAATGATTAATTTGGAGATAGGTATCAGTCAACCCATAAAAAATAGTGGATCCAATGAGGATGCTCTCAAAAGATTTTCTAAACAGCTTTTGAATGACAGGAAACTTCGAGAGAAAATGATGGCTGCAATTATAGGGAAGATTTAAGTAACTCAAATTCACGAGGAATAGTTGTTCTTTGTCATATTCATTTGCTGGTAAAATAAATGATGAATGACTAACTTATTGCGCTAGTAAGATTGGGGTTGTTATATCAACAAGGAGAGAAAAAAAATGAATGATAAATCTATGTCCCGAAAGCAAAATATCCAATAACTTGTTAAATTCTATTCCTTTTACAAATAATAAAAAATAGGCCTAGTAAATAACCTTCTTATTTTATTATCAGAGTCATATCTTAATTATAAATGTCAAAAATATTAAAATTCATAAAAATAATGAAATCAATCATATACTACATGTTGCAATGTCTGTTTAATATCTTAAAGGAGTTTATTCTTTATCAACAAGTCCATGGAGTATATTTATAAATGAAAAATTATACAACTACATCGTATCTTAATCAAACTCGAGCTAGGCTTTTTGTTAAAACCTAAATGGAATCATGATAATGTGCAGACTTCAATCTGGTGTAAATGTCAAATAATTAGCACTAAGTTGTATAGATTGAGCGAAATAAGTTTAGATCAAAAGCCAATACATATAGACCTAAGGCAACTACATGTACAGACCCAAGCCAAAAATACATATAGACCTAAGCCAACAACATATACAGACCTAGTTTAACAACATATACAGATCCTAAAACATCATCACTATATGTAGAGTTTAAACATAAAAGGTTTAGATAAGATACTTGTTGTAGAGAGCGAAAAGGTGGACAATTAAAATCGAACCGAACAAAAGAGTGAGGCACGATCCTTGTGAACCAAAATAGTTTCTTAACTCCTGTCATCAGTATATGAAAACACCAAACCCGCTTAAATATAGAAAAAAAATACTAAATCATTGTAATAAATTGGAAGCACAAAGAACAAAAAAAACTACAAATCAATTTTCCTATAAGTTGTTTTCTTTATTTTGGAGGAAACCTTCATAAGCACCAATATTAAACATGTGTGATAGAGCACATGATTAGTTAAATAAGATACAGTAGGGAAAAGATATGGAATAATCCCATTCTAACAAATGAGCAATCAAGAGGTTTACATATACAAGAAGTTAAGATTAAATAAAGCAAAAAATGCCCAATTATTTTATGAACACACAAAATTAAATGAGAACGTGATTTTTGAATGAATGAGAAGAAAATCCTAAATATAATTGATTTCAAGAATACACTATGACCATAAGAATAAGATTTTAACGAATTTGATTACAACCCTAAATATCAAATTTTTACACAGATTTGAGAGAATATTTAGACAATCAAGTATATATGCATATAAATATGTAATTTTAAGCCTTAATTTGAAAAAATATCATATACATACATACAAATATCATATAATCTCACCAATATGTAAGGCTTTTGAGGTCGTCATTTTGGTTCATCATTGTAGAACTTTCCAACATTGCATTAGCCATTTGAGAGTTAGTGATGATTGCTTGACAATTCCGATGAAGAGGAAAATGATGATGACTAGGGTTAAGTAAGTTTGGTGTATTGGCCATTAGAGGGGTGTGAGATTTGGGAAATGAGTAAAGTCAGTTTGGTTCTTTCAACGAAATAAAATAGGGAAATAACAAGTTTTGTCGTCCTAAACAAAAAACAAATGAGGCAGCTTGGGAAAACTTACTATAACCATACAAATTTTTAGTGACTCTATGCATAAGCCCATCTTATTTTCTATTTTTACTATGTTGTATGGGACCACACACTAAGTCATCTTAAATTCTAAAGGTATAAGGGACATTTTACTCATACAGTCTTATTATATGCTTTTTTGAGACCATGAAATTATTTGTACTAAATAATTTGGTCCCAGCAGATAATTGTTTTGTGGTGGATGAGATACCCTCTTGATTGACTTATAAAATTTTGTTTCCACCAATAAACCTGATCAGTGGATTACTTATAATCCGGGGTAAGTTGCAAAATAAGCTAAGCCTAATAATTAAGGACTAATTATATGTTGTTAATGTCGATTACAAAAAAATTGACTTGACCAAGAGGGTATGGGAAGCTTAATGTGGGGAATCATATTATGTACCATAATCAACTTTGTTAACAAGACCACAGTATATACGAGTGATTTCGTATATAATTAAGTTGGAGTGCAGTAACTATTTAGTGGAATTAATTATAATTAAATAAAGGAATGAAATACGTTACGGTAAATTGTAACTAGGTATTTTTTTAGTATTTATTTATATCCAATTTAATTATTTTGTCTTGGGTTCCTAGTTTATCCCATATACCCAAGTATTTAGGTTCAGATTCTCAAGAAACCCAGTTTGATCACACCCACATTTTGTACTTGTATATAAAGGTGTGGTTTCAATACATTATTCAATGGTGAGATAAAATACTATTCACATTTTCGTGAAGAGGGCTAGAGAGAGACCACCAAATATCATTCATAAGCAAAGTCTTTCATCTTAAAAAGTGTCCACCAACCTACCTAACTTTTAGGTAGATCATACAGTAGAACATCCTACCATTTAGAAGGTTTAAATAAGTTTTTGGAGATCCAAAACAATGCAGCCCCATCCTGAATAAATATTTTTTCCCCATCAAATTACAACCGGATCCGCAAAGGTATTATGTTCTAAATCTTAGGCTTGTTCTCTAAGCCTAATTTTGGTTTCAGCTCTTTCCTATGTTTAATTAATCAAAGATCCATGGGTATAAATTTTTATTCCATGCATATTCATCCCCAACATTTATATCTCTTGTCTTGATTTTGTTTATGGATTTTTATATTTAATATTTTGTATATAGTATCTTATTTCAGTGGATGGAGATGCCATTGTGCACAACATTTAGGTGGTCATAATCTTGAATTACAATAAAGTTATCATGATTATGATATGAATCAGGCAAATGAAGAGTGGAGACTGATAAATCATTCCACGCCACCCAACCCTTAAGTAATGCTTTTTTTGTCATTTTATTCATTACACACACACACACACACACACACACACACACACACACACACACAAAGGATCTCATGCATACCCTCTGTGCGAACCATTTTTTTAAAATAGTAAAAAAAATATTTTTGGACTGATTTTTTATACGATTTTTAAACATTTCTGTAGGACCATAAAAAAAATTCATCTCAAAATGAATTGTTTTTCTATTTTAAAAATATCGATCAAAATTTGTGAGTTCATAAGTTGTTTAAAACTGACAAAATTTGATTGATTTTTTTATAATAGCAAAAATACTCATTTTGAGTTGAATTTTTTAATGATCCTACTAAAATGTTTAAAAATTAGAAAAAAAATAGCACAAGAATATTTTTTTTACTATTTTATCAAAAATGGTCCGTGCGAGCGGTATACAACCTGGGGTATGCATGGGAACCTCTCTCTCTCTCTCTCAATATATATATATATACACACACACACACACACACATACTTTTTTTTTACGAAAATTTTAAATACAGTTTATATTTTGTCCATATTAATAGTAATTGAATTTAATATGTATACTAAAAATTAGAAATTTTAATATATTTTTGATGCACTAAAGATAGAGCTACAACCACAATTTTGACAATAGATAGTTATAATTTAAATGTCATTGAATTGATGTTTTAAGAATATAGTACACTGCAGAATAAAGTTTACAATGTCATATTTACAAATTAAATTTGTCATAATATTTTTTAAATTTGAATTGCAATTTGGAAATCGATGATGGTGACCTAAAATTTCGACTAGTGATGTGCATCAGTTACCATTGACGAGAAGTAGCTAGTGGTGGCTTTGATAAAAATATAATATGATAGCATAACATTCTTAACATAAAGATAACAATGATATTTTTTTTAAATAAAGAGATATTATTAAAGTACAAAATTATCAAATAAGTCAATATACTTTAATTCTTTAATAAATCTTTTTCAATCGATAAGAGAATTTATCCATTAATATTCATTGTGACGTCTTGAAAATCATTAAGATTTTGATGTTATTCACTATTTATGTCATTTATAATTTCATCATTCTCATTATCACTCTCATCATTTGAAAAAGTTTCGCACACATGGTTATTTTTATTACTATTTGTATCGCTAGCTTCTTTATCACGAAAAGCTTTCACATTTTCTCTTTACAACTTTTTAATATACTTATTAAGTGACCATAATAA